>CAWUFW010013388.1:0-479048 GCA_963921515.1 Calotriton arnoldi | reverse complement strand
GCCGACTGTGAGAAGTTGGCCTGGTATATGCGGTCCACTAATTATAGTGGGCACCTTGCACCAGTCCAAACAACCCCTTATTGGAGATAGGTTAAAGACAACCTTATTGAAAGCTATCCTAGTGGTAGCTATGGAGAGCAGCCTTCAGGCTAAGTCTTGAAGGAATGTAAAGCAGCTTGTTTTACCAGTCTATAATCTCTTGAGTGACCAAATGAAAGAGCACCACACCAGGTATATATTCAAAATATATGTATTTATTGCTAAACACACCCCTCTAGTCTCTTTATGAGGCTAGAGTTCGAAGTACATAAGTTAGAAGTTATTTAAACACAGTAATAGCACAAATACACGTTTGGGCCCTAGGGGCGTACCAAACCATATACCAATAAAGTGGTATGCGAACCACAACTGAACTAGACACTAGGCCTAGAGCCTCTAGAAGTGCTTGGACCACAAGGAACCACCCAAGGTAGTGACACAGGGGACCCACGGGAGACGCGTGCAGTGTAAATACACAACCGCGATACGCCGTTGACTTCTATGGAGAAAGTCGGGATCGGGAAATTAGAGAAAAGGGACACTTAAGAGGACTTGGACAAAACCCTTTGAGATCTAGGACTTTGAAGAGTCTCTAACCACGGGAGCACCGGAGTACTCGTGTTACCTCACCCAGGGAAGCCGGGTGCATAGGTGCCTTTCGGGGTCGGGTTTCGTCGTCGATTCGAATGGCGATCTGCTGCAAAGTGCTGCTGGCGGCCAAGAGAAAAGTGTCCGGGTGGATCCAAGAGTGGATCGGAGTTCTGAAGAACCTGAAAGCAGAGGGGACAGAGTCTGGGTCACTAGCCAGTGACCAGGAAGGCGATGGACAGATGCCCACCGATGTCGAGTGCTTCAGGTGCGTTGATGGTCGTCTTGACTCTTCAGCCACGAGGTCCAGGAGGCGTTGTCGGCAACCAGGAGCAGGATTCGGGCTGGTACACGATGTCTGTCGAGTGCTGAGGTGTCGGCGACCGGATTGGACCCAACAAGCCTTGGCAACGGCAAGTCTCGGTGAAGATGTAGATCGTCGATGGTGCAGACCAGCAAGGTATGTGGAACTCACCCAGCGAGGGTAAGTGAGGGCAGGCCTGGAGCAACCAGGATGCCAAGTAAGAAAAGGATTGGCCTTCGTTAAGGGCTACTAGCCAACGGGCTAGCAACCGCGAAGGAGCCTCATGACGCCGCACGTGGATCTGGCTTACAGGACACTTGTGGAGTGGGGGCCAGTGATCTTCGGTGCAGGTGGTGCTGGAGGCTAGGGCTACTCGGAGCCCAAAGCACGACTTCTTGGGAGACCCAGAAGAGGATGCACTTGCAAATGTGCTCGGTGTCCAGGGGTCACGGTCTCAAGTCACCCACGATAGCCACGGGCCTCAGCTTTGCTGGGGACTCAGGGTAGCCTCGGGAAGTCTGAGAATCCACCTCTGGTGATGCGATGACTTTGGCGTCCGACGGGAGCTTCAGAAATGAGACCCGGACAGATGCTTCTTTGGTGCCTGCCAAGCAGGGAGTCACTCCTTGACCCCAAGGGAGATTCTTCAGTCCTCTAATCGTGAGTAGAGCGTCGAAGGTCCAGGATTCAGTTTCAGAGTTTCGTCCAGGTATAATCTAAAGTCCTAAGGACTGGGTTCCTACCTTTATTCTAAAAATAGGGGTTGGACTACTCTGTGGCCCCACCTATGGGTGGGTCAGGGCAGAGGGGTGGCTACACCCCTTTCCCTTTGTCCAGTTCGCGCCAAAGCAGGGGCTGCAAGCCCCTGATCCGGTTTGAACTGGGGTATGCCTAGGGACACCAAATGTGCCCCCAGTGCAGGACTTCAAAGCACCCGAAAGTGCTCCCGCCCAGCCCCAATACACATTATCCTGTCTGGGGAGGTGGTCACACCTCCCTGGGACAGGAAACCTATTGTCCAGGCCTCCCCTGCCGGAGTTTCGTCCAGCAGCAGGAGGCCAGACTCGTGTCTGTGGCAGCAGCATCCATTTTGTGATGCCAGGGCTCTGGAAAGAAGTTACCGGACTCGTCAGAGTTAACATGTCTTTCCCTCTAGGAGGGTGGAATGCTACCCCCGCCGCCAGGATTGGCGGGGGGTAGTATTCCAAGATGTTTGACACCAAACACGACATGTTTAGGTGCAGCCATTCCAAAGTTAGCATTTTACCGCGAGGATATAATGCGCTTAAGAGTATATGGTCAGGCTGCACTACAAACAGCATCAGAGATGGTCTCCGAACGCTGCAGAGGGGCCCTGCTCATGCAGGGGCACCCTCTCACATAGGAACCACGCACTCTGCCTTTAGGATTGATAAGGCCTGCCTTAGGAGTGACTTATAGGTTTATATGTGTGTATGTATTTCGTGATATAGGTAACCTATATCACAGTAAGGGGTGCATGCACCACCTTACCCAGGCTGCAGTAGCAGACCTGTGGTGTCAGTTTGGATGGCCTTCCAGGGGTGGCATAATACATGCTGCAGCCCCTGGCAGGCCTCTGAGGTACCTATGCCCTTGGTACCATATACTAGGGACTTATAAGGGCACTCCAGATCCCAATCAGAGATGTGCCTAAGGCACATGGAAACCATTTTAGAGAGGAAGCAGCTAGGCTGGGGTTCTGATTAGCAGGGCCCCAGCCAGACTAATGTCGAAAAACAGTGAAGCATCAGCAAAAAGTGGGGGTACCCATGTGAAGCAGATCCTACTCTCCTACACAACCCCCCCCCAAACGTAGGGACATTAAACTTACCTTGCCCAGTTAAGTCTTCATGTTCTAAGTGGAAATACCTAGAGAGTCCATCTGCATTCGCATGGTTACTCCCAGGCCTATGTTCACTGTAAAGTCCATCCCCTGTAGGGAAATGGACCACCTAAGCAGTTTGGGGTTTTCACCCTTCATTTGTTTTAGCCATAAGAGGGGCTTATGGTCTGTCTGAACCAGGAAGTGTGTACCAAACAAGTATGGCCTCAACTTCTTCAGAGCCCAGACCACAGCAAAGGCCTCCTCTCTATGGCTGACCAACGTTTCTCTCTAGGGGTCAGCCTTCTGCTAATAAAAGCTACTGGCTGATCCTGACCTACTTCATTCAATTGTGACAGTACAGCCCCTACCCCCAATTCAGATGCATCAGTTTGAACAATGAACTTCTTGGAGTAATCAGGACTCTGCAGAATTGGAGCAGTGCACATGGCCTGCTTGAGGTCATCAAATGCCTTTTGACAGCTAACTGTCCACTGAACCTTTTGGGCATTTTCTTAGAAGTTAAGTCATTCAGGGGTGTCACTATTGATCCATACCCCTTGACAAATCTCCTATAGTACCCAGTCAGGCCTAAGAAGGCTCTCACCTGAGTCTGGGTAGTGGGAGCAGTCCAGTCCATGATGGTCTGGATCTTGCTCTGCAAAGGTTGAACCTGGCCTCCACCCACAAGGTGGCCCAGGTACACAACCTGACTCTGCCCTATCTGGCACTTAGTGGCCTTGATAGTCAGGCCTGCCTTTTGCAGGGCCTGTAAAACATTCCTGAGGTGGACCAGGTGATCCTCCCAGGTGGAGCTAAAGACAGCAATATCATCTAGATAAGCTGCACTATAGGCTTCCAGTCCTGTGAGAACTGTATTCACCAACCTCTGGAAAGTGGCAGGTGCATTCTTCAGACCAAAGGGCATTACCACAAATTGATAATGCCCACTAGGGGTTGAGAATGCTGTCTTGGGCTTTGCAGTATCAGCTAGTCTGATCTGCCAGTAGCCAGCTGTTAGGTCAAATGTGCTGAGATATTTGGCAGAGGCCAAAGTATCTATGAGCTCATCTGCCCTGGGTATTGGATGGGCATCAGTCCTAGTGACTGCATTGAGACCCCTGTAGTCTACACAAAACCTCATCTCTCTTTTTCCACCACTGGTGTGAGGTTTCGGTACTAGGACTACTGGACTAGCCCAAGGGCTATCTGAGGGTTCAATGACTCCCAATTCCAACATTTTCTGGACTTCAGTCCTGATACAGTCCCTGACATGGTCAGGTTGCCTATAAATCTTGTTTTTAATAGGCAGACTGTCCCCAGTGTCCACTTCATGAGTGCACCAGGTGGTCTGACTGGGTGTCAGTGAAAACATATGTCTAAACTGATTGAGAACTTGCCTGCAATCAGTTTGTTGCTGGGTAGTGAGGCTGCCTGCCAAGGCTACACCATCAACTGACCCATCGTCAGGGTTCTGTGAGAGCAGGTCAGGGAGTGGGTCACTCTCTTCCTCCTGCCCTTCATCAGTAGCCATGAGCAAGCCCATGTCTGCCCTGTCCACATATGGTTTTAACCTGTTGACATGGAGAACCCTGTGGGGACTCCGGGGTGTTCCTAGGTCCACTAAATAAGTGACCTCACCCTTCTGTTCAACAATAGTGTGGGGCCCACTCCATTTATCTTGGAGAGCTGCTGGGGCCACTGGCTCCAACACCCACACCTTCTGTCCTGGCTGGTAAAGAGTCAGAACAGCCTTTTGGTCATGCCAGGCCTTTTGAAGTTCCTGGCTAGCCTCAAGGTTTTTGGTTGCCTTTTTCATGTACTCAGCCATCCTGGAGCGGAGACCAAGTACATAGTCCACTATATCTTGCTTTGGGGGCTTGAGAGGTAACTCCCATCCTTCCTTCACCAAGCACAGTGGACCCCTCACAGGGTGGCCAAACAGAAGTTCAAAAGGGCTGTAACCAACCCCTTCTGAGGCACCTCCCTATATGCGAATAAAAGGCAGGGCAAGAGTATGTCCCATCTACGCCTAAGCTTTTCTGGGAGCCCTTTAATCATGCCCTTCAAGGTTTTGTTGAATCTCTCAACTAAACCATTGCATTGTGGATGATAGGGTGTGGTGAACTTATAAGTCACTCCACACTCCTTCCACATTGCTTTTAAGTACCCAGACATGAAGTTAGCACCCCTGTCTGATACTACCTCCTTAGGAAAGCCCACTCTTGAGAAGATTCCCAGGAGGGCCCTTGCCACCACAGGTGCTGTAGTGGTCCTGAGGGGAATAGCTTCTGGGTACCTGGTGGCATGATCCACTACCACCAGGATAAACCTGTGCCCAGAGGCTGTTTGGGGATCCATGGGACCAACAATGTCAATCCCTACCCTTTCAAAGGGCACCCCCACCACAGGTAGTGGTATCAGGGGCCTTTGTAGTGCCACCTGCTTTGCCACTGGCTTGGCAGGTTACACAGGAGCGACAAAGCTCCTTACTGTCTTCAGACATGTGGGGCCAGTGAAAGTGAGGGACAATTCTGTCCCAAGTCTTGTTCTGGCCCAGGTGACCTGCTAAGGGAATATCATGGGCTAGGGTCAATAGGAAGCCCCTGAACTTCAAAGGTATTACCAACCTCCTGGTAGCACCAGGCTTGGGGTCTCTACTCTCTGAGTACAGGAGTCCATCATCCCAATACACTGTATGGGGACCACTAGCTTTCCCAGCAGCCTCAGCAGCAGCTTGCTGTCTGAGGGGTTCAAGGGAGGGGCAGCTCTGCTGCTCCTGGCTCAGATCTGCCCTAGAAGGTCCCCCTGTCTCCAAGAACTCAACCTGGTCAGGTTCAAGTTCCTCTGGGACAGTTCCTTCTTCAGGGCTGAGATCATCCCCCTCAAGGGATTGATCTTCCTCCTGAGCCAAGGGGAAGGCACTGCCTTAACCCTACTACTCCTCCTCTTGGAAGGCACTTGGTCCATTCTTCCAGAATCCAAGGCCTGTTCAGTGCTAGACATTTTGGCTTGTGACCTGGTCACAGCAAACACATCTGCAGGGATCCCCAGCATTTCTGCATGGGTCCTGAGCTCCACTTCTGCCCAAGCAGAAGTCTCTAAGTCATTGCCAAGCAAGCATTCGACTGGTAGGTTTGCACTTACCATAACCTTCTTAAGGCCAGTTACCCCTCCCCAGGAGAAGTTAACAACTGCCAGAGTATGGTCTGTTCTGACATTGCTAGCATTGGTCACTTGGTACATCTCACCAAGCATAACTTGCCCAGGTAGCACAAGGTCTTGTGTCACCATTGTGACACTTGCCCCTGTGTCCCTAAATGCCAAAGCCTCACGTCCATTGATTAAAGGCTATTGTCTGTACTTGCCCAGATTACTGGGACTCACAGTGGAGGTAACATCCATGCCTCCATCACAGACTAACACAGCCTGAGTCAGTTCCCTGACTAAGTCAGAGCCCAACTCAGTTCCCAGGGTGAACCCTACTAAACCCTTTGCTGGAGCACTTCCACCAACTGTACTAGGGGGAACAGGTGCCTTAGGGGCATTGGTGGGTGCTGGACTGGAGTCTTTGGACTTGGTGCAATCACTGGTCCAGTGGGTCTTTTGCTTACAGACCTTGCACCATGGTTTTCTTTGGCCTTTCCCTTTGGTAGACTGTGAATCCCCACCAGAAGACGATTTTTGGGGGCCTGATGAAGACTTTTGATCTTTACCCTTCTCCCCACCCTTGTCAGAGTTCTTAGCATCTTGCTTCTTGGTTTCCCCACCTTGGTTCTGTACCTTCTGCTTCACCCTGGTTCTGACCCATTTGTCTGCCTTCTTTCCCAATTTTTGGGGAGAGGTCAGATCAGAGTCTACCAGGTATTGATGCAACAGCTGATTTTGACAGTTATTAAGAATCTGCTCCCTCATTATCAGATTTTACAATCCTGAGAAGTCACACACCTTACTGCCCATCAACCAGCCTTCCAGAGCCTTGGCAGAACAATCCACATAGTCTACCCAGTCTTGAGTCTGTGCTTTTTGGGTGTCTCTGAACTTCAACCTGTACTGTTCAGTGGTTAGGCCAAACCCATCAATAAGAGCACTCTTCAAGACCTTGTAATTATCAGCATCCTCCTCTCTAACAGTGAGGAGCTTATCTCTACCTTTGTCAGCAAAGGAGAGCCACAAGATTGCTGCCCACTGCTCCTGAGGGACCTTCTGTACTTTACAGGCCCTCTCTAAGGCAGTTATCCATTTGTGGATATCATCCCCACTCTGGTAGGGAGGGACAATCTTGCTCAGGTTCCTATGGTCATAGGACCTTTCCCTATCTCTAGGGATCTGGCTGCCACCATGGGACTCTAGTCCCAACTTTCTTTTCTCTCTAAAGAGATCAAGGGACTCCCTGTCTAAGGCTACTTGCTTCCTTCTGAGTTCAAGCTGAGCTTCCTCATATTGAATCAGCCTCTTTCTTCTCTCATGAGAGGATTCCCTCCTATGAGATGAGACAGAGCTCCCTATTGAGGTGCCAGAGTGGTTGGACTCCTGAGAAGGAGACCTAGACCTCCTGGTCACACTCATAATCCTTCCTGGGGGGACAAAGGGTGCATCATTCTGATCCTCCTCTTCCTCCTCCCCAGGAGGGTTGGATTTTCCAGGTCAGGGTCATTGTCACCCTCCTGGCCAGTTTCAGAGGGGGCTGGGGGTATTGGTACCCCTGGTCCCTTCCTCATCTTCTGCCCCACCCTCAGCTCCTACCCCTTCAGTCCCTACAGGCTTACTAAGGTCATAAGCCACCAACAACTCCTTGAGGTGTTGGGTGGTGGGGCTTTGGCCTGTCCTTATTTTTCTCAAGTTACATAAAGCTCTCAATTCCAAGAATGGGAGTGTATCATACTTGGAGGGTGGAAGCTCAATGGCTTCCTGCAAGGATTCTTTGGATCCTACCCTTAAAGACATTACTAGTGTGGTGTGGTGTATGCACTACCTACTCTAGTGTGGCCTACTAAACTCTCTTGAGTTGTAGAAAGGGTTGTGCTAACCCTTAACACACAACTCTAAGTTCAGTAGAACTTACTGTATTCTAAGCTTAAATTATATGTACCTTAGGTACCTTTAGTGGTTTTCAGTTGATCAATTCAATTGAGATTATCTGGTAAAACAATAGCAAGCTGGAATCCCACCGCTGCCACCAATGTGAGAAGTTGGCCTGGTATATGCTGTCCACTAATTATAGTGGGCACCTTGCACCAGTCCAAACAACCCCTTATTGGAGATAGGTTAAAGACAACCTTATTGAAAGCTATCCTAGTGGTAGCTATGGAGAGCAGCCTTCAGGCTAAGTCTTGAAGGAATGTAAAGCAGCTTGTTTTACCAGTCTATAATCTCTTGAGTGACCAAATGAAAGAGCACCACACCAGGTATATATTCAAAATATATGTATTTATTGCTAAACACACCCCTCTAGTCTCTTTATGAGGCTAGAGTTCGAAGTACATAAGTTAGAAGTTATTTAAACACAGTAATAGCACAAATACACGTTTGGGCCCTAGGGGCGTACCAAACCATATACCAATAAAGTGGTATGCGAACCACGACTGAACTAGACACTAGGCCTAGAGCCTCTAGAAGTGCTTGGACCACAAGGAACCACCCAAGGTAGTGACACAGGGGACCCACGGGAGACGCGTGCAGTGTAAATACACAACCGCGATACACCGTTGACTTCTATGGAGAAAGTCGGGATCGGGAAATTAGAGAAAAGGGACACTTAAGAGGACTTGGACAAAACCCTTTGAGATCTAGGACTTTGAAGAGTCTCTACCCACGGGAGCACCGGAGTACTCGTGTTACCTCACCCAGGGAAGCCGGGTGCATAGGTGCCTTTCGGGGTCGGGTTTCGTCGTCGATTCGAATGGCGATCTGCTGCAAAGTGCTGCTGGCGGCCAAGAGAAAAGTGTCCGGGTGGATCCAAGAGTGGATCGGAGTTCTGAAGAACCTGAAAGCAGAGGGGACAGAGTCTGGGTCACTAGCCAGTGACCAGGAAGGCGATGGACAGATGCCCACTGATGTCGAGTGCTTCAGGTGCATTGACAGTCGTCTTGACTCTTCAGCCACGAGGTCCAGGAGGCGTTGTTGGCAACCAGGAGCAGGATTCGGGCTGGTACACGATGTCTGTCGAGTGCTGAGGTGTCGGCGACCGGATTGGACCCAACAAGCCTTGGCAACGGCAAGTCTCGGTGAAGATGTAGATCGTCGATGGTGCAGACCAGCAAGGTCTGTGGAACTCACCCAGCGAGGGTAAGTGAGGGCAGGCCTGGAGCAACCAGGATGTCAAGTAAGAAAAGGATTGGCCTTCGTTAAGGGCTACTAGCCAATGGGCTAGCGACCGCAAAGGAGCCTCGTGACGCCGCACATGGATCTGGCTTACAGGACACTCGTGGAGTGGGGGCCAGTGATCTTCGGTGCAGGTGGTGCTGGAGGCTAGGGCTACTCGGAGCCCAAAGCATGACTTCTTGGGAGACCCAGAAGAGGATGCACTTGCAAATGTGCTCGGTGTCCAGGGGTCACGGTCTCAAGTCACCCACGATAGCCACGGGCCTCAGCTTTGCTGGGGACTCAGGGTAGCCTCGGGGAAGTCTAAGAATCTACCTCTGGTGATGTGATGACTTCGGCGTCCGACGGGAGCTTCAGAAATGCGAACCGGACAGATGCTTCTTTGGTGCCTGCCAAGCAGGGGAGTCACTCCTTGACCCCAAGGGAGATTCTTCAGTCCTCTAATCGCGAGTAGAGCGTCGAAGGTCCAGGATTCAGTTTCAGAGTTTCGTCCAGGTATAATCTAAAGTCCTAAGGACTGGGTTCCTACCTTTATTCTAAAAATAGGGGTTGGACTACTCTGTGGCCCCACCTATGGGTGGGTCAGGGCAGAGGGTGGCTACACCCCTTTCCCTTTGTCCAGTTCGTGCCAAAGCAGGGGCTGCAAGCCCCTGATCCGGTTTGAACTGGGGTATGCACAGGGACACCAAATGTGCCCCCAGTGCAGGACTTCAAAGCACCCGAGAGTGCTCCCGCCCAGCCCCAATCACATTATCCTGTCTGGGGAGGTGGTCACACCTCCCTGGGACAGGAAACCTATTGTCCAGGCCTCCCTGCCGGAGTTTCGTCCAGCAGCAGGAGGCCAGACTCGTGTCTGTGGCAGCAGCGTCCATTTTGTGATGCCAGGGCTTTGGAAAGAAGTTACCGGGCTAGCCAGAGTTAACATGTCTTTCCCTCTAGAAGGGTGGAATGCTACCCCCGCCGCCAGAATTGGCGGGGGGGTAGTATTCCAAGATGGTTGACACCAAACACGACATGTTTAGGTGCAGCCATTCCAAAGTTAGCATTTTACCGCGAGGATATAATGCGCTTAAGAGTATATGGTCAGGCTGCACTACAAACAGCATCAGAGATGGTCTCCGAACGCTGCAGAGGGGCCCTGCTCATGCAGGGGCACCCTCTCACATAGGAACCACGCACTCTGCCTTTAGGATTGATAAGGCCTGCCTTAGGAGTGACTTATAGGTTTATATGTGTGTATGTATTTCGTGATATAGGTAACCTATATCACAGTAAGGGGTGCATGCACCACCTTACCCAGGCTGCAGTAGCAGACCTGTGGTGTCAGTTTGGATGGCCTTCCAGGGGTGGCATAATACATGCTGCAGCCCTTGGCAGGCCTCTGAGGTACCTATGCCCTTGGTACATAGTATACCATATACTAGGGACTTATAAGGGCACTCCAGATCCCAATCAGAGATGTGCCTAAGGCACATGGAAACCATTTTAGAGAGGAAGCAGCTAGGCTGGGGTTCTGATTAGCAGGGCCCCAGCCAGACTAATGTCGAAAAACAGTGAAGCATCAGCAAAAAGTGGGGGTACCCATGTGAAGCAGATCCTACTCTCCTACACCGACTTTCCCGGAACGGTGTTTCATTAGACAAAGTTCTGAGACGATACAAGTGAAGCACCGCCGGTTCCCTGCACGAGGTTAGTACTGTAATAAGAGCATGTACCCGGATATACTTTAGGAGGGGAAATAGAACATCTATGAAGAGAACAGCGACCCGGTTTGAGCCGTTTCAAGATGTAGATCCGCTGATGAGATGGACTGCAGGCAAACTGTCCGTGATTTACTGTTAGCTCTCCCGGTTGTAATTAATATACAATGGGAAGCGCCGGGGTAATAATACGCAAAGACAGTTGAATATATCACAACTAGTCTCTCCTAGTATTTATAATACATTAGGTTTTGAATATAGAACTCTCTAATCCCACAGTTAGGATACCGTAATGAGTTAGAAAATTCTTTAGAAATTGAATAGTTAACATTTACATGCGTTCTTCTAACCCCACAGTTAGGATACCATAGTGAGTTTAAAAAAAAAAAAAAAAATTCAAACTGAATAGTTAACATTTACATGCATTTTTATTGGTCTTTATGTTTGCAGCCAAGAAAAGGGCTATATCATAGTGCAACAAGGACCTAAAAGAGACGGGCAAATATTAAAGTAAGTTAACTAGTATGTTTACAGTAATTAGAAGGGCACACTGAGAAGAGTGGTCTGTTAGATTATATTTTTGTGTTCTTATTTTAACTGTTCAGATTTTAATTACGGCTATCCCGCCCCCGTGTAAGAAGGGAAACCGGCTACAAGGCAAACTAAACCAGCTGACCTAAGGTGGGTGAGAAGGTATATGGAATTATAGTAATTATGACTCGAATTGAGGAAAAAATAATTTTGTCAAACAAAGAAGAGCCATAATCAGGTTTCTTATTGAATAAGTGCAATATTTGATTTATATAGGTGGTGACCAGTCCAGCGTATTCTGCAACTGGTCCATGAACCCACATAGCCAACTTTTAGCAGATTCTCCATCATAGAGAAGTGCCAAGAAGTAAGTAGGTCTATGTTATTAACATGATTACAGTTGGTTTATAGCTAGATGCATGAATAGAACATGATTTTGCCTACCACTGAATTAAAAAATACATTCTTTTGTTCTTGTATGTGGTCCCTTATTAGGTGCAAATTAGCTTTGGGTTCCTTCATTCAGGAATTTGGACATACGTTACAGTGGCCAAATAACTTTTGTACTTCAAAGAACAGTGCATTATAGGTAAGCACTGAACTATGCAGTGGTATTTAAAAGCATGTGTGTACAGGATGGTGATGGATGTATGTATTATTCTGTGAGTGGTATCATTAAAATTGGTGGAAGAAATGTTATACATGCAAGTGGGGCACTGTTGGGATCAAGAGGATTATTGTGCTGGTATCACAAACTGCTGATGCTTCTCCTGTTTTCTCTTGTTCTTATCTAGAATTGATCGGTTAGTGTAATATTAGTTGTGTTTTTATTTATGTTTTTAATTAAGACAATAATTCTTTTTAGTATGCATTGATCTAATATATGTGTTTGTATTATAGATATTTTAAATCAACGAGAGTACAATTCACTGTACTCTTGAAAAGAAGGTTCAACCAGATTATACCTTCGAAACGCGTCAACGCTTGCTTGTCATAAACCTACCATTCTTAACTTACCCCAAATGTTGATGAATTACGATACATTAGGGTGATTTTGTACAGCTTATGGTATTGGTTATGGTGCCTAATGACAAAGTGTAATGTCTTCATTAACTCTCATGTTGTGTTTTTAAATGTGTGGTATTGTAATTGATATTGTTGTCCTGTGAGGGAAAGGGAATTTTCTTTTCTTTTCCTTCCTGTATGAAATGTTTTTTAATCTTGTACTATATTTTTAATAAATTGAACATATCAATATATAATCTGTAGGTTTCTGTGCCAATACATCGACAATTGGTTTTAACAGTGATCCCTCTGGTTGGATGATGAATGTTTGATGGTTGATGGTTGAAATAGGACTTTATGTATGGTGAGATGCTGTGAAGTTAGGTCCAATATTACTCCCAGAGGACATCTTTTTTCAGTTTCTCATTGGACCTATGTTTATCATCATGCCAACCCTATTGTCTCCTGGTACTGTGCCCTTTTTGTAGGCCCACCTATTTATCTGATCCATTTGTGGACTGTTGATGATGCCTACCTTCTCTAATGGCAATTTGGAGCTCCTCCTCACTGGCATTCTCCGTACCTCGACATGACATGTATCCTATATGGACTATCTGGACATCCTTTGGTCTTGAACAATGTTGGGGTTGTTGTCCCAAGAACTACAAATTTGTAAATGCCTATGCACCCACCTGTAACTAAATGCACTTCTATGAGCCAGCGTATTGTTACTCCTATCTGCAACAGACATACTAGACCATGGTGGATGTGTATATACAAAACCCACTTCTTAGCATCTCAAGGAAATAGCGCTACTGTCACTATCACCTGCTCTGGTTGGAAATTCCCAGGACTCATGTACATCCACAGCCATGGCATTATGCGGAAACTCATTTACTCAGTGAACGTCATGGTGGGACAATAAGCATCAGTTACTTGACTGGCAGACAGTGAAAAGGCCTTACTAATAACACAAATGCCTACTTGCACATAATGGGTTCTGTGAGGCATGTGAGCCACTAACACAGTTTCAGACATCCACATATATATTGCAGTGATCAGGACTACATGATCAAGCACATGTGATAGCTGCAATGCTTACCTTTAGAATATCCTACAAGTACTATAATTTTGCAGGCACTGACAATATGCAGATACTAATGCCCAGACTCCTCCTGATTTTGCATCAGACTTATGCTACTCAAGGACGTAGAAGCTCTGTACAACACCTTGGATGTCAGTATGCATAAAATGCAAGTAATAAGCATTTGGAGTCCTGTGTCAGATAAATGGTGTTGAAAGGCACATTAGGATATGTAGGATCTATTTGTCCCTCTGACCCTGAGAGGCCTCACATGCATTCAGTGTAACCACACATGATATCGACTGTACAATGTACACATCACTAATTATGAGCCGAAGCACAGTCCCATGAACAAAGCTACGCACCCACAGGGTAAGAGGAAAATGTGAGACTTCTGGTTTTCTAACTTAGCAATTAGCTGCACAGTCACATGCATGAAGTGCCACACTTAGCAAGTACTCAATGCCAAGGATAATTAAAGTTATCCAGGCAGGTGGGGGCCACATTCATGATTATGAACCAGCTAACAATGACCTACCAGTACAATGATGCAAGGGTGAGTGCGTACGTGGCAGGCACCAATGTGTGTCCCAGCACAGCCAGGAATGGTTAGTATGGGGTGACCGATCCATCCCTACTATACACGTAGCATCTCTTACACACACAATGCTACAGTAGGTGACTATCTGTGTAGAGCTGTGCGTCAATTCACATGAAGAGGACCAATGACAGTGCCTAAAGAATGGTGAAGAGTCCTTAAGTTACTCAACTGTGAGGTAGACGGACTCTTTAAATCAAAACAAATATATTTTGGGGTATTTATTTTTTCTAAAACACACACACACTAAACATCAAACCCCCCCAACCCAAAAAAAAACATACCCATCTAAAACACGACACCTAAAAACTCCTACCTAAGAAAATATTTAACACATACTAATATACACTATGCATAAATAATTAGAACTAATAAACAACATGAAAACAAATGGGGAAAGTAAAAAGCCTGAGGGAGAGTCAGATCTGCACACTGATGCGCTCTATTGCCTCCTGTAATGTGAGCATGATAGCACGCAGGCTTGACAGCTCACCCTCAATTGCTGCCATCCGAATTTTGAGCTCCTGGAGGTCTTTTAGGGCATGTGCCTCAAATAAGGAGCCTACAGCAGGGGTTGTGTCCATGGCCTGTGCTGCTTGCACCAGATGGGCAGACGATGGTCCTGGAATGGCCTGAGGTGCTACTGCCAGCTGTTGGGCACCCTCCTGTTGAGGGTTGGCCTTTGAATGTCCTTGTTGATCCCGCTTGCCTGCGTTCCAGGTTCCGGCCACCTTTCCTTGTTCATACAGGGTCCCCATCTTCTTGTACGCTTTTGTGACGCGACGGATGTGGCAGTAGCGCTCCAGTCTTTTGCAGTGCTCCTCTGCCTCTTCTGCTGTCATGTTGCCTGGGGAGATAAAGGAAATATGTACAGCAAAGTTGAAAATGTACATGATGTCTGCAATACCAGTCTCACATTTTCTGACCATTACAAGTGGCAGGTCAGCCCAAACCCACATATTGGGAAAGCGATATGAACAGTATACCTTCTAAACATATACTTTTCCTAATCAAACAAGGCAAACGTACTCAAGTGCTGGCAGTATAGGTATACGATATAGCAGTGTCAACACAAATGTACTTGTAACCATATTGACTGAGTTGCAAGCATGTTGTTGAGTCCACATGGAATCGAACACATGGTCCACATATGGACACTTTCGTGTTGGTATTGCAGCATGCAACTGGGTTTGTTTTTGGTCATTAACATATGTGAAATGATTTATGTCAAACAAGTACATGTACTGTGCCTCTGCATTGGTTAACTCATCTGGAAATACACAAGGCTACAATTGCTGTATTGACTGACTCTGTGCCAGGTAGTCAAAACATAGCTGGAGGGTGGGAAGCTACCTCCTGTAAAACAGACCTTTAGACACTTCACACAGACTCAGGCAAATACCAGGAACCCTAACATTTAGCTTATGGTAGACAGTTGTAGCAATACCATGGTGACCTTAACATATCCTAGTGTCTGCTATCCATGTCAGGAGTGTGTGAATGCATGCTGAAATTCTCATGTGTACAAGTAGTTAGTGCTGTATTTAGCCGGTAACTTTCCATGAGTCAACGGTGACAGCGTTAGTGCTAGCCATTAGAAGTAACACCAACAGTAGGTGTGCAGTGTAATGGGCTGTATGCTGCTGACACAGTGCATACCTGCATGTGGTCCTTTCCACAGTGCATCAAAATCAACAACTCCCTGCCAACGTATGAATGTTTCCCAGAAATGGGACATTGGGCATATGAGGCCATGAGTAAGGCATTTAACTCCATTTCAATGTGCAGACTGGCAACATGTGCCTAATGTACTCCAATCCAATCTGTCTACACCGAGGTAGGATTCCTTACATCCAGTCACGACCTGCAAAGCCATATGTCCATACGCTGCTATATGGACACTACACTTGCAATGTGCATCAGACAGGCAGTCGGATGATGAACCGTCCAACACCATGGTAAAATAAAGTAGCTGGCCTACATCCTCCATGGCATCTGTTGAATTGTTCTTCTGTCACCCCATCTCTTGTATGCATGATATGGCCTACTCTGCAGGATGCTCAGGTACCCTTTAAGCTGCATTACAGCTACCATACCTCAGGTTAATTGTTGAAAAAGTGCTGAAATAAAGTAAATGATTCCTACCGACAATGTACTAACACCCTTACAGTAACACATATTGAGATACCATATGTTCACTGTGATGACTCTAATCAAAGGAGAGGATGTGGCCTTACGGCTAGAGCAGTGGACCTCGAAGCTAGGGAACCAGTTTTGAGTCTCGGCAGGGATGCTCGACATCCTGCGATTCTGGGCAAATCACTTAATCTCCCTGTGCCTAACAAAATGAATGTGTCAGTCTATAACAACTGGTGCTCATGTAAAGTGCTCCAATACCTTTGGGTCGTGTTCGCGCTATATAAAACTCCCCAAAAAATAATAAATGATTAGGAATAACTTTGCCCCAATACAACATTTACTGTAAATATCATAAGAAGAATTGTTGGTTTGTGATGGCTAGCCTGCTGACAAGGTCATACAAGTTTGTCCCAATTGGAATTTTGATTTCACTCAACTATTGGTACAGGTATGGATCACAAAACATTTTAGTTGTTGAGCAGCATAAATGTCTGATCACGCCTATAGTCTTTCAGACTGAACTCATTTTGCTAGCGACGTTAAATGTATGCAGCATGTATGAGCACAGTATGATACTCAACAATAGTAGAAGATGCATTTCGAAAACCCATTTAGTGTAAATCTGATTACATGACACTGTAATGTTGACAATTGGTAATGCTGTCTGGGTTATGTGTTCCACATCACCAGCACATGTCTTATGTTCAAATATGGACATAGGCAAACATACCGTGTCCAGACAAGCTCATTCCACTTTGCTGCAAAATTTGGTGAACTGTAGGATGTCATGTTTGTGCCAAGTTATGGGTGTAAGATAATAGAAGTTTGCCATCTGTCGATTTAGTGTCAGGTGATGGTGCATGTACCATAAGCATCCAAACAATAGGTGGGCAAGCATCGCCACAGCAGGTAAAGAACAGGGGGAGGAGTCGTAAACCATGGACTTCAAGCGAACGGGAGGACCCCTGTTCACCTCCAGCCAGATGCTAGGATTAAGGAAGTGTTAGAACTGGGGGTCTCTAGTTGGCAGAGATAGGTACCTTTGTCCAAATAGGGACCCTTGCTTCTAGTCAGGGTAAGGGGGGATACACTACTAAAATAACCCCTGCTCACCCCCTTGGTAGCTTGGCACGAGCAGGCAGGCTTATCTCAGAGGCAGTGTGTAAAGCATTTATGAACACATACAGTAACCCAGTGACAACACTACAGATGGACACCACACAGGTTGTAGTATAAAAATAAGAATTTTTATATAGACTTAACAAAAGACCCAAAACGACAAAAATCCACTATACAATACGAAAAATGACTGTCAAATGGTAGAAAATAGCTCAGTTCAATAAAGGTGATAAATGCGACACTTTACTCTCAATGTACCTTTGGATGCGTAACGCAAAACAAACAAAAGGGTCGCAGGGAAGGTGATGCTTCGATTCCTTACACGCAGAAAGGAGGATGCGTCGGTTTCTTACTGCGGCCCGGTTCCGATGCGATGATGATCCGGTGCGATGCGAGAAAATGGCGTCTTGCTTACGGTGCGACAACGTAGACAGGATGCGTGCACGCCCGACGGCCGTGCGGCGACCTTCTGAGCCGCGACAGGCCCTGCGACACGCTTCTCCGGTGATGCGAGGCGCTTCGGTGATGCGACTGCGGCAGCACGCTTACTCCGCGATGCGACGACAACTGCTGCGGCGGCGACACGCTTCCTCTTCGTTGCGTCGCGCTTCCAGCTCCCAGCGACACGCAGTCTCTCAGAAGGCCCAACAGCAGTAGGCACTTCAATTCCCAGCAAGGGAATTCAGGAGGGGAGCTGGGGGTGAAGTCTTGTATCCCTGAGACTTCAGGCAGGAGGCAAGCTCAATGTTCAAGCCCATGGAGATCTTCTTCAAGATGATGAAAGCACACTCAGTCCTTTTCTCCTTTCTTTGGCAATAAAGTAACCACTGCAGGCCAACCCTAACAACACGCAGCATAGGGGTAGTCTCCTCCTTCAGCTTCCTGGTTCTTCTCCTCAGCAAAGGTTCGTCTTGATTCCCAGAAGTGATCTAAAGTCTTGGGGTCTGGGCCCCAATATTTATACTAGCAAATCCTTTGTCCTCTGAAGGCAGAGGGTCCTATACCTAGTCCAAACCAGTTCTGGGTGCATTCTGCCAGTGCACACCTTCTTCCTTTGTCAATGTGGGCCAGGGACATCAGACGCACCACAGGAGGTGGAGCCAGCATTGTGGAAGGCAGGCACAGCCCTATTCAGGCCCAGGTGCTACTCCTCCCACCACTCTACATGCAGATAGGTCTATTCAGCCCTGTGCTGACTCACCCTGTCTCCTGGAGTCCCCTAGCCCCTGTCACTCACAAACCCAGACATACAATACACAAGCTAGCAGAGGCAGGCTGGATGGTTAGGCAAGAAAATACCTACTTTCTAAAAGTGGTATTTTCAAACACAGAATGTTAAAACCAACTTCACTAAAAGATGTATTTTATCATTCTGAGTTCAGGCATACTAAATTCGTTTTTCTACCATGTTCCCTGGGTCAGTTAGGATTATAAGATGTTATAATCAAACTGCCCATTCTGGCCTATGGGGACAGGTAGCCTTGCAATAGTGAAAAACGAAATTGGTTGTAATTCACTATCAGGACATGCCACACACACCAGGGCATGTCCTACTTCTTACATACAATGCACCATGCCCGCAGGCCTACCTTAGGGGTGACTAACCTGCAGAAAAGGGAATGTTTGGGGACTGGTAAGTGGGTGCACTTACCAAGTTGACATGGCAGTACCAGACTGCACACAGGCTCTGCAATGGCAGGCCTGAGACACACTTTACAAGCTGCTCCTGTGGGTGGCACAACCAGTGCTGCAAGCCCACCAGCAGCATTTGATTCACAGGCCCTGGGCACAAACAGTGCACTGTACTAGGGTCTGACAGTGAATCAAATAGGCCAAACATGGAGTCACTAATCCATACATCAATTTATCATAGGGAGCACTTGCACTTTGGCACTGAATAGCAGTGGTAAAGTGCCCAAATCATCTAGACCAGCAAAAACATATCAACAACAGTGGAGTCATAGTGAAAAAATGGAAGGGAGACCCACGCCAAGGATGCCAGGTCTAACATGTGTCCCCTCCAGCTGAAATGTGGGGAGAACTAATCCTACCTCTAGGGAGTTCTCATCACTAAGGTGGAAGAATCTGGACAGACCATCAGCATTGGCGTGTTCTGTACCAGGGCGGTGTTCCACCATAAAGTCCATCCCCTGTAGGGAAATGGGCCACCTCAACAGTTTTGGATTCTCACCCCTCATCTGCATCAACCATCTGAGGGGCCTGTGGTTTGTCTGAACCCGGAAGTGAGTCCCAAACAGGTATGGTCTCAACTTCTTCAGTGCCCAGACCACAGCAAATGCCTCACACTCAATAGCACTCCACCTCTGTTCCCGTGGAAGTAACCTCCTACTGATAAAGGCTACAGGTTGGTCTAGGCCCTCCTCATTTAACTGTGCCAGAACAGCCCCTACACCATGCTCTGAAGCGTCCGTTTGGACCACAAACTCTTTTGAGAAGTTGGGTGCCTGAAGCACGGGGGCCGTGCACATGGCAGTCTTCAAGGCGTCAAAAGCTCTGACAGGTGTCAGTCCAAATCACTCTCTTGGGCTGCTTCCTGGAAGTCAGCTCTGTCAAGGGTGCAACGATGCTGCCATACCCCTTGACAAATCTCCTGTAATACCTGGTGAGTCCTAAAAAGGCTCTTAACCTCCGTCTGGTTCATGGGGGGCTCCCAAGCCAGAATGTTATCAATCTTGGGCTGTAGGGGCGCCACCTGCCGCTCCCAACCTGGTGTCCCAAGTACACCACGGAACCCTGCCCAATCTGGCACTTACTCACCTTGATCGTGAGGCCTGCCCTCCGCAGCGCCATCAACACTTCCCAGAGGTGGTGCAGATGTTCTTCCCAGCTGGCGCTGAACACTGCGATGTCATCCAGGTAGGCGGCACTGAAATCTTCCAGTCCAACCAACACCTGGATGACCAACCTCTGAAAGGTGGCAGGGGCATTCTTCATCCCAAAGGGCATAACCCGGAATTGGTAGTGCCCATCTGGTGTGGAGAATGCTGACCTCTCTTTGGCCCCATCAGTCAAGGTGATCTGCCAGTACCCAGACGTTAAGTCAAACGTGCTGAGGTACCGGGAAGCCCCTAACCAATCGATGAGCTCATCAGCTCTGGGGATGGGGTGCGCGTCAGTCCTGGTAACTGAATTGAGTCCTAGGTAGTCCACACAGAACCGAAGTTCGGGTGTGGCTCCAGGCGCGGCAGCCTTTGGGACCAAGACCACTGGGCTGGCCCAAGGGCTGTGAGAGGACTCAATCACCCCCAATGCAAACATCTTGGAGACCTCCTCCTTGATGCAAGCTCTCACCCAGTCAGTCACTCTGTAAGCCTTGTGCTTGACAGGAGGACTGTCCCCAGTGTCCACATCATGGACGCACCAATCAGTGACACTAGGAGTCAGGGAAAACAGGTCAGGAAACTGTCCCAACAGTTGGGGACAGTCTTCCTGCTGCTCAGGTGTCAGGGAGTTAGAGAGGTTCACACCCTCCACTGACCCATCTTGCTCTGTTGCAGACAGGAGGTCAGGAAGAGGTTCGGTCTCCTCTTTCATTCATTCATCTGTTGCTAGGAGCATGCCCACTTGGGACCTCTCAAAATGGGGCTTTAGGCGGTTGACATGTAGGACCCGCAAAGGGTTCCTGGGAGATCGCAAGTCCACCAGGTAGGTGACGTCACTTTTGCGCTCCACCACCTCAAATGGTCCGGTCCACTTATCCTGGAGCGCGCAAGGCTCCATGGGGGCCATGACCCACACTTTCTGTACAGGCTGAAACTCGATCAGAGTGGCATTCTGATCATACCATCGTTTCATCTCCTCCTGGCTGGCTTCCAGATTCGCCTCAGCGAGTTGTCTGAATCGCCTAGTTTGGTTTCTAAAGGCCAGCATGTAGCTAAATACATCCTGGGGAGGTTTACTGGGAGCTTTCTCCCAGCCTTCTTTCACCAAACTAAGAGGTCCTCTTACTGGGTGACCATAGAGCAGTTCAAAGGGACTGAACCCTAAGGACTTCTGTGGCACCTCACGGTAAGCAAAGAGAAGGCATGGCAAGAGGACATTCCACTTACGCCTCATGGGTTCTTCCAGACCCATAATCATGCCCTTCAGGGTCCAGTTGAATCTCTCAACCAGCCCATTTCCTTGGGGGTGGTAAGGAGTGGTGAACTTATAGGTCCAGACCCATAATCATGCCCTTCAGGGTCCGGTTGAATCTCTCAACCAGCCCATTTCCTTGGGGGTGGTAAGGAGTGGTGAACTTATAAGTAACACCGCACTCCTGCCACAGGGACTTCATATACTTGGATATGAAGTTTGTACCACGGTCACTCACCACCCCCTTAGGTAACCCCACACGGGAGAAAATCCCCATCAGTGCACGTCCCACCACGGGGGCCGTCACTGTCCGAAGAGGGATGGCTTCTGGGTACCGGGTGGCATGGTCCACCAAGACCAGGATGAACCTGTTGCCCATGGCTGTCTTGGGGTCCAGAGGCCCCACAATGTTAATACCCACCCGTTCAAAGGGGGAGCTGACCACAGGGAATGGCTGAAGGGGAGCCTTGTGCTTCCTCCCACTTTTTCCACTTGCCTGGCAAGTCTGACATGTTCTGCAATGAGTGTCTGAACTCTTGCACATCTGGGGCTAATAAAAGTGGGTGACAAGCCTTTCAAAGGTCTTGCCCTGCCCCAGATGTCCTGCTAAAGGCACATCATGAGCCAAACCCAGTAGGAAGGCTCTGAAGCGCTGGGGTACCACCAGCACACGGGCTGACCCAGGCTCAGCAACCTTAGGCTCGCTATACAGGAGACCATTCTCCCAGTAGATCCAATGTGATCCAGACCGATCACCTACTGCCTGGTTTGTGGCCTGGTTTGTGGCCTGTTGCCGCAAACCCACAAGAGAAGGGCACTTGTTCTGCTCCTCACAGAACTCCTCCCTGGAGGGTCCTCCTTCTTGCTGCCAATGGGTCAGCTCAGGCAGGTCCCCCAGTTCGGCCACTTGCTCCCCTGTAGGTTCCAGAGCATCCCCCTCAGGTTCTGCTTCCTCCTGGACCGTGGGAACTACGGGGGCCGGTTTCCCGCGCCCCCTGCCTCTTCTCTTCAAGGCAGGCACCTGGGCCACCCTCTCAGGCTCCAGGTCCTCTTGAACACCTCTACTGGCTGCCATAGACCGAGTGGTCACGCACGCCCACTCAGGCAGACCCAACATCTCTAGATGAGACCTTCTCTCCACCTCTGCCCAAGGTGAACTTTCTAAATCATTGCCCAACAGACAGTCTACAGGCATGGCTGGCCTCACAGCTACTTGAAAGGTACCCGAGACCCCCCCCACTCAAAGGGAACCTGAGCCACTCTGCAGTGGCTCTCTGAGTTGTCCGCGGCAACTACTGGGCAGAATGCATTGGGGATCACCTGCTCTTCAGACACCAGCCGACAACTGTCACACTGGCTCCGGTGTCTCTCCGAGCCTCCACCCTTTGGCCATTGATGGTCACCCACTGCCTGTATTTCTTAGTGTTATCAGTCAGTTGGGCCCTGGGGACCATCTCACTGTCTCCTAAAGAGACCAAGGACATTGCTACGGGACCCCACCCACCTTGGGCACCCATCTCCTCCCCCAGGGCTACACTAGCTACCTGCCGGGATGGTGCACCAGTGGGTGCTGATTTTCCATACAAGGGACATCTAGTTTCCCAGGAGCAGTGGCCCACTTGACCACACTTAAAGCAAGTCTTGGGCCCCCTGTGAACAGGCTCATCTGTCGGGCACCTGGCTTCTTTTCAGGGGGAGGCTGGGAACCCTTCCCTTGGGGATTACTTTGGGGCCCTTTCTGGAACTCCCTCCGTTTACCCTTGTCCCCCCCACTCCTCTGCTGGGGACCCTGCCCACCTTTGGCGGAGTCTCCCATGTGACCCTTGTGGACCCGGGTGCTCACCCAGCGGTCCACCTCCTCAGCAAGCTTCCTAGGGTTAGTCAGCCTACTATCAATAATGTGCTGGCGTAGCTCTGGAAAACAATTTCCTAACAAGTGCTCCCATGCAATCAAATCAAAGAGCGCTTCAAAATCATTCACTTTGCTACCCTTCACCCAACCATCCAATGCTCTGCAAAAAAAAAGTCACATATTCTACCCAGGTACTCCCCTCCAACTTTTTGCAATTCCTGAATCTCTGCAGTTCAGGAGTCAACCCATACCTGGACATCAATGCTTCTTTCATATGACCATAAGAATTGTGGACTTCAGAGGGCAAGTCTAATAAGGTATCCCGCCCCTCACTAAGAAACTGCCCCCACAACCCTGCTCCCCAATCCTTCTCAGGGACCTGGTGTGAGGTCATAGCTACCTCATAGGCTTTAAACCATTGCCCAATGTCATCATTTTTATAAAACTCTTTCACCACATCTTTAGGTATATACACCCTTGCTTGAACAGGCATGGACGGTGTGCTGTCACCATAGGGAGTAATCTCTAAGCTCCTAGCTTTCAACTCCAACTCCCTCAAACTTCTCTCATGCTCCATTTGCATCCTCTTTTCCTCTAGGGCCAATTTCTTAATTTCCAATTCTAACTGCCCACCCATCTTAAGCTTGGTCAGCTCCATTTCATGCACCCTACTTCTCTCCCTGTCCTCCAGCTCTCCTGGGGACAGGCCCTTGGAAGAAACACTGCTACCTGCTGGGGAAGGTGCTTTCCTCCCCCTGGACCCAATAGCCCATCTAGCTGCCCTCCTGCATCCTCAGCCCCCTCCTCATGCTCTTCCACATGCTCAGGGGTACTTCTTGCTTCCACCCAGGCTCTCAGCGCCTTTTGGAACTCATCCTTCTTGGAGAGATCGGTCATAGCAACTTTAAATCTCCTGCAGAAGTGTTTCAGCTGTTTTACAGTGTAACTTTCTAGCTTTTCTGCTTCAAAATCTAAATCAACAGATGCGATGGACGCTGTTTTGCTCATGGTGAAACTTGGCAGTTCTTGGCAAAAATAGAAATCCCAGGAAAAAACAATCTACCAAAATGTAAGTGGTTGCGTTTGGTCTGCACTCACTAGTACTGTACACCAATCACTGTATATGAGTCACAAATGCAAGTCCAGAATCCTCACCGCTGACCACCAATGTTAGAACTGGGGGTCTCTAGTTGGCAGAGGTAGGTACCTTTGTCCAAATAGGGACCCTTGCTTCTAGTCAGGGTAAGGGGGATACACTACTAAAATAACCCCTGCTCACCCCCTTGGTAGCTTGGCACGAGCAGACAGGCTTATCTCAGAGGCAGTGTGTAAAGCATTTGTGAACACATACAGTAACCCAGTGACAACACTACAGATGGACACCACACAGGTTGTAGTTTAAAAATAAGAATTTTTATATAGACTTAACACAAGACCCAAAACGACAAAAATCCACAATACAATACGAAAAATGACTGTCAAATGGTAGAAAATAGCTCAGTTCAATAAAGGTGATAAATGCGACACTTTACTCTCAATGTACCTTTGGATGCGTAACGCAAAACAAACAAAAGGGTCGCAGGGAAGGTGATGCTTCAATTCCTTACACGCAGAAAGGAGGATGCGTCGGTTTCTTACTGCGGCCCGGTTCTGATGCGATGATGATCCGGTGCGATGCGAGAAAATGGCTTCTTGCTTACGGTGCGACAACGTATACGGGATGCGTGCACGCCCGATGGCCGTGCAGCGACTCGGCAATATTCTGAGCCGCGTCAGGCCCTGCGACACGCTTCTCCGGTGATGCGAGGCGCTTCGGTGATGCGACAGCACGCTTACTCCGCGATGCGACAACAACTGCTGCGGCGGCGACACGCTTCCTCTTCGTTTCGTCGCGCTTCCAGCTCCCAGCGACACGCAGTCTCTCAGAAGGCCCAACAGCAGTAGGCACTTCAATTCCCAGCAAGGGAATTCAGGAGGGGAGCTGGGGGTGAAGTCTTGTATCCCCGAGACTTCAGGCAGGAGGCAAGCTCAATGTTCAAGCCCTTGGAGATCTTCTTCAAGATGATGAAAGCACACTCAAACCTTTTCTCCTTTCTTTGGCAATAAAGTAACCACTGCAGGCCAACCCCAACAACACGCAGCATAGGGATAGTCTCCTCCTTCAGCTTCCTGGTTCTTCTCCTCAGCAAAGGTTCGTCTTGATTCCCAGAAGTGATCTAAAGTCTTGGGGTCTGGGCCCCAATATTTATACTAGCAAATCCTTTGTCCTCTGAAGGCAGAGGGTCTTGTACCTAGTCCAAACCAGTTCTGGGTGCATTCTGCCAGTGCACACCTTCTTCCTTTGTCAACGTGGGCCAGGGACATCAGACGCACCACAGGAGGTGAAGCCAGCATTGTGGAAGGCAGGCACAGCCCTATTCAGGCCCAGGTGCTACTCCTCCCACCACTCTACATGCAGATAGGTCTATTCAGCCCTGTGCTGACTCACCCTGTCTCCTGGAGTCCCCCAGCCCCTGTCACTCACAAACCCAGACATACAATACACAAGCTAGCAGAGGCAGGCTGGATGGTTAGGCAAGAAAAATACCTACTTTCTAAAAGTGGTATTTTCAAACACAGAATGTTAAAACCAACTTCACTAAAAGATGTATTTTATCATTCTGAGTTCAGGCATACTAAATTCGTTTTTCTACCATGTTCCCTGGGTCAGTTAGAATTATAAGATGTTATAATCAAACTGCCCATTCTGGCCTATGGGGGCAGATAGCCTTGCAATAGTGAAAAACGAAATTGGCTGTAATTCACTATCAGGACATGCCACACACACCAGGGCATGTCCTACCTCTTACATACAATGCACCCTGCCCGCAGGCCTACCTTAGGGGTGACTAACATGCAGAAAAGGGAAGGTTTGGGGACTGGTAAGTGGGTGCACTTACCAAGTCGACATGGCAGTACCAGACTGCACACAGGCTCTGCAAAGGCAGGCCTGAGACACACTTTACAAGCTGCTCCTGTGGGTGGCACAACCAGTGCTGCAAGCCCACCAGCAGCATTTGATTCACAGGCCCTGGGCACAAACAGTGCACTGTACTAGGGTCTGACAGTGAATCAAATAGGCCAACCATGGAGTCACTAATCCATACATCAATTTATCATAGGGAGCACTTGCACTTTGGCACTGAATAGCAGTGGCAAAGTGCCCAAAGCATCTAGACCAGCAAAAACATAACAACCGTGGAGGCATAGTGGAAAAAATGGAAGGGAGACCCATGCCAAGGATGCCAGGTCTAACAGGAAGGAATGAGTAGATGCAAGGGGGAGAGACTATGGAGATTAGCCATCCTAGCGGTGTGTTTAGCCAGCTGTTCTCTCCCTGCTGAAAATTCTGACATATTAAATTTTGGAAGAATAGTGGTTTATGGGTTAGCATTTTGCCACACTCTGCAGGAAGTGGTCACACCTTTGGGTGGAACCCTGCAGCTCATTGGACAGGAGTGCCCTCCTGCTTGACCCCAGAGAACACTGAATAAGTATCTGAGCGGGGTGGTGCCTCTCAGACCTGCTTTTGAAACAGAAGAGAAACAGAAGGGGCCACGCTGAAGAATTTGAATGTGCATTCACCAGGCCTGCACTCTGGAGATTGCGCCTTTTTGCACCATTTGAAACTACAGCCCAGTGGATCAAACCTGCTTCAATAGGACTAAAGAGTGGACTCCCTGCAAGCTACAGGTTAACAGAGCTTACCTGGACCATCACCACAAAGAATCCCCAGCCTGGAGTATTACCAGTGGATTTGTAAGGGTTTTGTCCAAGTGGATTGTGGGAATTGAAGTCTCACACTTTCAAGGACCCTCTTGGAGATTCCAGAACCTTGGATTGTGTGTTGGATACTTGGGGACCCGCAAGAAGAACTTCAGGAAGGAGTTCTAACAGGACCCAGCCTGCTGGAGGGGGCTGCACAAGACTGGTGAGAGATCCTCCAGAACAATTGCTAAAGGTGAATGTGTCCCTGTCAGAGGCAACGAAATGACCAAAATGGGCACTGTTGGTTTCTAAGCACTAGAAAGAGACTAATCTTTAAAAAAAAAATCATCTCTCTGGTTCCCTACAATGGATTTTTTTCGTTTTGGTGTCATTTAAAAGATAAAAATATTTCCTATTTTTATCAATTGGTGTTGGATTTTTATTTTTTGTCTTAATTATTTACTGAATTGGTGTTTTTAAATGCTTTACATACCTGTCTGAAGTTAAGCCTGCCTGCTCGCAGCCACGTTACCAAGGGCTGAGCTTAGGAATAATTTTCTAAGACCTATTCTGAGCCCTATACTGCGTTAGTGGCCTCTTTGCCAGTGGCAGACCTACATTTGCCCCAACCAATAATCCCCTTTCCAACATACACTTACTGTAAATTGATTACAGGTGAATGATGCAACCCCATACATATCACTATGTTATGACTATCAGAGCACACACAATCTTTACAGAGCTACAACCATGTACTATTTACACTTACTGGTAGCATTGGGATCCCTGAAGGTTTCCACTTCACCCCGGGTGTATGGTACAGGTCCACCTACAAGACAAAAATGTTAACATTGCTTTGTAAATATTGCAAATACGCACGGTCTACATATAATGCACAGTACTATGACATCCCAATGATCTGGTATATTTAGTACATTGGAGGACACACATGTATACATGTGATGCAGCTGGTCACCTTGCATGGCAGAGGTGGCCTGATGTTGACTCTCAGAGATATCTCACATCACTTGCATGAAGCATGCCTCAGGCATGTGATGTTTTGTGCACTGCAGGCCAGCATCATCATGCCAGCTTGCACCACGGCACAAGGGTAAAAACCATTGGCCTAGGCATGGAAAGTAGATCTGAAATAGAAAAGGACACATATATGCCGTATGTAACATTGTAAGGAAAATGACAGACTATTCTTATCACTGGCGTGCTGAGTAGCAGCAAAGCATGCTACCTTGCAACATTGTGCAAGGGCGCATGCCTTTGAAAGCGGTATCAAATTCCTATCCTGAAAGGGCAACCCTCTTTAATTGCCAGGGGTGTGTCCACCTGTATGTGTGCTGAACAATGCAGCACACATTAGAAGGTTAACGTGATAAGAGATTGATCATTACTTTCCTCCTTACACGTCACCTGTGTTGGAAATTCCAAAAAACAGTTCATGCTCTAAACAAACATGTATGCGAAATCAGGTCATGTTAATACATGCATGTGAATCGAACACAACAGCTTGAATAGCCCCCTGGGGTGAACTATTAGACAGATGTACAATGGATTTTTGTATCCTACCCCTCAAATGATCTACCCCTTCCATGTAAAAATGAAGTATAGATTCATTGTGATTGTGACAACTACATGCAGGTGGTACATACCTATGGGGCCACCAACTTCCAAGCCAAGGTGATGTAGGAGATCCGCCTCTCGTGACACCACATCCGCCCATCGGTGCTTCAGCTGGTGGAGGGTGCGGTCAACCCCAAACACCCTATACATGTGCCAACGCACCCTCTCCCAACGCTCCTTGCGTTCCTTGGTGGGGTAGCCCTGGATGACTCTACCCCCTGATGCAATCATGTTTGGCAAATAATGTGCCAGCAGCCATAGCAGGCCCCCAAACTCTCCCTCCGAAAGCCTCTTCGCCCTACCCTTCCCCGACATGGCCTACCCACTCTGTAGACCCTAAATTCAATACAAACACCCCTTAAACAAATACTATACAAACAAACAGATAATCCAACCTCTAGGCCCTGCACACTCACCCACTGCGTCAGTTATCCTTCTGACATATATGGTACACAAAAGGCTGGGGTTCGTCGGGAGTCCCAAATACAACAATAACATAAATTGATGTTTGAATTCAACATATTGTGAGATCAGAAATAATATATGGAACTACTTTCTGTGAATTTTATCTCATCAAATATCCAGAATTGAATGTAGTACAACACAAATACAGATCATGATAATTAAGCAACCAAGGTGTAAAATTCTATGAAAGTATCTCCAAGGACCTCACAAATATCCAGAAAAAGATGTAGCCAAGGATCTCAAGGTTATGCAAATATTGAAATTGCCAACCTGTGTTTCACGGACTCTTTGCGCTTCTTCAGGGCAAGAAAAAATATAAATGATCAAAACACTATCATTATCATTGTAACAAACAAAGACAGTAGTTAACAAATCATCTACTCTAAGAGGGGAAAAATATACCACAATACAAGATGAGCAAAACATGAGAATATAAAAAAAAAAAATAGATTAAAATTATTAACTTGCAGGGTAAGATCCTAAACTCCGGTATCATAAACTGTACTGTTTATGAAAACTTGTGTCCCAGTTTGACTACTTAAGTTTCTAGCCAAAAGACTCTTACCCGAAGATGTCAATCTAACAAGCGGACAGAATACCACCATCTATTTCCGGATTTCCCTGTGCAATTGTGACATGAATGTATGGTGTCCTAGCCCTAAGTATATGTGCATTTGCTTACCAAAATTTGACTGAAATAATATCGTAGAGGCTATTGTAAAATACTAGAAAATTATTTATTTTCATATGCTCCACGAGTCTTGTCAAATGGAACTGTGGGGAAAAAAAACACACACAAAAGCCAAACAACATGTCGAATAATACAGTAAGCGGTAGTATATAACTTGGTCATTCCAACTGACAGGAGATTCAAATGGTTCTACATATTGAAACGGTATAACTAAATCTACAATGCACTAACCATATTGGTTATAGCCAACACACCTTCATAATAATCAAATATTTCAAATCGCTGGCGCCCAAAGGAAAGAGAGACATAGGAAGTCCCAAACCAGCTAAGCCTTCCCGCTTGTAATAACATCAGGTTCCAAAGCCACCCTTTGAGAAACCTTAAAAAACAACAAAAGCGACCACGAGCAACCCAGGCACGTATCCTGCCTACTCGCTGTGACAAACAGAAAAACACCACAGAAGCACGATTTGGCACAAATACTTCACGTCCAGATTTGTAAAAAAATAAACTGATTACAAGTAGCCAATCATTTCGTGAAAATGCAGTACACGTATACAAAAGCATCTGAGCAGATTGCAAAAACTATGTCTGAAAAAATATAATGACCAGAATTCGCAGCCAAACCACTGTTCCCTTCGTGATCACAAACAGTGACACGAGCTCTACGGAGTACCACTGGTACGCACATTCTAAACATCTTGGGGGCAGATTTACAATTAACTAACGCAGCACGGCGCAGCAAGTCATTTTGCTGCGCCATGCTGCGTTAGTTTGGAAAGCACAGGGATGCGACATATTTACAAGAATATGTCGCATCCTTGTGCTTCCCCCTGTGCTGGCGCACAAACTGCAGCCATGCGCCGGCGCAGGCACCCTTGCACCATGGTGCAAGGATGCCTGCGTCGTGGGGAGATTGTTTTTGTGCAGGAAGGGGCACCTTACTGCACAAAAACAATCACTACAACCATTTTCCTCTTTCAATGCGTGCTGCAGAATGCAGCACGCATTGAAAGAGGAAACGAGGAGAAATGAAAACATTTCTCCTCGGTGTGCCTCGCTACGCCACCTCTAGGGTGGCGTAGCTTTCAGACGCATCTCCAGAGTTACGATTTCTCGTAATTCTGGAGATGTGTCTTGTTCCATGGGTGCTGCGTGGGAACACCCACTGCAACACCCATGGAACGCCCCTTCACCGCAAAGTGCTGCGTGTGAATGGGCCGTATTTACAAGGAGAGGAAAAGTCACGCAGGGTGGCTTTTCCTCTCCTTGTAAATATGGAGCAGCTCTCTGCGCCACCAGTACGTCACGAAAAGTGACGTACTGGTGGCGCAGGGGGCTTGTAAATCTGCCCCTTGGGGCTTATATACAAGCCCTTTGCGCCGCCGGTGCGCCACTTTTAATATGGGAAAAAGTGAGGCACCGGCGGCGCAAGTGGCTTGTAAATAAGCCCCCTTATTTACAAGCCCCTTGCGCCGTCGGTGCGCCACTTTTAATATGGGAAAAAGTGAGGCACCGGCGGCGCAAGGGGTTTGTAAATAAGCCCCCAAAAATTATATGTGGCAAAATAAATATTTATCCATTATTCCTCTCTCATAATAAACGTCATGCGTCCAAGTTTTGGGCCACAGAGTTCAAAACGGCAAACATCGAAAAACCTTCTGGTGTCTAAGTGAAAAGTCACCCTGGCACAGCACGTCGGCTATAATTACTGTTACCAATGATATACATAAAGGCCATACTCACCTTACAGCAGCTTCTTAAACAAACAAAAGTCTGAAAGTGTAAGATCAAACGACAAGTGCAATTAGAGCTGCCACCGGACTGCATGCATGCAAACTCAAACCCTCTTGTTACAAACGATTGCCGTCGTATTCCCGCCAGCGTGCTGGAATAACACAATGAGAGGTCCCTATGCTGGAATCAAATGAACACACGCGCGTGAAACCTCTTTGTAATGCGATCTTACCGTGACAAACCTTCCGCCTTAAACTTGCCACGAGAGCAACCATTCCTCATGCTACTGCCCAAGTATGCACAGGTCAGACTTAATTAGGACGGCGCCTAATCACTCTAAATGAATTAGTATACCGTGAATCAAAAGAAAAAAAATTCAAATAGACCAATCAATCACAGTAAGCAAAAGCACACCGAAGACGAGCATTATTGCTTAAACGTGAAAGAGGGAAAGTTGTCCACAAGAATCCATTATTAAATTCTGACCCAAAGGCCGTGGCTAGTAGTAAAACTGAAAAACATGACATATGAAGAAATGTCTATGTATAAACGAAAAACTAATAATAATCAGAGTTCTGCTACAAAATAACACAAGCGAACTGTCACAATATTAGAACCCTCACCGTATACCAAATGCTCACGATATAAACCATTTGGGGGCATATTATCAAGAACGGCGTTAAAAATTATCGCCGGTTTAGCGGCAGAAAACTGCCGCTAAAGCGGTGATAATGGGCTTGATAATATGCCCTGGAGAATTCCAATAGAAGTCCATGTTCACACGAGAACATGGGCTTCTATTGGAATTCTCCAGGGCATATTATCAAGCCCATTATCGCCGCTTTAGCGGCAGTTTTACCGCTAAACCGGCGATAATTTTAACGCCGTTCTTGATATGCCCCTAAGTCACTTCCGGGTACTACAAAGCGAGAAAAGAAAGCGTATATACAAGAACCGCTACCCATCCTTAGATTCTGACCAGAAGCCGTGACTAGTAGAAAAAGTTTTTCAAAAAACATGACCACTTATTGCACTGCCCAGGAGCAATAAAAATATAGTAATCAGATGTCTGCTCCGAAATAAAGCAAACAATATATCAGAAGCAGTATAGGGGACTCGAACCCTGCTCTCACTGCTGTACAAACTGTCAGGGTATAAACAATCCCGCCACTTGAAATCATGCTCTCAAACTCCATGTAAACCATACATATTCCGATCCCAAAAAACACAAGCGTCAAAATCTCCTAAACCTCCAATTAGTAATTCAATAATGCAAATAAATCTCTACTAAATCAGGGAGATAAAAGTCATATTTATGTCACGGACTGACCAAACTAAGGAAAAGCTCGGGAAAGGTGTAAGGAGACTATGTAAACCGTGCATAATCCGGTCCCCGTTACTCAGGTACCAAAGCCGTCCGGTCTAAGCCTCCAATTCGTGATTTAATCATGCCAAAAAATCTCTACCCATTAAAGAGTAATACTAGAGCTCAGGCTTATAGCACGAAATTACCAAAACTAAGAAAAAGCCTGTACACCATGAAAAGTAGCAATGCAGGGGTCCCAAACCCTAGACTCGCTGAACAACAACACTCAGAGTTTCAACGTTTGTGTCGACTCGGATATATGTTTAGAATCCAAGTATTGCAATTCATGAAAGACCTCATCCTGAACAATTGTGACTGGTCATGATTGAAAAACGTTGCGGATATGTCTTTGGCATATTTACAGCAAACACAACCCCCACATTTATAACACCCTGCAGGTTTACTCTCCAACCAAGTTCTAGTTTTAACTTCAGAATACCTTATCGTATCACTTGGGCTTAAAATGGTTTGAAGCATATTCGCTTTTATGTAAGTAATCAAAGGACGAACAGGTAAAACCTCACTCAGTTCTTTTTCTAGTTTGAAAGCATCCCAATGTTTGAACAAAATCTTAAAGATCTTATGGTTTTCTGCAAACAAATTGTGATAAAGCGTACTTGTCTCCCTGTAGTACACAAATTATTCTTGACTCTTGCAGACTTATTGGTTAGGAGGGTTTCTCTTTTGATATCAGTGACACCCTATACATGTGCCACCGCACCCTCTCCCACCTCTCCTTGCGTTCCTTGGTGAGGTAGCCCTGGCTGACCCTAAACCCGATGCCATCATGGTTGGCACATAATGTGCCAGCATCCATAGCAGGCCCCCAAACTCTCCCTCTGAAAGGTTCTTCGCCCTACCCTTCTCCGACATGGCCTAACCCACTCTATAGGCCCTAATCCCAATACAAACACGCCTTAAACTATTCCATACCCCTAAAATAGTAAACCCCTAAATGGGCAAACACCCAACAATACAATGACAAAAACAATACAAATTACAATTACAAAACACAATAAACATAATTGGTACAGGACAGGGACAGAGCAGACACCCGTGCTCACTACGCCACTGGAGTCAAGCTATCCTGGCTGATGAAGGCTGATAGCCTGAAACCGGTCCTAGGATGCTTGATTCCGGTCCAGGGAAGACATGGCTAGGCAGTTCGGTCTGGACTGTTCCCATGAGGCACAGGGTCAAGACTGATTTGCATATGGCTATGTCTGAACTGGGGTGGCGTGGTGAAGCAAAATAACGATGGATTAAACCCAGATCTGTGACTGGGGGTGAATGTTTGCCAATGTGCAGCATTCCGTCCATCATCTTGTGTGTTTTGCACAGAGCAGACACCGACAGGACCAAAAACCATAACCCACTACACAAAACACCTCCAGCAACCAGCACAAACTAACAGACTATGGGGGATATTCACAAGAACGTGTGTTAACTATCGCCAAATTCGCTTAACGCAACTTCTCACATCGCAGTCCATTGCGGGAAAATAACACCGTGTTAACGTCCCATTCCCAACACGGCGGTAACATGCGATAGTTTCGCGAGAACGCAGAAAATGACCGCGAGTAACTCACCGGGACGGCGATAAAAAATCCAAAGCCGAACGTGAAAAAATTTGCGATGGGCACAATCGCGATAAGACAATTAGCGAAAAGCAGCACCAGGCCTGCAAATCACACACGTCAGGCGGGAAAAATCACCATAAAAGCAGAAAAAAAAAACACAAACAAAAACCGAACCACAGCGAAGCACAATGGAGGCAGCCGGAGCAGGTGCAGAGGACGGCCAGAACCCCACAAGCCCCACGGAGGTCCAGCCTGGGACCCCGGGGACAGGGAAGGGCAAGGACAAGAATAAGAGGAAGACGAAGTTCAGTCCGCAGGAAAACAGGATCCTGATCACGGAGGTGGTAGAACACCATCAACAACTGTTCGTCACCTCCATTGTGTCATTGGCAACCAAAAATGCAACATGGCAGTCCATCCTGGACAAGGTGAATGCAGTCGGAGTGCTGAGGAGGACAATGGAAGAGCTCAAGAGGCGCTGGAATGATGTCAAGCGCAAAACCAAGCAGAAACTCGCCAACAACCAGAAGGCAGCAATGCAGACTGGAGGTGGGAGTCCAGCGCCACAGGAGGAGCTGGATGAGATGGAGGAAATGGTGTCCACAGTCATCAGTGGGGAGACGGTGGCAGGAGTTGGGGGACCGGACACTGCTCAACATGCCGGGACACAACAGCAACAGGGTGAGTAACCACCAGGGACTGGGGGGACGGGAGGAGATGGGCACAATGGCACACATGCACAATCAAGAATAGCATACTGCACACCCACAATGACTCTGGGTCATGCCCCTGATCTCCTTGGCATACTGCAGCACACATAGAAACAGCAAGTGGGCCCCCGTCCACAATGTGCACAGAGGGGGCGCTCCCCACACATCACTAATCTCACAACAAACCCATGCACATGTGCCGAACCCAGCAAAGCGGCGTGTCTGTGAGCCACACTGACAATGCAAGTGACACTGCATGACGAATAGCATGGCTGCAGTCAATTTACCATGACATGTTGCACGCCACGACACTGAGGTGGCTGAGTGTGGACCACATCCGTAAAGGAGCAGGTCACACTCTGACACATCCACCTGCGCAAACAACCCCTGACCTCAACAACACACCTGTGGACAAACCATGCCCCACAGTCCCAACTCCCACCAAGGGCCCAATTCACCTAAGTATGCAACATCTCAGCACTGTAGAAGCACAGAAGTCAAGGCACACCGCCTGAAAGGGATAAGGGCCAGCCACATCAGAGCTGCAGGGGCGACTCTCCCAAAATGCAGCACCCACACATAATATTCAGAGCACGTCAACATTGACAACAATGTGGTACTGCAACACGTTCACAACAGAACAGAGGAGCCAAGTGGTGCCGCTTGTGTGTAGGAACTGGCCAATCACATTTGGCATAGCAGGGAAACGTGGGATGAACATGTACAAGTACAAACACACATCCGTGATGTTGTTGAAATGTCCACTGTCCCGCATCAAATAGGCAGCTCCTCCCAAACAGTCACAAAGTACATTGTCATGCAGTCTGTATGTAAATTTGTACAATGCGTCAACATACATGTGAACACAATGTTAAACTGCATCTACCCTTCACATTGCAGAGGGAGAACCAACGCCTCCTGCAGAGCAGACCCAACCTCTCTTCACTGATGACGAAGAGGACCACACCACCATCGACCCCGACGCCCTCCAACAGCTCATGGACACCCTCAGGACCCCACGCCCAAGAGCAGGGCAGCCCAGGTGCATCGAGGAAACCCCACCCCCTGCACAGACCACACAGCAGGAAGCACCTACCACCACGGCTGACTCCCACGACCCCCACGAACAACACATGGCCTTCCAACGCCGTGTGTTGGAGTGCCAGGAGAAGGTGGCTGATCAGGTGCGGGTGGGGTTTGACCGCATGGCAGCCAAACTTGATGCCATACATGGGTGTCTGATTCCCATCAGGGACCACTTTCAGTCCCTAACGGACACCCACAGTCCGCTCCATGCTCTCCAACGATCCATGGCTGACATCGCTGGAATCATGATACTGAGACAAGAACAACTGTCCAGTCAGAGTGGCTCCAGCGATGTCAGCCAGGAGTTGGGACAGATGCGGGGGCTCATGGAGACCATGGTGCGGATGGCGGCGGACAGGATGGCTGCCATGGCTGCACACCAGCGGGATGTGGCTGGGGCCTTCAATGCCCTGCAGCACATCGTCATGGCATTGCTGCCTCAAGGCCTTGCTCAGATGAGTGCTGCTGCAGCTTCTACATCCACATCTTCGCCCCCTGATGTCTCAGTGCCTCACAGTGCGGCAGGCAATCCACCACCACCTACGTGTGAGGCACATGTGCCATCAGAGGACGAAGATGCGGGTGAACCAACCTTACTGGTAAGGAGGAGGCAGTAGCATTCATCTTCGCAAAATGGCTGGTTTCTGCTTGGTCCTGCCCTTTGCATCATCACCTTCCACTGTCCCCCGATACACTCTACGATACTCACCTTGGACCTCGACATGGACTGCCATCTCCTGTTTGGTTACCAATGACACAGCGATCAGACTGCGGACTGAACTCTTCCCTTTCCGATGTACTTGTCATTCCCTGAAGGACTCTGGCTGGCCCTCCACGGGCCAGTAATGTGAAGTGGGGTTTGCATGGCCCTGTACTGCTCCAGCTGCAACACTCCACTGGATGTGAATTAAACATTCAGAATCGCACAGATGTGTCGTGCCTTTGGTCATTCACGTATGTGAGTATGGGTGAATGTAGGGTGAGAGATTCCCCCTGACGTCCATGTTGCTCATGTCGTGGAACTTGAGTGACAGGGCGCAACAGTGCAGATTGCGGTCCGGGTGGCGTAGTCACTACAACAGGGACACACGCATCAGTTACTTCCATGTCCAGCCCAGGACTGGAGCACGCCCAGAGCCCCGGGCAGGGGGGGATGACAACAACAAATGTCCCAGGTCGTCCCTGTGGTGATCTGCTGATCACTGGTCTAGTCGTCAGCATGCCACAGCCACTCCCTGAGGGCTCGTTCAGACCCACACCACACCCATCCAGCACAGGCGTCACGGGACATGTGACCCTGCCAATCAAAGGGGCCTAGCACGTCACATACCCCACTGATGGTGTGGTAGTCTGGGGAGGGGTCCTGCGGGGGGGGGGCTGGGGGTGGTGGCGGTGGGTGTTGTGGCCCTCTTGGGGCTCCGAGCTGCATGATCAGTAGCTCCATGACATCTGTTGTTCTTCTGGTGTGGCTGTGGGCTGGGCTCCCTTTCATGGTGCAGGTTGTCGTCCGACTTTACACCAGGTAAGAGCAGGTGTTAAATCCCTGCTGCTAACGCTCCTTATCGCATGTTTTTGAGTCTTATCGCAGATCTGGCTGGTCGTTGAGAATGTTGCGATGTGGTGTTTTCGCGGCTTTTTGCACGGGAACGCCTACTCTGCATATCATTAGCATTAGTTGCCGGTGTCATCCGTGGCGATGTTTTTTGCGGCTGATATCGCGGGTAAACTGGTGATATCGGCTGTTAGCACCTGCTTGTGAATGGTGCGATGAATTTATCGCCACTTTGGCTGCGATAAAGTGCCGCTAACTCGGCGATGAGTCCTTGAGAATATGCCCCTGTAAGTGAAACTTCCATGTTTGCAGCCTGCAACACCCATTGCGTCATTTCTTGGGTGTGTCCTGCCCGTTTTCGACATTTGCGCTGTTTTTTTATGACGCATCGGTACTTTAATGGCCAATGCATTGTTTCTACACTGCGCACTGGCACTTCTGCTGTTATTTCCACGCATTGGCTTGGATGCACGACTTCTGATCGACGCAAGTGTTACAATGCGCCGCATAACAATAACAATGCATGGGTTGTGACCCATGCAACTGGCCTAATATGTTGTTCAACTATAGAGGTCTGTGTGATGCTGGATCATACATTTTGAGCACCCTGTCATTGTGCCAGGACTGGAGTGGCACCACTTGGTAGCTCTGTGTGACAGAGGGCAGTGTCCATGTGTTTAATCGGAGTAGTTGTAAATCTGTCATGTGCCAGTAACTTCATGACAGGTAAAGTAGCATTTACAGGTGGGGCAATAGATTAGCCATGGAGTCAGCATGGGAGCAAGGAACGCATGTGCTGTCCCTATCAGCAAGCAACAGGAAACAGTAGGCAGCATGGCAGTGAAGCAAGACAGACATTATTAGCTGTAGAATCACACATCAGTTGTCACAGCCATTACCAGAGTACACACCTGGATGTCCACCACACTCATATGTGCATATTAAGATGGCTCCTGGGGCTATGTGCAACGAAATTCTATTCCCAAATATGGCTAGACTTTCTTTTCATGTCATGTGTGGGCAATCCGTCATTGTGATGTGTCACGGAGGCAACACACACATAGGGAAGCATAATCACAGCCTGGCTTACCCATACTACAGTGTATGTCCCACCCAACTTGCAAATTTTCAGGATTTATGGACACAATCATGTGTAAATCAAAACTGCAGCATGATTTTGTGATTCAACCATGTCTTACATACAGTGCTAGGCAAGGTCCTCCATGTTATGTAGTGGCGCAGGCACTTCAGCATTCAGGGGGATATGTATGACCTGAGTTGTGTGGCTCTTCCACAATTCAACATGGTACATCTGCAATGCACATCTATTATGATCTTTTTTAGACATCTTTTTATTTGGGTTTTGAAAAATACACAAAAGTGGCAGGAGGACAAATAAATGCAGAACAATACAGCAGATGACATCTCACAAGGAAAAGCAGAAGCAGTACAGAGGGGTGCGGAAAAAGTAGCATGTGCGTAATTGGGGGGTGTACAGCTCTGCCCGGTGGGGCAAAGAGGTATGTCCATGCTCTGCCACTTTGCCAGTAACTTGGGAGAGGTGAAATAACCGGGGGGGACGGGGGTGGTGCCGTGGCACTGGGAATGAGTAGAGCTCTGTCTTGAAAGTGGTAAAGGGCATGGGTCGTCGCTTCGTGAAGGGTAGAGCGCTGCAGGGAGTCGACAGCGGGGGTGCAAATTAGAGTGGGGGTAGGATGGCAGAGTTGGGGGGGATGCAAATGGAAGCAGCAGGTATGAAAAATGATTCCCAGGGGTGCTAGCTGCAGAGTGCAAGGGGTAGTAGTGCAGGCGAGAGTGTTATCATGGAGGCATATCATCCTTGCTCAATTTCTGCCAAAAATCCATGAGGAGGGTGGCCATTGGAGGAAATGGAACGCTTATGAAGGTACTGGACCACCTCGTAGCGGAGGGCTTCCTCCTCAGCTGTGCCCCACTTGCGTAGAGCCCCGTGCCACGCCTCCACCATCAGGGAGTTGGGGAGCACCAGTGGAGCGTGAGTGTGCGCTTGGTGAGGAGGAGTGCTAGGGCTGCAAAGCAGGTACGCACGTTGTGTCTCTTCCTGCACTTGAAGATGCCCTATGCGCATGCTTCCCACATGTGAATGTCCATGAGCTCCGTGACCTCTTGCAGGGTAGTGTGTACCTCATGCCAATAGCCCGCAGAGTTACACAGGACCATAGTATGTGCTTGAGGTCAGCATCTGCGAAATGACAATGGGGGCAGGTAGCATGTGCATCAGGGTAATAGCGATTCAGCTGGGTGGGGTTGAGGTACGTGATATGCAACATAAAGAATTGGATGTTCTTGAAACGGGAGTTCAGAGAGTCCTGCTTGGGGTGCTCTAGAGCCGGTTCCCACTCCTTATCATTTAGGGCTCTCCCGAAATCCTCCTCCCATTTACTTCTCATCCTAGAGGTCGCGAATGGCCTTATAAAGCTATGTAACGAGGTGCGGCCTGCGCCCATCGTGAGTATGGCCTGCAGGACAGGATGGGTGGTCGGTTCTGATTCTAAGGTGCCCCAAAGGGTGCAGCAGGTGTTGCGGAGTTGCCTATATATAAGGAACTGACCCGGGAGGAGGGCATGATCTATGGTCAGCTGGTCAAGGGAGAGGATTTGTCCCTCAAAGTGAGGTTGGAGGCATGTGCCAGTTTGCCGTGACATAGGCGATGTATTTGAAGCATGCATGCGCGTGCAACCGTCATCTGCAGGGGCCATGGCGCGGGGGGATAACACCTTCGGGAGGAGAATATTACATACTGTAGCAGTTGAGAGAACTTCTCGGAGTCACTAGTCTCGCCCATCTATCGCCCCACAGTCCAGTCCGAGAGCCATTGTAGTTGCGCGACTAGATAATATGCTTCAAAGGAGGGGGCTGCCAGTCCCCCGCTGCCCACTGGGAGTTGCAACGTCTTGAGGTCCAATCAATCAATCAATCAGGGGCTTTTAAAGTGCGCTACTCACCCGTGAGGGTCTCAAGGCGCTGGAGGGGTGGGGGGGGGGTGCAGCTCCGGGTCAGCCGAAAAGCCAGGTCTTGAGGCTCTTCCTGAAGGTGTGCAGGGTAGGGGAGCGTCTGATGTTGACTGGGAGCTCATTCCAGGCTTTGGCTGCGGCGTAGGAAAAGGTTCTTCCACCTGCTCTGGATCTGCGGATGCACGGGGTCACTGCTAGGGCGAGGTCGGCGGAGCGGAGGTTTCTTTTGGGTGCGTGGAAAGAGATTCTTTCGTTAAGGTATTTGGGTCTGATGTTGTGGAGGGATTTGTAGGCGTGGGTGAGTAGCTTGAACGTTACTCTCTTCTCGACGGGGAGCCAGTGGAGGTCTTGCGGGTGTTGGGTCATGTGCTCATGTTGTGGTGTGACGAGGACTAGTCTGACTGCGGTGTTCTGGATGGTCTGGAGTTTGTGTAGCAGGATTTGTTAATTCCACTTTGTTGATTCCACTCGCCTCTGTTTGGAGCCCCAAATAAGCACACATAGGAGGGAGCCTAGGTCAGTGAAGAACAAGCATGGGGGGATGACAGGGAGGTTGGCGAAGTAATATAACAGCCGAGTTAGAATAATCAGCTATTTTGCCAATTGGAGCAAAGGGGAGGGATTGCCACAAGCTGACTTGAGACCAGATGCCTGCCAGGGCACTGCATAGATTCCCTTCATACAGGTCAAAAGGAGCATGATACATTCAGACGCCCAGGTAGCGGATCGCCTCTTGGCACCAATGAAGTTGTGTCTCTCCAAAGTGTATAGTGAGAGGTGGTTGGCTGGGACAGAGCGGATAGATCGCCAACTTAGTCTAATTAACCCGCAGTCCTGATACTTTGGCAAAACTGGACAAAGTGTCATGAAGTGAATTTAGATCCGTTTTCACATCCCGGAGATATAGTGTCAAGTCGTCACATATGGCATGTGTATAGTCTGCTAAAGGAATGCCCCATGTTTGGCCCTCCCTTCGAAGCTGAAGCTGGATGGCCTGCAGCTCTATCACTAGCGCAAAGAGCAGGGGGGAGAATGGACATCTTTGTCAAGTTCCCCGACCAACCGAAAAAGAGGCAGAGATAAGGGGCCTGCCCGAATCCATGATGTAGGATTCCTACAAAGCAGTCGAGTGTACACCAGTAGGCGTTTTCCAACGCCCATACAAGCAAGCACCAGCAACAGGTAATCCCAAGAGGGCGAATCAAACGCCTTCTCTTGGTCCAGTATAAGACAAGCAGCATTCGAAAAGCTATCCTGGACCTAGTCTTGTATAAGGAAAAGACACTGTATGTTCTGAGATGTGTCGCGGCCCGGGACAAACCCATTCTGGTCTACACGTATAAGCTCTGGGACAACCTGAGAGTGCCTGTTAGCAAGGGTTTTACCCAGTATTTTATAGTCCGCGCCTAATTTGTCTATGGGTCTGTATGATCCTAAGTGTGTGGGGTCCCAGTCTGGCTTAGGGATAGAAACCAGGAGTGATTCCTGAAGCGATTGGGGAGCACTCCAGAACTGAGGGAAGCTTCATACATCTGGGAGTCAAGGTGTGAGGATTGTAGAATAAGTGGCATAATTCTCCAGAGGGAAGCCATCAAGACCGGGGGCCTTGCTATGCACCAGGTCTCGAATGGCATGTGCCACCTCTTGAGTTGAGATTGGGGCATCTAGGGTCGTTCTAGTAGCAGCAGGAATAAGAGAGCTATATCTGCCAGGAAAGCTCATGTGGCGGTCAGGGAGGCATCTATTGGAGCCTGGTAGACAGCAGAATAATAAGTGGGGAACCCACTAAGAATCTCGTCCTGGGCACGCAGCACTGTGCCCGAGTGGGACTGCATTTCTGTGATATGGTAGGTGCAAGCATCCTGTCTGATGAGCCAGACAAGCAAGTGCCCAGATTTGTCTCCTTCTCTGTAGACCTTGGCCGCATGGGCTGTGAAGTTAAAACATCTGAGACACTCGGAGGGCGGCATAATTCGTTTTTGCATCTGTGTAGGTTGAGGCGACGGTTGGGTCACAGTCTGCCTTCTTCCCAAAATCCGCAAGCCGACTTTCCGCTTTGGTAATCTCCATTTCTAGGGTCCTGTGAACTCGAGTTATCTCTTGTATACTCATACCCCTGGTCACTCCTTTAAATGCATCTCATTCTATGGTTCTGGTGGTGGCTGTATTGTGGTTGTGCTGACCGATGTGCGATTCTTGCAACACGCAGAAGACCGGGTCCTCCAGGCTGAGGCGGGGAAGGCGCCATGCCGGTGTTGGGAGACGTGGTCGCGCCCTAGATAATCCAAGTGCAGCAAGAGGGGTATCACGGAGCTTGAGCATAGGAATCGGTCCAGCCTAACATAGAGATTGTGAGGGATGGAGTGAAAGGAATGTGAGAAGTTGGCCTGGTATATGCTGTCCACTAATTATAGTGGGCACCTTGCACCAGTCCAAACAACCCCTTATTGGAGATAGGTTAAAGACAACCTTTATTGAAAGCTATCCTAGTGGTAGCTATGGAGAGCAGCCTTCAGGCTAAGTCTTGAAGGAATGTAAAGCAGCTTGTTTTACCAGCCTATAATCTCTTGAGTGACCAAATGAAAGAGGACCACACCAGGTATATATTCAAAATATATGTATTTATTGCTAAACACACCCCTCTAGTCTCTTTATGAGGCTAGAGTTCGAAGTACATAAGTTATAAGTTAGTTATCAACAGTAATAGCACAAATACACGTTTGAGCCCTAGGGGCGTACCAAACCATATACCAATAAAGTGGTATAAGAACCACGACTGAGCTAGACACAAGGCCTAGAGCCTGTAGAAGTGCTTGGACCACAAGGAACCACCCAAGGTAGTGACACAGGGGACCCACGGGGGACGCGTGCAGTGTGAGAACACAGCCGCGAATCGCCGTTGACTTCTATGGGGAAAGTCGCGGTTGGAATTTTAAAGAAAAGGGACACTTAGAGGAGGACTTGGAGCAAACCCTTTTAGAACTGGGTCGTTCTAGAGTCTATACCCACGGGAGCACCGGAGTACTCATGTTACCTCACCCAGGGAAGCCGGGTGCATAGGTGTGTTTCGGGGTCGGGTTTCGTCGTCGTTTTCAATGGCGATCTGCTGCAAAGTGCTGCTGGCGGCCAAGTCGAAAGTGTTCGGGTGGATCCAAAGGTGGATCGAAGATCTGAAGAACCTGAAAGCAGAGGGGACAGAGTCTGGGCCACTAGCCAGTGACCAGGAAGGCGATGAGCGGATGCCCACCGATGTCGAGTGCTTCAGGTAGGTTGACGGTCGTCTTGACTCTTCAGCCACGAGGTCCAGGAGGCATCGACGACAACCAGGAGCTGGATTCGAGCTGTCCCACGACGTCTGTCGATTGCTGAGGTGTCGGCGACCGGATTGGACCCAATAAGCCTTGGCAACGGCAAGTCTCGTGGAAATAGAAGAAGGACGGTGGTGCAGACCAGCAAGGTCTGAGGGACTCACCCAGCGAGGGTAAGTCAGGGCACGCCTGGAGCAACCAGGGAAGCCCAAGCAGAAGAAGATTGGCCTTCGGGAGGGCCTACTAGCCAACGGACTAGCAACCGCGAAGGAGCCTCGAGTGGACGCACTTGGAGCTGGCTCATGGGACACTCGTGGAGTGGAGGCCAGTGATCTTCGATGCAGTTGGTGCTGGAGGCGGGGGCTACTCGGAGCCCAAAGCACAACTTCGTGGGAGCCCAGGAAGAGGATGCACTTGCAAATGTGCTCGGTGTCCAGGGGTCACGGTTCCACGTTACCCACGACAGCTACGGGCCTCAGCTTTGCTGGGGACTCAGGGCAGCCTCGGGGAAGTCTAGAAATCCACCTCTGGTGATGCAAAGACTTCGGCATCCGGCGGGAGCTTCAGCGATGCAGACCGGACAATTGCTTCTTTGGTGCCTGCCAAGCAGGGGAGTCACTCCTTGACACCAAGGGAGATTCTTCAGTCCTCTAATCTTGAAGTAGAGCGTCGAAGGTCCAGGATTCTGTGTCAGAGTTTCGTCCAGGTAAATCTAAAGTCCTAAGGACTGGGGTCCCATACTTATATTAAGATAGGGGGTTGGACATACTCTGGGGATCCACCTATGGGAGGGTCAGGGCAGAGGGGTGGTTACACCCCTTTCCCTTTGTCCAGTTTCGTGCCAGAGCAGGGGCTGGAAGCCCTTGAGCTGGTTTGAACTGGGGTATGCACAGGGACACCAAATGTGCCCCCAGTGCAGGACTTCAAAGCACCAGAGAGTGCTCCCGCCCAGCCCCAATACACACTATCCTGTCTGGGGAGGTGGTTACACCTCCCGGCAACAGGAAACCTATTGTCCAGGCCTCCCCTGCCGGAGTTTCGGTCAGCAGCAGGAGGCCAGACTCGTGTCTGTGGCAGCGGCATCCATTTTGTGATGCCAGGGCTTGGAAAGAAGTTACCGGGCAGGCCGGTGTGTACATGTCTCTCCCTCTAGAAGGGTGGAATGCTACCCCCGCCGCCAGAACTGGCGGGGGGGTAGTATTCCAAGATGTTTGACACCAAACACGACATGTTTCCGTGCAGCCATCCCAAAGTTAGCATTTAACGCGAGGTTATAATGCACTTAAGAGTATATGGTCAGGCTGCACTACAAACAGCATCAGAGAAGGGTCTCCGAACGCTGCAGAGGGGCTCTTCTCATGCAGGGGCACCCTCTCACATAGGAACCAAGCACTCTGCCTTCAGGATTGATACGGCCTGCCATAGGAGTGACTTATAGGTTTATATGTGTGTATCTATGTAGTGATATAGGTAGCCTATATCACAGCAAGGGGTGCATGCACCACCTTACCCAGGCTGCAGTAGCAGACCTGTGGTGTCATTTTGGATGGCCTTCCAGGGGTGGCACAATACATGCTGCAGCCCCTGGTAGGCCTCTGAGGTACCTATGCCCTGGGTACATAGTATACCATATACTAGGGACTTACAAGGGCACTCCAGATTCCAATCAGAGATGTGCCTAGGGCACATGGAAACCATTTTAGAGAGGAAGCAGCTAGGCTGGGGTTCTGATTAGCATGGCCCCAGCCAGACTAAAGTCGAAAAACAGTGAAGCATCAGCAAAAAGTGGGGGTTCCCATGTGAAGCAGATCCTACTCTCCTACACAACCCCCCCCCAAACGTAGGGACATTAAACTAACCTTGCCCAGTTAAGTCTTCATGTTCTAAGTGGAAGTACCTAGAGAGTCCATCTGCATTGGCATGGTTACTCCCAGGTCTATGTTCCACTGTGAAGTCCATCCCCTGTAGGGAAATGGACCACCTAAGCAGTTTGGGGTTTTCACCCTTCATTTGTTTTAGCCATAAGAGGGGCTTATGGTCTGTTTGAACAAGGAAGTGAGTACCAAACAAGTATGGCCTCAACTTCTTCAGAGCCCAGACCACAGCAAAGGCCTCCCTCTCAATGGCTGACCAACGTTTCTCTCTAGGGGTCAGCATTCTGCTAATAAAAGCTACTGGCTGATCCTGACCTTCATCATTCAATTGTGACAGTACAGCCCCTACCCCCAATTCAGATGCATCTGTTTGGACAATGAACTTCTTGGAGTAATCAGGACTCTGTAGAATGGGAGCAGTGCACATGGCCTGCTTTAGGTCATCAAATGCCTTTTGACAGCTAACTGTCCACTGAACCTTTTGGGCATTTTCTTGGAAGTTAAGTCATTCAGGGGTGTCACTATTGATCCATACCCCTTGACAAATCTCCTATAGTACCCAGTCAGGCCTAAAAAGGCTCTCACCTGAGTCTGGGTAGTTGGAGCAGTCCAGTCCATGATGGTCTGGATCTTGCTCTGCAGTGGTTGAACCTGGCCTCCACCCACAAGGTGGCCCAGGTACACAACCTGACTCTGCCCTATCTAGCACTTGGTGGCCTTGATAGTCAGGCCTGCTTTCTGCAGGGCCTGTAAAACATTTCTGAGGTGGACCAGGTGATCCTCCCAGGTGGAGCTAAAGACAGCAATATCATCTAGATATGCTGCACTATAGGCTTCCAGACCTGTAAGGACTGTATTCACCAACCTCTGAAAAGTGGCAGGTGCATTCTTCAGACCAAAGGGCATCACCACAAATTGATAATGCCCACTAGGGGTTGAGAATGCTGTTTTTGGCTTTGCATCATCAGCTAGTCTGATCTGCCAGTAGCCAGTTGTCAGATCAAATGTGCTTAGATACTTGGCTGAGGCCAAAGTGTCTATTAGCTCATCTGCCCTAGGTATTGGATGGGCATCAGTCCTAGTGACTGCATTGAGACCCCTGTAGTCCACACAAAACCTCATCTCTCTTTTCCCACCATTGGTGTGAGGATTTGGCACAAGGACCACTGGACTAGCCCAAGGGCTATCTGAGGGTTCAATAACTCCCAAATCCAACATCTTCTGGACTTCTGTCCTGATACAGTCCCTGACATGGTCAGGTTGCCTATAAATCTTATTTTTAATAGGCAGACTGTCCCCAGTGTCCACTTCATGAGTGCACCAGGTGGTCTGACTGGGTGTCAGTGAGAATATGTATCTGAACTGATTGAGCACCTGTCTGCAATCAGTTTGCTGCTGGGCAGTGAGGCTGCCTGCCAAGGCTACACCATCCACTGACCCATCATCAGGGTTCTGTGAGAGCAGGTCAGGGAGTGGGTCACTCTCTTCCTCCTGTCCCTCATCAGTAGCCATGAGCAAGCCCATGTCTGCCCTGTCCACATATGGTTTTAATCTGTTGACATGGAGAACCCTGTGGGGACTCCTGGGTGTTCCCAGGTCTACTAAGTAGGTAACCTCACCCTTCTGTTCAACAATGGTATGGGGTCCACTCCATTTGTCTTGGAGAGCTGCTGGGGCCACTGGCTCCAACACCCACACCTTCTGTCCTGGCTGGTAAACAGTCAGTACAGCCTTTTGGTCATGCCAGGCTTTTTGAAGTTCCTGGCTAGCCTCAAGGTTTTTAGTTGCCTTTTTCATGTACTCAGCCATCCTGGAGCAGAGACCAAGTACATAGTCCACTATGTCTTGCTTTGGGGGCTTGAGAGGTAACTCCCATCCTTCCTTCACCAAGCACAATGGACCCCTGACAGGGTGACCAAACAAAAGTTCAAAAGGGCTGTAGCCAACCCCTTTTGAGGCACCTCCCTGTATGCAAATAAAAGGCAGGGCAAGAGTATGTCCCATCTTCGCCTAAGCTTTTCTGGGAGCCCTTTAATCATGCCCTTCAAGGTTTTGTTGAATCTCTCAACTAAACCATTGCATTGTGGGTGATAGGGTGTGGTGAACTTGTAAGTCACTCCACACTCCTTCCACATTGCTTTCAAGTATCCAGACATAAAGTTAGCACCCCTGTCTGATACAACCTCCTTAGGGAAGCCCACTCTTGAGAAAATTCCCAGGAGGGCCCTTGCCACCACAGGTGCTGTAGTGGTCCTAAGGGGAATAGCCTCTGGGTACCTGGTGGCATGATCCACTACCACCAGGATAAACCTGTGCCCAGATGCTGTTTGGGGATCCATGGGACCAACAATGTCAATCCCCACCCTTTCAAAGGGAACCCCCACCACAGGTAGTGGTATCAGGGAGGCCTTTGTAGTGCCACCTGCCTTGCCACTGGCCTGGCAGGTTACACAGGAGCGACAAAACTCCTTGGTGTCTTCAGACATGTGGGGCCAGTGAAAGTGAGGGACAATTCTGTCCCAAGTCTTGTTCTGGCCCAGGTGACCTGCTAAGGGAATGTCATGGGCTAGGGTCAATAGGAAGCCCCTGAACTTCAGAGGTATGACCAACCTCCTGGTGGCACCAGGCTTGGGGTCTCTACACTCTGAGTACAAGAGTCCATCATCCCAATACACTGTATGGGGACCACTAGCTTTCCCAGCAGCCTCAGCAGCAGCTTGCTGTCTGAGGGGTTCAAGAGAGGGGCAGCTCTGCTGCTCCTGGCTCAGATCTGCCCTGGAAGGGCCCCTGTCCCCAAGAACTCAACCTGGTCAGATTCAAGCTCCTCTGGGACAGTTCCTTCCTCAGGACTGAGATCATCCCCCTCAAGAGATTGATCTTCCATCTGAGCCAAGGGGAAGGCACTGCCTTTACCCTACTACTCCTCTTCTTGGAGGGCACTTGGTCCATTATTCCAGAATCCAAGGCCTGTTCAGTGTTAGACATTTTGGCTTGTGACCTGGTCACAGCAAACACATCTGCAGGGATGCCCAGCATTTCTGCATGGGTCCTGAGCTCCACTTCTGCCCAAGCTGAAGTTTCTAAATCATTGCCAAGCAAGCATTCAACTGGTAGGTCTGCACTTACCACAACCTTCTTAAGGCCAGTTACCCCTCCCCAGGAGAAGTTAACAACTGCCAGAGTATGGTCTGTTCTGACATTGCTAGCATTGGTCACTTGGTACATTTCACCAAGTATAATCTGCCCAGGATTCACAAGGTCTTGTGTCACCATGGTGACACTTGCCCCTGTGTCCCTAAATGCCAAAGCCTCTTTTCCATTGATTAAGGGCTGTTGCCTGTACTTGCCCAGATTACTGGGACTCACAGAGGAGGTCACATCCATGCCTCCATCACAGACTAGGACAGCCTGAGTGAGTTCTCTGACTAGGTCAGAGCTCATCTCCTTACCCAGGGTCAACCCTACTAAACCCTTGGCTTGTGTAGTCCCACACCCAACTGTAACTGCACTAGGGGGAGCAGGTGCCTTAGGGACATTGGTGGGGGCTGGAGTATAGTCTTTGGACTTGATGCAATCACTGGTCCAGTGGGTCTTTTGCTTACAGACCTTGCACCATGGTTTCTTCTTTGTTAGACTGTGAATCCCCACCTGAAGAAGATTTTTGGGGGCCTTGTAAAGACTTCTGGTCTTTACCCTTCTCCCCACCCTTATCAGAGTTCTTAGAATCTTGCTTCTTTGGGTCACCACCTTGGTTCTGTACCTTCTGCCTCACCCTGGTTCTGACCCATTTGTCTGCCTTCTTTCCCAATTCTTGGGGAGAGGTCAGATCAGAGTCCACCAGGTACTGATGCAACAGCTGATTTTGACAGTTATTAAGAATCTGCTCCCTCATGATAAGATTGTACAATCCTGTGAAGTCACACACCTTACTGCCCATCAACCAACCTTCCAGAGCCTTAGCAGAACAATCCACATAGTCTACCCAGTCTTGAGTCTGTGCTTTTGGGTATCTCTGAACTTTAACCTGTATTGTTCAGTTGTTAGGCCAAACCCATCAATCAGAGCACTCTTCAAGACTTTGTAATTGTCAGCATCCTCTTCTCTTACAGTGAGGAGCTTGTCTCTACCTTTGTCTGCAAAGGAGAGCCACAAGATTGCTGCCCACTGCTCCTGGGGGACCCTCTGTACTTTACAGGCCCTCTCAAGTGCAGTTATCCATTTGTGGATGTCATCCCCACTCTGGTAGGGAGGGACAATCTTGCTCAGGTTTCTATGGTCATAAGACCTTTCCCTATCTCTGGGGAAATTGCTGCCACCATGGGACTCTAGTCCCATCTTTTTCTCTCTTTGTAGAGATCTAGGGACTCCCTGTCTATAGCCAACTGCTGTTTTCTGAGCTCAAGCTGGGCTTGCTCATACTGAATCAGTCTCTTTCTCCTGTCATGAGAGGATTCTCTCCTATGAGAAGAGACAGAGGTCCCTATTGAGGTGTCAGAGTGGTTAGACTCCTGAGAAGGAGATCTAGACCTTCTGGGCACACTCACAATTCTTCCTGGGGGGACAAAGGGGAGGTCATTCTGATCCTCCTCCTCCACAGGAGGAATTGGGTTCTCCAGGTCAAGGTCATTTTCACCTTCCTGGCCAGTTTCAGAGGGGGGCCCTGGGTTTCTTCACCCCTGACCCCTTCCTCATTTTCTGCCCCACCCTCTCTGCCTACCCCTTCAGACCCTAGGGGTCTGCTGAGATCATCAGCCAGTAACACCTCCCTGAGGTGTTGGGTGCTGGCACTTTTGCCTGCCTTCAGCTTCCTAGTATTGCATAATGCTCTCAATTCCAAGAATGGGAGTTTATCATACTTGGAGGGAAGAAGCCCACTGGCTTCTAGCAAGGACTCACTGGGTCCTGGCTTTGAAGACATTACTAGTGAGGTGTGGTGTATGCACTACCTACTCTAGTGTGGCCTACTAAACTCTCTTGAGTTGTAGAAAGGGTGTGCTATCCCTTAACACACAACTCTAAGTTCAGTAGAACTTACTGTATACTAAGCTTGATTTATATGTACCTAAGGTACCCTTAGTGGTTTTCAGTTGATCAATTCAATTGAGATTATCTGGTAAAACAATAGCAAGCTGGAATCCCACACGCTGCACACCAATGTGAGAAGTTGGCCTGGTATATGCTGTCCACTAATTATAGTGGGCACCTTGCACCAGTCCAAACAACCCTTTATTGGAGATAGGTTAAAGACAACCTTTATTGAAAGCTATCCTAGTGGTAGCTATGGAGAGCAGCCTTCAGGCTAAGTCTTGAAGGAATGTAAAGCAGCTTGTTTTACCAGCCTATAATCTCTTGAGTGACCAAATGAAAGAGGACCACACCAGGTATATATTCAAAATATATGTATTTATTGCTAAACACACCCCTCTAGTCTCTTTATGAGGCTAGAGTTCGAAGTACATAAGTTATAAGTTAGTTATCAACAGTAATAGCACAAATACACGTTTGAGCCCTAGGGGCGTACCAAACCATATACCAATAAAGTGGTATAAGAACCACGACTGAGCTAGACACAAGGCCTAGAGCCTGTAGAAGTGCTTGGACCACAAGGAACCACCCAAGGTAGTGACACAGGGGACCCACGGGGGACGCGTGCAGTGTGAGAACACACCGCGAATCGCCGTTGACTTCTATGGGGAAAGTCGCGGTTGGAATTTTAAAGAAAAGGGACACTTAGAGGAGGACTTGGAGCAAACCCTTTTAGAACTGGGTCGTTCTAGAGTCTATATCCACGGGAGCACCGGAGTACTCATGTTACCTCACCCAGGGAAGCCGGGTGCATAGGTGTCTTTCGGGGTCGGGTTTCGTCGTCGTTTTCAATGGCGATCTGCTGCAAAGTGCTGCTGGCGGCCAAGTCGAAAGTGTTCGGGTGGATCCAAAGGTGGATCGAAGATCTGAAGAACCTGAAAGCAGAGGGGACAGAGTCTGGGTCACTAGCCAGTGACCAGGAAGGCGATGAGCGGATGCCCACCGATGTCGAGTGCTTCAGGTAGGTTGACGGTCGTCTTGACTCTTCAGCCACGAGGTCCAGGAGGCGTCGACGACAACTAGGAGCTGGATTCGAGCTGTCCCACGATGTCTGTCGATTGCTGAGGCGTCGACGACCGGATTGGACCCAACAAGCCTTGGCAACAGCAAGTCTCGTAGAAATAGAAGAAGGACGGTGGTGCAGACCAGCAAGGTCTGAGGGACTCACCCAGCGAGGGTAAGTCAGGGCACGCCTGGAGCAACCAGGGAACCCTAAGCAGAAGAATATTGGCCTTCGGGAGGGCCTACTAACCATTGGACTAGCGACCGCGAAGGAGCCTCGAGTAGACGCACTTGGAGCTGGCTCACGGGACACTCGTGGAGTGGAGGCCAGTGATCTTCGGTGCAGTCGGTGCTGGAGGCGGGGGCTACTTGGAGCCCAAAGCACAACTTCGTGGGAACCCAGGAAGAGGATGCACTTGCAAATGTGCTTGGTGTCCAGGGGTCACGGTTCCACATTACCCACAACAGCTACAGGCCTCAGCTTTGCTGGGGACTCAGGGCAGCCTCGGGGAAGTCTGGAAATCCACCTCTGGTGATGCAAAGACTTCGGCGTCCGGCGGGAGCTTCAGCGATGTAGACTGGACAATTGCTTCTTTGGTGTCTGCCAAGCAGGGGAGTCACTCCTTGACCCCAAGGGAGATTCTTCAGTCCTCTAATCTTGAAGTAGAGCGTCGAAGGTCCAGGATTCTGTGTCAGAGTTTCGTCCAGGTAAATCTAAAGTCCTAAGGACTGGGGTCCCATACTTATATTAAGATAGGGGGTTGGACATACTCTGGGGATCCGCCTATCGGAGGGTCAGGGCAGAGGGGTGGTTACACCCCTTTCCCTTTGTCCAGTTTCGCGCCAGAGCAGGGGCTGGAAGCCCCTGAGCCGGTTTGAACTGGGGTATGCACAGGGACACCAAATGTGCCCCCAGTGCAGGACTTCAAAGCACCAGAGAGTGCTCCCACCCATCCCCAATACACACTATCCTGTCTGGGGAGGTGGTTACACCTCCCGGCAACAGGAAACCTATTGTCCAGGCCTCCCCTGCCGGAGTTTCGGTCAGCAGCAGGAGGCCAGACTCGTGTCTGTGGCAGCGGCATCCATTTTGTGATGCCAGGGCTTGGAAAGAAGTTACCGGGCAGGCCGGTGTGTACATGTCTCTCCCTCTAGAAGGGTGGAATGCTACCCCCTCCGCCAGAACTGGCGGGGGGGGTAGTATTCCAAGATGTTTGACACCAAACACGACATGTTTCCGTGCAGCCATCCCAAAGTTAGCATTTAACGCGAGGTTATAATGCACTTAAGAGTATATGGTCAGGCTGCACTACAAACAGCATCAGAGAAGGGTCTCCGAACGCTGCAGAGGGGCTCTGCTCATGCAGGGGCACCCTCTCACATAGGAACCAAGCACTCTGCCTTCAGGATTGATAAGGCCTGCCATAGGAGTGACTTATAGGTTTATATGTGTGTATCTATGTAGTGATATAGGTAGCCTATATCACAGCAAGGGGTGCATGCACCACCTTACCCAGGCTGCAGTAGCAGACCTGTGGTGTCATTTTGGATGGCCTTCCAGGGGTGGCACAATACATGCTGCAGCCCCTGGTAGGCCTCTGAGGTACCTATGCCCTGGGTACATAGTATACCATATACTAGGGACTTACAAGGGCACTCCAGATTCCAATCAGAGATGTGCCTAGGGCACATGGAAACCATTTTAAAGAGGAAGAAGCTAGTCTGGGGTTCTGATTAGCAGGGCCCCAGCCAGACTAAAGTCGAAAAATAGTGAAGCATCAGCAAAAAGTGGGGGTACTCATGTGAAGCAGATCCTACTCTCCTACAAGGAGTAAAGCTTAGTACTGGGATGTTGTGACCTTCAAGTGTCGGCTAAGGACCAGTGATGGGCCCAGCGTCAAAATCGGGCTGCCTGCATGTGGGGGGGGTAATATGGCAGCGGGGGTGGGATCTGTCCAGGACAGGGTCCAATACACAGTTGTGGTCTCTGCCTAGAATCTATGTCACCTGGAGTTTGTGAGCCAGGTCAGCATAGGGAGTATCCCAGAAGGTCCCTTGCACTGTGTTGAGTGCATAAATGCTGCCAATAAGATGGGTCTGCCATCCAGACGACCCTCTAGTAGCACATACCTGCCATTCCTGTCCACGGTAATATCAGTTTCCTGAAAGGGGACACCAGGTCTGACCCATATCAGGGCACCACTTGCGTATGGCGAGTAGGTAGTGGCGTGTAGTGTGCCTCTCCATCACTTGCGGAGGTGCCCTAATTCCTTTGCAGTTATGTGGGGTTCCTGGAAGAGAACAATGTGCGCCTGTTGGCGCTTAGCAATAGGAATAGATGGTATAGCGCTTTTTAGCTATGTCCATCTCTCAGACGTTAAGGGTAAGAAATCTACAGGATGTTGTGGGTGGCATGATGGTGGCGGTGGAATGGATCAGGGAGGAATGCGGGAGAGGTGGGAAGACGCTTCCATAACGTCTGCGTTACCTACCCATGCCCTTGCACATGTGTGGAGCCCGTTTGCCTCAACCATGTATAGGGGAGGAAGGAAGAAGTTCTAAACGAGGCAAAATATTGGGGAAACTACAGGTGGAGCCTACCACAACAGGTGATATGCCCAAACTGGTCATTGTGTAAAGGTGCTCTCTATAATAAAATAGGGGCGTGTGATAGGATGGTGTATCCAATGCACCCTGTGTAACAAGGTGAAGAGTGTGTCGGGCCCAGGAATAGCAAAGAGATGGCCCCAGCGCGCATCATGGGTGTGGGATATATGTAGGGCCTCCAGGTCCGCCTGAAGACTCCCGGGATAGGGTGGTGGCCAGGAGAAGAGGTCAGGTGGGGGCCTAAGTTGCAATGGAGTGGGACGTTGAGTGCCATGCTGATATTGATATGTGTGATGGCATGTGCTGCCACAGGGCATGTTGCAGAGTCTGCGCGATAGTGTAGTGGATATGTTAGGTTACATAGCATTTACCAGGTTAGAAATGACTAAGGGTAGTGATAACTTCAAAACAGTCAAACAAGGTTGTCCGTCGTCTGTGGGGTCTCTGATGGGAGTGGCTGTGAGTCCTGGTGGGTGTCGTTGGAGGCAATGGAGTCTTCCTCAGACCTGAAGATGTGTGGGACAGTCTCTTCATCTGTGGACACTGCGGTGGAGCACAGATTTGCCGCTGCTTGCAATGCCTTTTTATGGTCTGCTATGATTTGCTCAAGGTCCAGGGAGGCAGACAAGGAGGGACGGGGAACAGTGTTCACTCTCGTCTTAACCTTGCGGCGGCTTTGTGGGCGTGATGAGTGCAAGAGGGGGTCCAGGTCGCTGCGGGAGGTGGTCTTCACTATATTGGTCCCCCCCCCCCAATCCCAGGTGTCTTTAAGGTCTGTGAAAAATGTAGATGTTCTGTTGGAAATGATCTTTAGACAGGTGGGAAACAATAGCGAATACTGGACCCCCAGCTGGTGGAGGTGCCGCTTGACCTCCAGGAAGTAAGTCCGTTGTCGTTACACTACTCGTGTATAGTCTAGGAACAACATTACCATTTTATCCTCAATGTGAAGTGGACCCACTTGCCTGGACACTCACAGTATGGCATCTCCATTCCGGAAGTGCAGGAGCTTTGCCAGTATGGGGCGTGGGGGGGCTCCTGGCGGCGAGCCAAGACTCTGTGGGCTCTTTCTAGTGTGTAAAAGGGGGTAAGATCTGCCGCTGGGGTAACTGTCTTGAAACAAGTTTCCAGATAGGAAAGGGGGTCTTGTCCCTCGGCTCCCACCGGCAGGCCCAGAATCTGGATGTTGTTCCTCCCAGAGCGCCCCTCCAATCCTCCATTTGGTCTTCAAGTTGCTGGACTCTGGTTTTTAGATCTTGGATTGCTGCCTGGTTGTCCACTACCAAGGGTTGTAAGGCAGCTAGGGTCTTTTCTCCGTCCGTTACTTTGTCTGCCAACTTGTAATGATCATCACGCGAAAAGCTCAGTCACGGTTAGCATTCCAAATCTGGTTTCCATGGAGACTCTGGAGTGTTCAATAGCTGCCAGTACCTGATCCAGCTTATCGGACATGGAGGGTGACGGGGAGGCTCTGGAAATGGGGTGTCCGGTACAACAGAAGGGGGAAAAGCTGTGGCCGGAGGTGGAGTCGGGGTAGCAGAGAGTAGATAACCCATTGTAAACTCTTTGGAGAGGTGCAGGAACTGATCAGCCAGGCAATGGAGGGCGGGATACTTTGTAAAGGGAGGGAGATTGAATAAGGGGCCTGTATGCCCGGGTCCTTGGGTCTTGCTGCAGAGGCAGTGACATTGTGATCAGCCAGAGTGATTCCCCGTCCCTCAAGGCTCCCTTGGTGGCAATTATAAAGTCGGGAGCGTCATTGCTTGTTGGCTGTCTGCAAGAGTATAACCTGCACACCCCAGTTTGGGTGCCAAAGTAGGGAGCGGCACTCAAGTTGAGTCCCTGTGCATTCCGGCGTGGAGGAAACACAGGGCCCAGGAGTCAGGGGTATGAGCATTCCTCGGCCACCCTCAGCCATCCCTGCAGGTGAGGTACCTGTGTCAACTGCAGCTTCCCAGTGTAGTGGTGGGTCCCAGTTCAGGAGAAACATAGAGTGAGGGTCATGGTCCTTATGTGGCCTGAGCAAAGTCCGGGATGAGTGTCGCACCAATCCGATATGTGGTAGATCCTGCTGTGGGGGAGGACTGTTCAAGTGCTGGGTGCCAAAGGCCCGCAAGATCTCCTGGGGCCAAGCGGTGTTGTCTCTTGCAGGAGGACCGTTATGTAGGTACTGGGGGCCTTCACCACTGAAGATATACTTCCTGGGGGCAGAAAATGGGCCAATGTGGAGGTGGTGAGTAGTTCGGGGTGGTAGCACTTTGCCGGGGCTGTGTAAAGTCTGTTCCCCCTGACCGGGTCCACCCCACCTGCCACCCCCTGCATCGGTTGCACCCCGTGAGGGCGTAGGGCTCACTTTCTGTATCGGAAGCCCAGGGATCTTAGTTGCAGGGGCCCAAGAGCTGTTGGGGGATCGTCCTTGGCAATATCTGGCCTTGTTGTCTGCTGGAGGCCGTCCTGGTATTCAATTGGGATGGTAGGCCTGAGCAGTGCGTTTTGTGGGCCATTAGGGGGAACACGGTCTTCTTGCCAAGAGTTTGGAATAATTCAAGGAGACAAAAAGGCCTTCAGGTTCCCCTGGGGCCAGCCGGCGCCGTTGTACACATTAGGAAAATGAATCAGTTCTCTGAAATGGCTCCCGGTGGGAGCACACTGACCATCGCCCGCGATGCGGGCCGAGGCAGGAGCGGTCGGCGGGATCAAAAGGGGGCCCTCCAAGCCCGGGCAGGGTCCCACGTAGAACTCTCCCCCCCAGGCTGGCTCCATTCTGACTTCTCTCTGTGGGTTGCAGGCACCACACTCGGGAGCAGCGCGAGGCCCACCTCATGCAGGGCAGCCCTCGGGCTTGGACTCTAGTAGCAACGGTTTTGCAATGATGGCCCACATGGAGGTCGGGTGGGCAGCGTGGGCACTAAAGTCTCCTACCCACTGAGCTCTCTAATGGTTGCTGTGCTCTCAAGAAGGCCGGGCGGCAGGAGGCTGCATGTGGGGCAGTGAGCCGCCGTCGATTCCGTGCACTGTGCGGCCTGTGGCCACCAGGGATCTCCAAATGGCTCTGAAGTGCTGTGCTCTGATCAGTGGCGGAGTCCCCAGAACTCTTTGCTGTAGTTTTGCCGGGTCTCCGACTCAGATTTCGGCGATTGTGCGGACAAAAGGACAGTGCATTTTCAGAACACGTCCGCCATGTTGCCTGACTTGGCAATGCCCCCGTGCACATCTATTATGTTATCATCTCTCCAACCCTAATCCACATTGCATGGCCTTGTGAGGGCTCATTCATCTTGTGTGATGCAATGCTTTAGAAAACACTGCATAGTCTCACTCTGAGGTTCCATGACCGTTGCATGGGTAAACCCATGCACCATCCATGGTTTGAGACCAATTTCCAGACGTACCAAACTAGGGAAGCATTGGAATGCCCCAGCAAGTACAAACTTCTCAGGAGTGGAGAAACAAGATGTACTACCTTAGGGTCTTCTTGTTACTTCAGCTTAACAAGTGTACTGCATTCTGCAGCATGCTTACATTGTGGACTATGACTCACTGGTTATTTTGCTTAGCCAGAAGGCACACCTTCATGTCAAATACATTACCATGGTGCAATGTTGGCTATGTTGGGCCTAGCCAGCCAAAACAGCACTGACGAAGAGGAAAAGGCAGAAATGCATTGTATACTGTTGTATGCAGCACATTCCTGCCTTTTGCTTTCACATATAGCATTACAATAGGGGGACTTCCTGACCTGTACTGTGTGGCCATGCCCATATGCTACCTGTCTGTTTACTGTCACAGGACATTTGTGCCGCTATGCTGTGATGCACATGTGTTTGTTTTCCAACTGCGCACACACTCAGTCGCCATACACTGATTGCTATTATACTCCCTTTTAACTGTACTTGAGTGTGTGAGGGTGGACACACACTACCAGCACACCCACATTCACTGTGTGCACACTGTTCAACAATGGAACCCATGTGTTGTGTATCTCTTGCAAGAGTCACCTGCATTCCTTACATGGGTTTATCATGCACATATATTTTCAACAACATCATGTTGGTCAGGGGTGAGTGTTACACACAACAGTCCTTTATGAGAGGTGAGTGAGCCAGTAGGCCTCACTGCAGTGAGCCAGAGTTACATGGTCATGTTCACTACTACTGTTCAGTTAACAACATGCTGCCAACCCAACTTTCGGTCTGTCTCAGTCCAGTCAAATGCAGTAACAGTGCATCTAATCTAAGGGCAGGACTTTGTGGGGGCCTCCTGGTCCAAGATGACAGCTTTCCCTGACACAGGCTGATGTAATGCCACACACTTGAATGCCATTTCACCATTGGGATGTTACAAGGTTTGCTAATCCCTCAACTATGTACTTGTACACTCAGGGCAGGGGTAAACAACTCTAGCCATGCAGAGGTAAATGTTTATCCAAATTCCTCCATCACACTATGTTCAATGAATGTGTGTGTGTGTGTGTGTAACCGGCTGGTTTTGCCGGACTTTTCACAAGGACATATCACACTTTGTATTCTTCAGGAGTTTGCTAAAACACACCTCCATTCTCTGGGTAATTATACACAATGCAACGTCATCTGCTCATATTGTTCTATTACAGGACTTTGACTCTCATCACCTGACTCTGTAATGCCTGTGAGTTGTGTACACTGACAACTGTGTCCTGAAATGGTATATATGGCAATTAGGCCAAGATTTGAGTCACATGTGTAGTGTTTTGAGGTTCCCCAGACGTGCATGTATGCATTCTGTAACAAGACAATTTCATCTTGTACACATCAAACTTGGCCTTTGTCACTCATGATCTATGAAGGTATGTGCTGTAATATTAGCTCCTGCCATTGTGCATGCTACCACATTGGTGAGACACTCTGAGCTGATTGTCTCGGGTATGAACATATTTGGTGGTTTGTGTTCCAATATTCACTGAGTGCCATCTGAAACACACTTTGCTGCTGCAGAACACAGCAAGACTGCTAGCTGTGCAGCACTGCACTGCTCAAGTGCGAGACAACAAGAATGATCATTTTGGATGTGGATATGTTGCATGCTCGGCCTGTCCCTTTAATGCAGTGCACTGCATCACATTACATTCCTGTAGAGATGGTTTGAATAAGGAGAGCCATAACCTCATGTTGCTCAACTGGTCTGACAACATGATTGTTACATGTTGAGGCCTAAATCAATTAGAGGAGATGTGAGTGAGTTGATGATTACAGTGACTGTGACATAAAATGTCTAAGACAAAGAATATGTACATACATTTATTTATATTTTGCACAAATAAGTTAATATCAGAGAATTTGTCCATCCAGTAAACGGATATTTACGGAAAGAAATTCTGCACAAGGTGGTCGTGTTTCCGCCTACCAGCCATTGTGTGTTGGATCTCTCCTCCATCCTTATCTGCTTCCTCCATCTCCATTGGTTCCTGCTCCTCATGGTCTACGTCCCACAGGACATTTGTCTGTACACATATGTTGTGTGGGATGGCACATACAAGGATGAACATTGCACAACATAGGGGATGGGCATAGCAATCTCCCCCTAACATGTTCAGGCATCAGAAGCGGGACTTCAGCACACCAAACGTTCGTTCCACAATGTTCCTGGTCTTGACCAGTGCCTGGTTGTACTGCCGTTCCGGCTCAGTGTGGGGATGTGCAATTGGGGTCATGACCCATGGCTGCAGACCATGTCATTGGTCAGCTAAAATTAGAAAAAGATAATACTGTCAATTATTACGCTGATTGTTACAGCCACATTCCTGTCCATGTCTGTTATGTGTACTGAATGACTCCTACACATTTCTTACAGTATTTGTCAATATATGTTACAAATAGATTTGCCATTGTATTACACATGTTTTTTCCAGTTCTCTGTGTCATAGCAAAAGATGAGCATGCCCTGATTCTTTGGACACTTCTACATGCAGCCATTAATGTTTGGCCCGTAGCTTACTGTGATAGGTCCTTTGAGAGGTTGATTACCACTCTAGGTTATGTGCTTTCACTGCATGTGTAAAGTGACAGTATGTTGATCTTATTTTTTGCCTTTTGGTCACCCCGAGGTAGGCTATGACAGTGACAACATGTTTGACAGTCACACATACATATGTCCGTGTGGAACCACTGATGTTGTTGCTGTCCTACCTGACAATGGCACAGCCTTTGAATTGTTTACTTTAGCAAGTGCGTACATGTGGTGCGTTTCAAACATGCTATATGGATAGCTGGACAATTTATTGTCAGCCTTCAGCTGTTGCTTTTCATCTGACAATTTGTCATGGTGCACTGGGATTGACACATAGGTATTGTGATGTGGGGCATCTCTGTGTAGGACACACTGATGTTGTTACAAGTATTTGTCTACCACAGACCAGGACCCAATACTTTGTTATTCACATGTTTGTGCATGACAGTAAATTGTAGGGAATTGTGTACCTGTATGCCTTGATTCTGTCATCATTGCTGTGGCTAATGAATGTTGAGATCGGTATCCAGAGTGCACTGTGGTACCTTGTCAAGGTCGCATTTTATTCAATGTTGCTGAATGATGTATGGCATATTTGCCAGCATTGTGTTAGACTTTGTGAGTTTCACATTGCTGGATTCATATGCTTTTCATTTGGGCAACTTACACCATGGAACAGGTGAGTATCACATTGGTTACATCTGTCAATGTGGCTGTAAACCTATGTGTATGTGTGTGCACGTAGACTGTGGGTATGGCTGAGACATATGTGTGTTTTGTACTGTTGGTGCCACAATGCTCTCCAGTATTGACATTTAGAAATGTCTGGGGCTTACACTGACTTAGCATGCCACACATGGTCTTTCCAAATACTACTTCCTGTGTTGCTCCTGAAACTTTGGTCAACATACAAGTATACTGCCATGTGTGACACACTTGCTCATTTCCACAGTACTTGTTCTCTCACCACTGAAATCGTTGATCCTTGACTCATACCAAGAGTAGGTTTACCACTGAGGAGACATTCGTCTCACACTTATTGCTTGTGTTGTCTTTGTACTCATATTGGCTTGTCTGGCATACTACATGGTTGTCACCATGATTCGTTACCCAGTGCAGATTATGTGGTTCTATCCATTCACACAGAGTAAAATTATAGATTACTACTCACTGGTGTTCTGTAGTTACAATCGATTGAGACACAATCATGTCACAAAATTACAAGGAGCACTTTTCACAAGCCTATGATGGCATCACCTTTTGCTAATTTTTAACTATTTTTAAACAAAATATATCCAAATAATAACCAAACATACAAATACAATCAAATCCCCCGTCTTCATGAACAAAACAAAACAAAACTGAGTATTTCAAAAACTCATCAATTCCACATTGTTTCACATGCACTTTTTTATTCTTTTTTTATCGTGCAGTGAATAAATCTGCACATATGATCTTCAATTTCGAAATTCGAGATCATTTTGTTTAAAAATAGTTAAAAATTAGCAAAAGGTGATGCCATCATAGGCTTGTGAAAAGTGCTCCTTGTAATTTTGTGACATGATTGTGTCTCAATCGATTGTGATTTATTTGCCTGACAGGAACTGGTCAGGGACACAAGGAAGCACCTTTGGATAAATTGTTTGTTTAAATAACGGTTAAAATTTAGGTGTGCAGGTTATTACTCTTTCAGTTCTGTAGTTACTGCCATTGACAGATTAGTGAGTGCATGTCAATGTGGGACATAATTGTCTACTCGTTGCAGTGCGTTGGGCCCACTATGTGCACATGACACAATGACTCAGATATTTCAGAATGTGACACTGAGCAGTGTGCACCGCATTACTGAGAAATGGCAGTAGTGCACAGTATTTAGGCCATACTGTACATACCTACCCTTTCACCCTGCACTGTCACATAATGGCCTGCCTAGCACAGACACAGGCACACTTGCCAACATTCGAAGATCTCAGTGCAGACTTGTTAAAAGAATGGGAAGCAAACCTAGAGGGAGCATCATTAGTAATGATGCAGATACTGATTAGACACGTGATTGATAAAGGTGCTAAGTTGTTGTCCGAAATTGAGACAGTGGAGAGAGAAATAGATACTATAGAGGCTAAAGATTTAGTGGAAAAGAATTATGAGATCCTGAAAAAAGTAATCGAAAGCCATCAACAGTACTTAAAAGAAGTTGAGGAAGATTAGACGCGACGTTAGGGATTACAGAGAGGGTCGGATATATACGTTTGCTAAAAAGTATGATTCAATACAAGCCCCAGAAGATAGAAAGAGAAGCAGAGAGGAAGGAGACGATACGCGGTCAGTAAGTAGCGTATCAATTTCCTCACAAAGCAGCGCAGCTTCAAATAGTAACCTAAGTGAGGTCCCTTTAGTGGAAGGAGCCTCTTCTTTTCAGAGAGAATTGGCAAAATTAAGAATAGGCAACAACCAACGGAAAAAACAAATCAGAAAACAAGGAGAGGGGGAGAAGACACCAAAAAAATGGGAAAGGGTGGTCAAACAGAAACAGAGAGAATGACAACAAGATCAAAGAAAAGTTAACTGTTTGTACTGTAACTGAAGATGCTGTGGATGGATTATCGAATAACACTGTACAATGTAAGGATTTGGAAATTGTTAACTTGTCAAACAGAATAATTGATGAAGATGAATTAGGTTTGTTAAACAAAGGCTTGGGCTTTTGCCCAACACAAAAAGGTGACCTAGCTGATGTTCATGTGGATTTGTTCAGTTTTGTAAGAACGCTAAAATTAAAAGATTACTTTCATGAACGACTAACGGAATTCATTACACCTACACACGACAGTCTAGCTACATCACATACCATTGCCGATGTGCGGAATGTACAGTGTCTTTTGTAAATTGAGGAGGGTGAGGAGGTGGAGATGCAAACTATATTACATGATCTTAACATCACTGAAGACTTGACTATTGACAGTGGGTTGCGACCCAAATCCAAATTCATACCGAATACTTCATACCATCAGAATATTGACATATTCCATGCAAAAGTAACAGATGAATTGTACAAACTGGAATGTCCTGGTAAATATGCAAAACAAGTGAGTCCCAATTTATCAAAGGGAGAAAGGCTAGCTTTAAGTAGATTGGAGAACGATGATAGCATTGTCATCAGGAAGGGAGACAAGGGCAGCAACATCGTGATAATGAATAAACAAGACTACATGGGTGAAATAGACCACCAATTAAATGACACCTCATGTTATGCAAAGGTAAAAGGAAACCCCATGAGTGAGTTATCTTCTCTCATCAGTCTAAAACTAAGTGAGTGGAAAGATACTTGCCTGTTGAGCGATTCTGAATATAGATTCATGAAAGTGGAACAACCGAGGTTTCCATGTATCTATGTGCTGCCCAAAGTGCATAAAAAAGCTCCCTTCCCACCAGGACGACCAATTATCTCAGGAGTTGGTTCAGCTACTGAAAAAATGTCTGAATTTGTTGATAGCAAGCTACAAAAATATTTGGTGAACCTAGCATCCTATATAAGAGATAGCAAAGACATTTTATTAAAATTTAAAGATTTTGCATGGTCAGAGGACCTCTGCTTTGTCACGTTAGACGTGGTCAGTCTATGCACCTGCATTGAAAACAAGTTTGGGTTATTAGCAGCACGCTCATACTTAGATAAAGATGGTGCGGACCATTATGAACATAACTGTATGTTACTAGAAATGATCGAACTTATTTTGACAAATAATTTTTTCTTACATGATGGACAATGGTACCACCAGGTCCGAGGTACAGCCATGGGGACGAAATTCGCTCCCTCTTATGCTTGCCTCTTCATGGGGTGGTACGAGAGGGAGCATGCATGGGGCAGAGGTGCCTCCCCCTGGACACAGCACATCATGTTCTGGGGGAGGTACATTGATGATATTATCTGCCTCTGGTCTGGATCCACGGAGACCCTTCAGGAATATTTCTGTTATCTTAATGATAATCTGTATAATGTTAAATTGACTATGAACTATCACAAGACTGAGATTGATTTTTTGGACTTACATTTCTATGTAAAAGGAGGAATGATCCAAAGCACCTTATTTCGTAAAGAGACAGCTTGCAATGGAATGTTACACGCAACGAGTGCACATGCACGCTCAGTGATTAGAAATAGCCCTTATGGTGAGATGATAAGGGTAAGGAGGAACTGTTCTGAATCTGCTTCTTTTGACGCGAACATTGTAGATACTCGTTCCAGTTTTTTTTAAAAAGGGTACAGGCTAAAAGATGTACAAACAGCAGAAACAAGAGCGAAACAAGTGAACAGAGACACAACACTTGAAGTGAAAAATAACAAGAAGAGCACCACCTTTGACAATAAACTGAGGTTCATTACCAAATACACCACATATAGCGATCAAATATTCAGGATTTTAAAAAAACATTGGCATATCTTACGCGAAGTCCCCAATTACAGAAAAACACTAACTAGGAACCCTTTGGTTACCTATAGAAAAGGGCTGACTTTAAAAGATAAATTGTGCCCCAGTTATGTGACAACACCTAGAACAGCTAGAACCTGGTTACCGCCAAAACCAAGTGGCTTCTTTACATGTGAGGCATGCAATATATGTATTTTTGGCAAAAATAAAACAAAGGAATTTACATTCAATGGCCAAAAGCGGTACATGATTAAAGGATTCATCAACTGTAATACCATATTTGTTATTTATGTACTAGGTTGTGCCTGTGGATTGATTTATGTAGGGAGCACGACACGGAGTCTGAAAGTAAGGGTTCAAGAACACCCTAGAGCCATTATCAGTGGTGACGCAAGATATCCTATGGCAGAGCATTACAAACATGCTCATGCATCAGATTGCACGATTTGGTTCCATGGGATTGAACATGTTACGGTTGACAAGAGAGGGGGAGACAGAGAACTTACCCTTAGGCAGAAAGAAGCAAAATGGATATGCAGACTGCGAGCCATAAGTTGTGGCCATAACACTGATAATGAGTTTCATTATTTTCTGAACTAACCAGTAGGGGTTATGTGAAAGAACAGCTTTTTATATCTCGTCCATCTGTGTTCCAATGCATCAATAGGATCACTAAATGGTTAACTGAGTATAATTAGAATGAAAAAAGTATTACAATTCTATTATTTTCTACTTTGAATCACTGTACCTCTTTTTTCTTTCAAAATCTGTAATCCTTCCCGTCAAAGTCTCGGTGCAACAATTTTCCTTGCAAAGCTATGCCACAATCATTCGACCTGGGCTAACATTAAAGTTTGCAATATAATTAACGGAGGGGAAGGTTTGACATAGGCAGTCATGACTTGATCAAGATATGCTTTGAAACATAGAGTTAAGTCAAACAGTCATATTTATGACCATCCTACTAAGTCAGAAACACGTTTCTGATTGTGACCACCCCTTCTATTATTGACCATTAGAGCTGTTGATAGGTTTATTGAATTCCCGTTGTTGTACAGCCCTTCACTTTTCTCAAATTTACACTGGCGAGGGGTGCTCTGATACTGATCTCCCTTTGTTTAAGTTCGGGCAGGTTAACCCGGTGTCGCTACACCGTTATTGCACACTACAATATGGCCGCCGTTATCATATATGTTATTACCTGTATTACTAATCCACCATTAGCCACCAAGTCTGAATTCTTATTGCTTAAAAACGAACATACTTTCCAATTATTAGTTATACCTTTCTTGGTCTGCAGTCTCCGTAAATTAGTTGTTAGTCTGATCCAAGTGTTACCGCTGTATCACGGTATTGACTTGTATTCATTTAAAGATGGCTACCTTTCTCTTAATTGTCTTTCGAGCGTGCATCACAGTATTGACATTTTTACCATTTAAAGATGGCCGCCATTCACAGTAACTGATTATTTTTCTTGATTACACTCATTAGGTTTATATATAATTTTATTAATATTAGTTGCTACGATTTTTCGATTCTTTTAATCATGAGAATCTTCATATGATAGCCCGACTGTGCGATGGAAACAGCCACCCAATATGGCGACCGTTTAGGTTCTCGCATTGAGGCGCAATGGTCTAGCACGAAGTCCGTTTATAGGGAGGTGCCACTGACCACTCGGGTGTCATCAATTAGTAGTCTTTAAAATATGAGCAATGGCGCGAACTAGTGTCTACGACAAACGGTGCCACGGAACTGATGACCGGATCCACTTATCAAGGTATGCAGGCTAGTTGTTATTTGGGCGCTGTGGGGCTGAGCTAATCTAATTTTTTGTTAATCACGAGGAAACATTTGCATGCAAAATATTTAAACATACAGGGGCAAGTTTTAACGTTTAACGCATTTAAGGAAGAGCGCTGGGCACGATCATAAATACAACTACGTGCAATATACGGGTTTACAGGATCCACGTATCAAGGTATGCGGGCGAGTTGCCATTTGGGCGCTGTGGGGCTGAGCTAATCTAATTTTTTGTTAATCACAGGGAAATATTTGCATGTATAATATTTAAACATACAGGGGCAAGTTCTAACGTTCAGCGCATTTAAGGGAGAGCGCTGGGCACGGTCATAAGTACAACTGCGTGCACTATACGGGTTTTCAGGAGCAAGTCTCATTGTTTTGCTTGAAATAGACACAACCAGCGCAGTCGCATGGTCTCTGAACAGATCACTTTTATCACCCGAGTTTCGGAATGTTTTGTTTGATGCTTTGTCATTTTTTTTAACAAAGGGAATTAGCCGGTTGGGGCCAGTACTTGATGCTTTGCCATTTATAACAAAGGCATTAAGCCTTATGGGGCCAGTACTCGTTACTATGATATTAGTGTTGAAACACCACAATAATCGCATTGGTGTAATCAAGATTGGTATTACTCCTGTTCCAGGTGGCAAGTTTTTACCTTGGAGTCCCTCTGCAGCTTTGGGATTTCATTGGTTATCTTCTACTCATCCTTAACGGCGCATTACTATATTTGTCCTAAAAGGTGAGACTGCATAATTCTCCAGCCTTCATTTTTCCTCCCCTTTCTTTTCCTCCTTTGTCCTCCCTTCCTCCCTTTCCCTTGTTTTCCCTTTCAGCACCACCTCTCTCTGAGTTTCGAATTAGTGTTTTTTAAACTTCTTTGAATATAACTCCTTTTAAAGATAAATAAGGGAGCTGCCTCGTCATCAGATTAACATACCACATTTTCAAATTACTCTCTGTACTTATTTAATACTTGTAAATAGATTACTCGTTTCAATGATATTCTTATAAATTAGATGATTGTAAATAGAAATTTTCACTTTTTGTATTGTATATAAATGAGATAAAGTTTAAGAAGGGTTAATTGGCACCCTGTCAAACGTTAAGAGAATTTGTTCATTTCTTTTTGTCTGTGTGACTAATCTGTTATTGAGTTATGTCCGTCAAGTTGTTTTGTGTTTCGTATTATAAGTTTGTTTATGTTATTTGTTGCAGCCCTGATGAAGTTCCACAAACTGTGATTTGGGAACGAAACGTGTTGGCTGTTTTTTTATGAAAAAAATGGAATAAAGAAAGAATTTGAAGAAAACCTACAAAGACTGAATTGCTTTTTCCGGTGCACCTTCATTTGTTTAACACTTGCAACATGTTACTTGGGTGCCTGCATTGCATGCGGATTGTCTTTGTGCAGGAGGGGGCACCTTTCTGCACATGATGATCCCTTATAGGTCTGATCGTCTATGTATGTGTGCCACAGAATGCAGCATACATAGGAAGTGGGAGTGTCTTGGATGACTTAAGTTATTTTTCCTTGTTACACGTCACCCGGGGAGACCAATTGATTTGACACATTTCAAAGTTTACCTGGTGTGGGATACATGACATGCCTCATGAACAATGGGAGTTGCATGGAGATTCCCGCACAACGTCCATGGAACCCCTGCCCTGCACACAGGGATGCTACACTGCATTTTGCACAGCGTTGCATTGCTCTGGATCTTTACACCATTCAAAGGCACACAAAGTGGCTTTGCCAGTCTTAACATGTGTGACTTGGGGATGTGCATTACACGTTCACCATGATGCATAGTGCAAGTATGAGGCACACCCCTCATACATATGGCCCTATCTTCACCGACAAACACAGAGATGGCTATTATATCATGCATTTTTTACTGTTAGTAGTTCTGTTATGTACTTCAGATTTGCTTACCAACAAGTAGACCATTCCCATATCACCCATTCTGGAAGCGCTCATTGATGATCCAGTGCCTGAAGATGTATGCATCATGCGCACTCCCTAGGTATTTTGCCAGCACATCAGTGAACATACTCAGATGGTCTACGACATCCTGGGTATTGATAGAGTAGGTGTGCTTCTGGTTCCTGTACAGGTGTGATGTTTCTGCAGGGGAAACCGGTTGCACATGCGTGTAATCCATAGCACCTAGTACATGTGGAGATCCTGCAGTGGCATAGAAACCTTGCTTGGGTTCCAGCTGCTGTTGTTGTGTGTTGAGGAAGAGGAGGCACTGAGGTCGGAGGCGGATGATGGCATCCAGGACAGAGGGTAGGAAGGAAGAAAAAGATGGCTGCAATATTCCTGCCACTCTGGCTGTTGTGATCTTGAATGAACCAGATGCCAGCATGTGAAGGACAGCTATCAGCTTGACCTGTGGAGGGATGTTGGTGGGACTGGCAGTTTGTGGTTGGAGCCTTGGCACTATCTGGTTCAGCAGTTCTATTATGGAATCCCTCCTGAGTATGTAACATCTGCTGACCTCATCTTCCCTGGGGTCTAAGAGGGTAACCCGTTGGCAAAAAACACACTCCCTTCTCCTGTGCTGCCTACATGGTGGTGGTGATGGTGGTCTCCTCACAACTCCCAGCAGCAGAATGAGCACCTCCATGGCGTGGTTGTGCTTGCCAATCTGTTTTGTGCAGCTTGTCTTTATGTACCACAGCCACTGGGTCATTTCCTAGGCCTGGGTTGCCGATGCGCAGGAATTTTGACGCATTTCAGGCTCTGCGCGCTGCTTGCTGACGATGCGTCACACATTGACAAAACCATAAATATCACTGCAACAGTTTTACCGTAGAATTTACGGGGAACACTTACCTTGCATATTTTAACCTCTGCATGGCGCAGCTGGTTCTGGCGCATGTATTTTTAAGACGCAGTCCTCGAAAACTGATGCATTTCATCACATGCATTAACTTGCAAATATGGAGTACTGCCTGCACCACCTTCGCTTCAAAATTAGTGATGCAACGGCGGCGCAAGCTTTTCATAAATATGCCCCAAAGTGTCTCCAAGTAAATTGCAATACTGCCAAAAAAAGTCCGATATCTGGGACATATCATTGAAAAGGGAATTAGAAAAGTGTCACAAGAGAGAGTGGAGGCAATTTTAAGAAAGGGCTCCCCTGAAATGCAGAAAGAAGTCAGAATGTTTTTGGGAATGGTTGGCTACAGTAGACAGTGGATAACAAACTTTTCCCTGGTGGCAAAGCCTTTGCTAAGGCTGAAGCACAGAGATGTGGCTAATCTGCTACCATGGGACAACAAATGCATGAAAGCTTTCCTAGAGCTGAGAGGAAGACTCTGTCGTGCCCCGGTACTAGGAATGCCAGATTGTAACAATAGATGTACTTTGTTTTGCAGTGAGAGGGAGGGCTGCCCTCTCTCAGTGCTTACACAAATGCACGGTGAAGGGAGAAGGCCTTTGGCCTATTTCTCGATTACCCTTGACTTGACCCTGTCGCCGCAGGGCTGCTTGGTTGTCTGAAATCAGTGGCAGTGGTGAGTCTTAGTCTTGAGAGATGTGAAAGCATAGTAATGGAACATCCTTTAATTGTTATGTTCCCTCATTCAGTGGAAATTTTGCTTACCAGAACCAAAACCCAATACATGACGAGTTCGTGTCTGACTAGGTGTGAGCAACAAATTCTTGTGTCAGCGAACGTGGTGCTGAAAAGATGTCAGATTTTGAATCCCAGTAGTTTGATGCCCCTTCCTGAAAATTCTAATTATTTTGCACATGACTGTCTAGATGTCACAGAATTGTGCACCTGCCAAAACCCGATTATGCACTGTTTGCGGATGGTTCATGCTTGAGAACAAATGATGATTTCCTGAGAGCAGCTTATGCTGTCTGCACAATCCAAGAGATTGGTGAATCTTCCCATCAGCGCGAGTGTCAGAATTGGTTCCCCTTACCAGAGCCCGCAGTTTGACAACTGTTGAAAATGGCCCTTTCTGCAGGGTCACCCCAAAACGTTTTTCCTTCCTCCTCCTATATTTTGCTGAATTTGCTTTTGTTGGTCTTAGGACTCTGTGCACTTTACCATTGCTAACCAGTGCTAAAGTGCATTTGCTCACTCCCCTAAAACATGCTAACATTGGTGTATCCACAATTGGCATATTTAATTTACTTATAAGTCCCTAGTGAAGTGCCCATGGCTTGTAAATTAAATGCTTCTAGTGGGCCTGCAGCACTGATTGTGCCACCCCCTTAAGTAGCCCTTCAATCATGACTCAGGCCTGCCACCTTAGAGCCTGTATGTGCAGTTTCACTGGCATGTTGGCTTGGCATTTAAAACTTCTTGTCAAGCCTTAAACTCCCCTTTTATTACATATAAGTCACCCCTAAGGAAGGCCCTAAGTAGCCCAATGGGCAGGGTGCTGTGTAAGTTAAAGGCAGGACATATATTTTTTAGTTTTACATGACCTGCTAGTGAAAAACTCCCAAATTAGTTTTTCACGACTGTGAGACCTACCCCTCTCATAAGTTAACATTGGGGATTACTTAATACATCTATTAAGTATCATTCCTGATTGAGAAGGAGGAGATAGTAGTGTTTGGTACCTATGGACTTGTAATAATAGATCCTCTTTTATGGTAAAGTTGACTTTAAAAATGACACTTTTAGAAAGCTGCCCTTTTTCTGCTCTTAAGCTCGGTGTGCCTCTGAGGTGGCGCTAGAGAGCCCATGGCAAGATGGCCGCACCCTAGTGCAGCTCTTCCAGCTGGAGACTCTTATCCAACACTATCTGCGAAAGGGATTGGCGTCCGTGACAGTAAAACTCATAAATGCTTAGCGCAGTAAGAGCGGACCCCAGAGAGACTGTAAATGTGGAAGTAGCAGCCTGTACAACCTGCGAACCAACGATTTGAAGATCGCAAGCAGCTACAAGATGGCGGCCTAATACAGCCTCGAGGGCGACGAGCGAGTCCTCGGGCCTGTCCGGAAGGGGCGGGCTGTCAGCTACCTGGTACTGAAGATCAGCCGGTTGGAAGTGGAACCTCGTTTGAGGACCCGGGCGCCGGTATGTGCGGAGTCGGCTCTGGGCTGAGCGAGGTGCCCAGGCGGGCCGCTGCTGCCGTGCGGCCCGGATCAAGACTTGCCAGAGCCCGGAGGTGTGTGTCCTGCCTGCGGTGGCGGAGGGCGTAGGCGTCCGGGGCCATGCGATCCTGTACCGGCGGTCTGACTGATTGCGGGGCGACCCACTGGCGATCTGCGACATAGCGGCTTAGTGGAGCGGAGGGTGTGGACAGCCCCACCCTTGCATGCGTAGAGCCTCTGGCTCGGGGGAGAGATCTGAGAGGCCAGCGGGAGACTGCCGTCTCATTAAGCCGGGGGACGGCGAATGTGAACAGAGCATGCACAGGAGCACTGGCTGGGTCCTCAAGTAGCGAGGGTACCTGCGGACGTCACCTGCGCCTGGAGGCTGCTGGCGGCCATGGAGTAACGGAAGGGGCTGACTGTGTGGAAAGAGGATGCTTGAAGTGGAATCCGAATGATTTGTAGGCAAAATAGAACCTGAATGCGAGGGAGAGGGCCCAGACTTAGATGAATGTTGCATCCCCTGATGTCTGGAATCTACAATATATTGTGAATTCCAGGTGGGATCTGAATTGACCTGGAAGGGCCTGTGCTCGGTTCTGGTGGTGCGCCCGGGAGCTGCCTGTGGACACGCCCTGGCCTGTAGTGACAACACACCCCTGAGATCCAACTCCAGCACTGGAATAGTGATATAGCTGGTTAGAGCAATGGGAAAGGCGAACAAACAACAACCCCGGCTCAATTGAGTCTCGCCGCATCTCTTGCCCCCAGAATGTGCAGTCGGATACGGAACAGGAGGCCCAGCGACCAGAGACGCCCCTGCTTGAGACTACACTGATGGCAATACAGCAGAGCCTCCAAGCTATCGATGGCATGATTGGCACACTGACCCTGTGACTGGACAACATGGCTGCAAAGCTGGACAAACAGGCCACACGCATAACAGCGGCAGAACAACGTATCTCCTCTGTAGAAGATGTGTCAAACAACACTGCCACCAAATGTCGTGATGTGGAGAAAATTCTGGAAGTGATACGGGCAAAAAATGAAGACCTGGAAGCGCGCTCGGAGCGTAATAATCTGTGCATAGTGGGAGTTCCGTAGAGTACCAACACCGGCCGCCTAGAGGAATATGTAGAAACCATGCTGAAGGATATCTTTGGTCCAGAACAGCTCTCCACGTTACTGATTGTTGAAAGAGCACACAGGTTGCTGGCCACGTGACCACCGCCCATTATCACAAAGCTGTTAAATTACCGAGATCGTGATGCTGTGCTACACCTGTCTCAGGAGAAACAGACCATCAACTATCAGGGGTATGAAGTGGCCTTCTTTCCCGATTTCATGACAACAGTCCAGGTGGCACGCAGAGAATTCACTCCTGTCAAAAAAAATGCGATGCTATACTCTGCTCGTCTCTGGATTGAATACGAAAGGAAACCAAGATTCCTTAACACACCATGGGCGGCCTCAGACTTTCTGAAAAATATCCAACGGGACTGACCCAATCCGTCACGCTCTACATCTCCACCCCATAGGGGGTGACATATGTGACTGGCAGTATAAAGAACTGTAAGTAGAACACAGTAATGCCACGTATTCAAATACATAAGCATTGCCATAGACGTAGTCTCCTGCCGAACAAATCGCTATCTAAAAGTGTCGGAGCGCTGCTGTCTTGCCCGGCGGGCCCGACCTGGCCCATTGCGCCATTTATCTACATCTCCTGCGGAGTGACATGGGTAATGGGCAGTACAGAGAACTGCAAGCGGAACATAGTAATGCCTCATATTCATACAAATGAATATTGCAGTAGTCTCAGTCCTCTGATGTAGGACCCAATATGTTGAATTGATGGTGCGCTGCTGTCTGGAAATCGTTGAACCTTTGAGATGTCTTATGCAGACTCTGTGCTGAACTGAAGGGAATAACAGGCTAAATGATATAGCTGTGGAACGCTACGGAGAGATAGCTCAACCTGAAATATCACACAGTTATCTCATAAAGCTACCTTATTGATCAACACAGAACTTCTTTGTCTCGGCCACCCCTGTGAAGCGGGAGGGACTTCGGGCCTCTGGCTGCCCCCACGAGGGTGTACCCCAACTGTTATTTTCTACATGACCATAAAAACTAAGATAGTCAGTAATGTATGGTTAATCTACCTGTTTTTTGCTGTTATGTTATGCGGGGAATGTCTTTGGCATGATTGGGATGCTGCAGTGGGTGGGGGGATTGAGGGCCATTTATTGCATGCTTTTGTTACAGTACATCACAGAAACACCTGCTCATATACCACACTAGTAGGGACACTGCAGTTCCATGACGAGCCACAAGATTCTAACTTATCAATGCAACACATGTACGGGGCCGGGTTAGACTTTTAACTTGGAATGTACGTGAGTTAAAAAAAAAAAAGCTCTGTGTACTTCTGCCTGCCTCCAATACATGCTTGGGTTGGGTGACAGCTGGGCTTTGTGCATTCTCTCTAGACAGTCACACACAATGGTAGCTGAGGTGTGCCACTCACATCCTGATTGCCCATCACCAGGCTGATGGGCCTTCCTGAGCTAGATGGGTGGGAGGAGCTGACACTTGCACCTGAATTGGACTCTGCCTGTCCACACACACAGAGCTGCATACCCCCCCTGTAGTGGGTCTGGAGTCTGGGCAGGAAAGGGAGGACATGTGTGCACTTCAAAGGACCCTCCCGGAAACTATTCCCCCCTTTAAGAACCAGGGTACCAAAGTATAAATACTGGACCTCATACCCACCATTTTAGTATACTTCTGGACCTGTGGATACTCTACCAGGAAGAAAGACTGCTGTGCTGCTAAAGGACTGCTACTCTGTGGGACTGCTGCTCTGAGAGAACTTATTTTCTGCTGTGCTGCCCTGCCAGCTGCCTGCTGCTCTCTCTGCCTGGGTGAGAAGGACTGGACTTTCACCACTTGAACCCAGAGTGACTCACAGGGCTTGACTGCTTGCCTCCTGTTCTACAGCCTCAGGAATATCAAAGATAGCCTGCATCTCTCCTTCCAGCACCTGGACTCTGCCATCTGTGAGCCCTACCTTTACCTGAGGTGCCTCCTCCAGTCCAGGGCCTCAGAGTTCTGTTCTGCTGAAAAACCCACACAGTCCTGACTTCACACCGGTCGGAACCGACACATTTGCCATTGATGCCAATCCAGCGCCTTTATCACCGAGGCTCGACGATGGCACGGGACCTCAAGCGCAGCTCAACGTCGACGCATTACCTTCATCGCTGAAACTTGCCGATGATGCAGGGACTCAACTGCGCGGTATGAGACACCTACGCATCACCTTCAATCCTCCGGGTCGACGACGCATCACCTCCTCCGCTCCTGGCAGCCTCTTCTTGACGTTGATGCTTGTTCTCCAAGAAGCTACTGTTTCAACGGGGCCTGTGCGGCTTCTGTATCCGACCCGCACTCCATTGCTGTTGGCTTGACTTTCCAGATTTGACCCAGTCCACCGCGACCTCAAGTAACCCCTTAGCGTTATTGACTTTGAACCCGTTTGGTGCTCGACGCAAGCATTACTTCCCTGGTGCGGCGCACGTCCAATGGCCGACACCAGCGAGGCCCTGGTTTAATCCTCCGGTGCAAAGCACCGGAGGTTTCTTTTTTTTTTCCGAGGGAAAGCCTTTCGCGTCTCTCCCCGCCAGCCCATCTGTGAAGTCAGCACGCCGCGAGGTGCTCCGACGTCACAGTTTTCCCCACCAGAGCCGAGGAAGCAGCAGGTAATGCCGCGCTCGACTCCAATGGGAAAAACAGGCCAAAAACGGCCTCACCAGCTTTCAGGGAGGCCTCGTTTGAAAGGGGAGATTCTCCCCTTTTAAACGAGGCCTTTCTGAAAAGGTTTCCTGGCCGTGGATCGCGACAGCGCTGTGATCCACGGCCAGGAAACCCCACTAGACACCAGGGATCTCTTGGGGGGGGTCGGCCCTCGTGGGAATGGGCTGCCCCCCGAGGGGCATATTTAAAAAAAGACAAGTTGGGTATTCCCAGGGGGGGGGGGGGAGGGGCGGCGCAATCGCACCCCCTGAAGTTAAAAAAAAGAATACATTAAAAAAAAAAGGCGAAATTGGCAGGGGGTCAGCCCTCCTGCTTACTGGCCAACCCCCTGTGGGGACTAATTTTTTTTAATAGATGAGTGGTTTCCCTGGGGGCCGCAATATATATATATATATATATATATATATATATATATATATATTATCTACTGGCGGTCGCCAGTAGATAGTTATAGTTACAACCTATTATCCATAGGAAATCCGCGACATTCTATTTGCAATAACGTTGGCGCTGGTTGACGAATCTTCGCGAAAGCTTCCAACTTGTTGGGGCGCTCCGGTCCGCTCCTACCCTGAAAGTCTCGGGGTGATACGTCAAGCGGGGGCCGAGAAAAAGGGGGGTCCCAAAACGCGTTTTCCCCATTCAGTTTTCCATAGGAACCTTTAGTCGCAGCTACAGCCCGAACTGCTGAACGGAATTACCCCAAATTTGGCAAAGAGGTAGCCCTTGGTTCAGACTGGTGCCTTTTGCTAAAATGGTGTAAATCCGTTCAGTAGTTCCTGAGAAATTTACAATTAAAATCACATATATATCTATGGGCGCGTCGGATCCGCGTACCCTCCCGATCACGAGCTGCATGCTAATTGGCTGTCAACACTCCAAATCAAGAAGTGTTGGCAGCTATTTTGTCCTCGGTAGAACCGAGGGACAGAAACAAGTGCGCAAAGCGCAAAAGGGAGCAGGGTAGAAACACCCTGACCACCTAGGTCTGCTCAGGGGTCCCACAAGGACCCCCTGGGCAGAAAAAGATTTATTTTTTTTAAATCGGCGGGATGCGCTTAGGGTGCGCGTATCCCGCCGAGAAAAAAAGAAACAAGTGCGCAAAACGCACAAAGGGGGCAGGGTAGAAACACCCTAACCCCCTAGGCCTGCTCAGGGGTCCCACAAGGACCCCTGGGCAAAAAAGCATTTTTTTTTTTAAAAAAATCGGCAGGATGCGCTCAGGGTGCGCAAATCCTGCCGAAGAAAATCGAAGCGCGGTCTCCCGCGCTTCGATGTTAATTGGTCCCCGGGTGGCCCAAGTCCCGGGGGCATGGTGGGGGGATAATTTGATGTGTGGGGGCCTCAAGGGCCCCCAAGCCCCGGGGACCGCCACCCCCGGGGCTTTTAAAAAAATGGTGCGGGAGGGCTCTGAGCCCTCCCGCAGCCCCGGGTACCACCACCTCCCGGGGCTTTTTTAATGAAAAATAAAACCAGTGTGGGGGGCTCCAGCCCCCACACGCCCGGGACCGCCACCTCCCCGGGGCACTAAACATTTTAATATGGGGGTCCGTTACGGACCCCCAGAGCCCCGGGACCACCACCTCCCGGGGCTGTGTACTGAATGGGAGGGGGCCGCGCGGCCCCTCCTGGAGCCCTTGCTGGCCCTGGGGACCACCACCCCCAGGGCCGGCTCCTGCAGTGTCCCGGGTGCCTACCCCGGGACACTGTAGTTTGCTATGGCAGGACGGGAGCCTCGCGGCTCCCGTCCTGCCATAGCAAACTGCTTTGGATATTGGAAGAGAGAGCAGGGAAACCTGCTCTCTCTTCCAATATCCAAAGCGATTGCTTTCCACATGGGGAGCAGCATGTCAGCTGCTCCCCATGTGGAACAGCAATGCCGGCTCCCAAGGGACGTGGGGAGCCGGCGGGACTGTGGGGGATTGGGGACCCCCACAGTCCCCAACGGAGAGGGCCAGCCCCGGGGATGGGGTCCCCGGGGCAAGTAGTGGCCCGGGAGGGGGCCACGCGGCCCCCTCCCCAAAAAAGGAAAAAAATAATAATTTTAAAAAATGGAAAGGCCGGCCCCGGGGATGGGGGGGCCTTAAAATGGCCAGAGGAGGGGGCCACGCTGCCCCCTCAAAATAATAAATATAGAGGCCATGCCCCGGGGATGGGGTCCCCGGGGCCAATACAGGCCCAGGGAAGGGGGGCCACGCGGCCCCCTTCCCGTTTTTTTTTTTTTGTAATTTAAAAAAAGGGGTAAGGCCCTGGGGGATGGGGTCCCCAGGGCCCAAAAAGAGAAAAAGGAAGGGGGCCACACAGCCCCCTTCAGGGGACAAAATAAAAAAAAAACGATCGGGCCCGCAGGCCCCGCCCCCTTCCTTCACCACTCTGCAAACGCGCCCCTGGCGCGTTTGCAGAGGGGAACGAATTCCCCTTGAATACTGGGGGTCCCTGGGGGCCAACTAGCCCACCAGGAACCTCCAATATGCGCCAGGGGCTGCGTTGCAGAGACGTGTAGAGAGGCCACACCCTTTTACACCTCTCTGCAACGCAGCTCTGTGGCGCTTTGGAGGTATATGGTGGGCTAGTTGGACTCCGGGGACCCTCAGGATTCAAGGGACTTAATCCCCAACTTAAAACGCGCCACGGGGCGCGTTTGCACAGTGGTGAAGGGAGGGGGCGGGGCTTCAGGTGACATGTGTGCAAACAGGCCCCGTGGCGCGTTTTAAGATGGGGAATTAAATCCCCTTCAATCCTGACGGTCCCTGGGGGCCAACTAGCCCAACAGGTACATCCAGAAAGCGCCACAGAGCTGCGTTGCAGAGAGGTGTAAAAGGGGTGTGGCCTCTCTACACGTCTCTGCAACGCAGCCCCTGGCGCATATTGGAGGTTCCTGGTGGGCTAGTTGGCCCCTAGGGACCCTCAGGATTCAAGGGGACTTAATCCCCCAACTTAAAACGCGCCACGGGGCGCGTTTGCACAGATGTAACCTCAGGCCCCGCCCCCTCCCTTTACCATTGTGCAAATATTCCTCTAAAATCAGCCGAAATACGAATTCCGATTTACTCACCTGTTATCAGGAGAGACCTCAGTGCTGTATCTTTCAGCCCAGTACTGGTCCTGAAAAGTAATTCTAACCATACTTACCAGTAACTTGAATTTCCTTCCATAGGCTAACATTGACTGGTTTCACTTGGAAATTCTTCTAAGTGTGGAGTTTTGGAACTTTAAAATATTCCTCTAAAATCAGACGAAATACGAATTCCGATTTACTCACCTGTTATCAGGAGAGACCTCAGTGCTGCATCTTTCAGCCCAGTACTGGTCCTGAAAAGTAATTTTAACCGTACTTACCGGTAACTTGAATTTCCTTCATAGGCTAACATTGACTGGTTTCACTTGGAAATTCTTCTAAGTGTGGAGTTTTGGAACTTTAAAATATTCCTCTAAAATCAGCCGAAATACGAATTCCGATTTACTCACCTGTTATCAGGAGAGACCTCAGTGCTGCATCTTTCAGCCCAGTACTGATCCTGAAAAGTAATTTTAACCGTACTTACCGGTAACTTGAATTTCCTTCATAGGCTAACATTGACTGGTTTCACTTGGAAATTCTTCTAAGTGTGGAGTTTTGGAACTTTAAAATATTCCTCTAAAATCAGCCGAAATACGAATTCCGATTTACTCACCTGTTATCAGGAGAGACCTCAGTGCTGCATCTTTCAGCCCAGTACTGATCCTCAAAAGTAATTTTAACCGTACTTACCAGTAACTTGAATTTCCTTCCATAGGATATCATTGCCTGCTTTTTGCTGAAAAAGTTTCTAAGTGTTGATTTTTGAAACATACAAATATTCCTCTAAAATCAGCCGAAATCCGAATTCTGATTTACTCACCTGTTATCAGGAGAGACCTCAGTGCTGCATCTTTCAGCCCAGTACTGGTCCTGAAAAGTAATTTTAACCGTACTTACCAGTAACTTGAATTTCCTTCCATAGGCTAACATTGACTGGTTTCACTTGGAAATTCTTCTAAGTGTGGAGTTTTGGAACTTTAAAATATTCCTCTAAAATCAGCCGAAATACGAATTCCGATTTACTCACCTGTTATCAGGAGAGACCTCAGTGCTGCATCTTTCAGCCCAGTACTGATCCTCAAAAGTAATTTTAACCGTACTTACCGGTAACTTGAATTTCCTTCATAGGCTAAGATTGACTGGTTTTCAGCAAAAAAGTTTCAAAGTGTTGATTTTCACAAACTACAAATATTCCTTAAAAATCGCCTGTATGACCTAAACGCATTTTTTCAACTGTTTACAGGAGATGCACCAGTGCTGGATCCAGGATCCAACACTGAGTAAGAAAAAGTAACGATAACAGTTTTTACCTGCTAAGTGAATTTCCTTCCATAGGATAACATTGGTGATTCTATGAGAAAAAGTTTCTAAGTGTCAACTTTTAAAATACAATAATATTCCTTAAAAATCACGACTGTAACCAAAACGCTTTTACTCAACTGTTTACAGGAGATGTACCAGGACTGAATCTAGGATCCAGTCCTGTGGTTACAAAAGTAATCCATAAAGTAACTAATTGCATTTAACTAGAAATTCACATTGAGCTGAATGTTGCATTGTGTTTGAAAATGTGTTGCCCATTGCAACAACTGTAACTACTGTACTTAAAAGTCTATTGCCTATCTGCAAAGTATTTAAACTAAAGTAATTCATTCTGAGAAAGTATTTTTTGTAATGTAATGTATAATGTAATTACAATGTAATTTAAAAATAAAATATGTAAAAAAAATTGTTTCTAAAAATGTAGTAAATCAGTATGAAAAAAATTAATATAACAATTAATACATTTAAAAATTGTCATTTACAAAACCTTTGAAATTCACTGAAAAAACCGTAGGTTTCAGGCACGTTATAGTTAGAAATTAGCATTTAAAAAACCTTTGAAATTCACTGAAAAAACCATAGGTTTCAGACACGTTATAGTTACAAATTAGCATTTAAAAAACCTTTGAAATTCACTGAAAAAACCTTAGGTTTCAGACACGTTATAGTTACAAATTAGCATTTAAAAAACCTTTGAAATTCACTGAAAAAACCATAGGTTTTAGGGACAGTTTTAGTTACTTGGACATTGCACTCGTACAAAACCCGTGAAATTCCCACGTTATAGTTAGTTCAGCTAACTATAACTCGCGCCCGCAATGCACTGCTGATGACGTCACATATTACATCACTCATGACATGGTCAGTGACATCACTGATGACATCACTGATGACATCTCAAATGACATCACTGATGACATCATCCACGTGATAATCTGATGCACCTCCTCACACCCTAATATAACCTTTGATACACCCACTCTAAATTACAGACTGCCATTCGCAAAACCATAGACACTCCAACACCAATAACTACATATCCACTCACTGATTCTTAGGTCTACACACACACATCCACTCACTCACCCGTACAGTCACTCATACTTACGGTCACTCAGTACAGGACTATCATATGCACTCTTACTCCTATATAGACACTCAAACAACGCCACTCATCCATAGAGATACTCACACACCTAGTCAGTCATGCAAATAATTAAACACACTGCCATTTACTCACCTATACAGTTATACACACACCAGCTCACTTACTCATACAAATAGTAGCACATTGTTACGCTCTTATACAATCACAGATACAAGCACACACTCATCCATACAGCCACTATCACAATCACTCACTCTTGCTTATAGCTATTTATATACTCCAACACACATATATACTGCCTTTCACATATGTAGTTACTCACACATGTACCACTGGGACATACATTCACTCACTAACACACTCTTACACACACTTACCCACCCATACAGTCTATCACAGATGCACTCTTGAAACCATCCACCCAGTGAATCACCCACTCACACATCTATGCACAGAGTTGCACACACCCCTCCCACACAAACACTCAGGCACCCATACAGATACTCAGACAAGCATTCAATAACTCATATAGACACTCATTTAGCTATTCACAAACACATGTAGCCACTTACACAGCAACAGACAGACGGATACAGACATTCACCCAGTTTAGTCACTAACCCATGCATTCAGTAAGATACGTTAAATCACTCACTTATAGAGTCAGTCACGCACCTACTAAATCATCCATACAGACACTTACACACCCACTCATTCTTCAATACGTCTTTTCCTATATATATTAAAAATATTTAAACTTTACAGAAACACACAGTCACTGGATGATGTCATCAGTGATGTCATTTGAGATGTCATCAGTGATGTCATCAGTGATGTCACTGACCATGTCATGAGTGATGTAATATGTGACGTCATCAGCAGTGCATTGCGGGGCGCGAGTTATAGTTAGCTGAACTAACTATAACGTGGGAATTTCACGGGTTTTGTACGAGTGCAATGTCCAAGTAACTAAAACTGTCCCTAAAACCTATGGTTTTTTCAGTGAATTTCAAAGGTTTTTTAAATGCTAATTTGTAACTATAACGTGTCTGAAACCTATGGTTTTTCAGTGAATTTCAAAGGTTTTTAAATGCTAATTTGTAACTATAACGTGTCTGAAACCTATGGTTTTTTCAGTGAATATATATATATATATATATATATATATATATATATATATATATATATATACAAAGAGTGAGATCGTCAGGGCTTTGATTGGGATAAAAAAACTGGGGGGGGGGGTCGATGTAATTAAGGAGTGGCTTTGAAACACGTAGGCTGAAAATGTGTGCTCAGCTTAGTGTGTTGCCCAACTGGTATTTTGCTACTTCTGTCATGGCATCCAGGTATAATACAACAAGCAACATTACACCTACAAGTCAGTACTATTGGCTTTGCCAGTACTTGTTAGTTGCAAAAAATAAATAAGCAACAACTAGGTCTTTGTTGAATTGCATATTGAAAATGCTTCAGGTCTGAAATGATGAGACTGTGAAAGAACTATAATGGGTCGCTTTGAAGTTACATGAAAGGCAGTAAAGTGTGCTGCTGCTGCAGAGTTAAGATTTTTCTTCCTGCTAGAGAGAGAGATATCGGACTTTTGTCTTGTGGCAGTTTTGACGCCATAAAGTAATGCAGAGGGCATGCTAGAAAGAACAGATCTGTATTATGTGGATAGCTAAGTGTATTAGTAAAGCCAGGCATTAGAAACGCTTAGAAACAAATGAAATGTATGTGAGAGAAGGGCTATAGAGAGATGAGGGGAACGTTTGCTGGTTGGTAGTGAGGGAATCCAAGGAGGTCATAGTGTGCATTTGTAAAGCACACATTCACCTGTAGGCATCTTGGTGCTGAATAACAGATGTTTATTGGAGGTCATGGAAGTGGGGGCGCCAAAATGATTGTCGCACTGGCTGCCATCAGCGCTAAAGGCTGCGATGATGGGTATGTGGCAAGGTGAAGTAATACTGTGTCGTCTTCTGTCTTTCTTAGCGTTTTTGGAGAGCCTGTTGATTTTGGAAAGGCAAGGTAAGGTGACTTCCTCATTCCTGACTGTTGCACACATCACTCATGCACACACCCACCTACACTTTGAAATCAACAACCTATCTGCCTTCTACGTAGGATAGTGTTTTAAAAGGAAGGTTTTAGGCACTAGCAGAGATGGCGTATCATTGGATGAATGCTGCCCAGGACCCAAATCTGGTCCTGGAGTCCAGCTCTGAGGCAGGATCAGAGACTAAGACAGCAGATACTGAGACACCATCTGAGGGAGAGGACAATGGAGCAGAATCTGGGAGTGATTTTTCAGTCTGCGCAGTTCCATCTAACGACTCATCTTCCAGCGATTCTGAAGGAGATGTCAGTCGTGCTGTCCCTTTGCAAGCACAGTCAGTGCAGCGGGACACCAGTAGCAGTTTAGAGCAACTTAGAGAGCAGGCACGTGCGGCGGCAAGCACAGACGGAGCGCTCTCTTGGCAGCCTCCCAATTTATTTCAGCCCCAACTTCCGCCTTTCACTGGCAATGCTGGATGTAAAGTCGATACGGCTAATTTTTTTGCCAATTGACTACGTCCATCTCTTTTTGGATGCTGACTTCCTTGATGAAATTGTGCAGCAAACAAATTTGCATGCCGAACAATTTCTGAGGGAGAATGGAGGCCTCATTCTAGGGCACACAAGTGGACTCCCACTTCATTAGGGGAATTGAAGATATTTTTGAGCCTCACACTTAAAATGGGGTTAGTGCATAAACCAACCTTGCTGTCCTACTGGTTTACTCTCACGGTTTGGTTAACCCCCATCTTCACACCATACATGAGCAGAGATCGTTTTTTAGGTCTCGGCCTGCACCAGCGCTTGCTCTGGTCTGGCCGAGAGTTTTAGTAAGCGGGTTTTGGAAGTGCAAACACTGGCTTTCGGCTGGCGACCAGCTTGAGTTCACGATGGCGTGCACGCGCAGCTGGCATCTGGGTTTCCTATCTCTTCCTCATTTCCTCGTCATGGCTCATTAACTCTCTGGACTCTGATGTTTCAATCGCAGCAGCAGCTCACATTACCAACTGAGGGCCCTGGACTACAGTCACATGAAAAACAACAGCGATTAGCATTGAAATGCAAGCTTTTTTTTGTCTAGTTAGAAATATTGCTTCGGTGGGTTGATTTCACCTTATATCGCTATTTGTTTTATATTGGGAGTCACAGCCTAATTACCAGTATTTTTGTCTCTCACTGTTTTTTTTTATATTTATTCGCGCAAAGCACTAAGTTATATTTAAGGCTACTTTTTCCGCGTCACTTCTTCACTCTATTTAAACTCCACACCCCCACTCTTATTGTCTCTCTCCTTCTCTCTCTCTCCCCTCTCTAATTCTCTCTCTACTTAATTAACTCTCCCCTCTCTATCTTTTTTAGCCTTTCATTCTCTCTCACCCCTTTATCTGTTTCTCTTTCAAACTCCTTCATTCACTCTCTCTCCCCTTCTTTCTCTCTCTCTATCCCGCTCCACTCTTTATTCTATGTACACCCTTTCTCTCTCTTTCTCTCTCACCACCCTCTCTAATTGGGCATTATATCTTCACTCTATCTCTCACTCGGCAACACCACAGCATCACTCCGCGCAACCACAGCATCAATCAGAGCCAGCACAGCATCAATCAGAGCCAGCTCAGCATCACTCAGCACCAACACAACATCTCTCAACGCCATCACAGCATCACTCAACGCCATCACAGCATCACTCAGTGCAACCACAGCATCACTCAGTGCAACCACAGCATCACTCAGCACAACCACAGCATTACTCAGCACAACCACAGCATTACTCAGCACAACCACAGCATCACTTAGCGCCACAACAGCATCACTAAGCGCCACCACAACATCACTCCGCGCCACCACAGCATCACTCAGCACCACCATAGCTTTACTCAGCGACACCACATCATCACTCAGGGCCAACACTGCATCACTCAGCACCACCACAGGATGACTCAGCACCACCACAGCATAGCTCAGCGCCACCACAGCATCGCTCAGCGCCACCACAGCATCGCTCAGCACCACCACAGCATCGCTCAGCGCCACCACAGCATCGCTCAGCGCCACCACAGCATCGCTCAGCGCCACCACAGCATCGCCCAGTGCCACCACAGCATCGCCCAGCGCCACCACAGCATCACTCAGCGCCACCACAGCATCACTCAGCGCTACCACAGCATCGCTCAGCATCACCACAGCATCGCTCAGCGCCACCACAGCATCGCTCAGCGCCACCACAGCATCGCTCAGCGCCACCACAGCATCGCTCAGCGCCACCACAGCATCGCTCAGCGCCACCACAGCATCGCTCAGCGCCGCCACAGCATCGCTCAGCGCCGCCACAGCTTCACTCAGCGTCGCCACAGCATCACTCAGCGCCGCCACAGCATCACTCAGCGCCAAGACAATATCACTCAGCACCACCACAGCATCACTCAGCGCCAAGACAATATCACTCAGCACCACCACAGCATCACTCAGCACCACAGCAGTATCACTCAGCAACACCTGAGTATCATTCAGCATCACCTCAGCATCGTCTCCGCAACAGTCACCACCACCACCACCACTACCATCTCAGCATCACTCAGCACCACCTCAGCCTGCTCTCGGAATCTGGCATCTGTTGATTCTCCCCTAGCGTCTGGCCGCTGCTAGTGTTATAATACAGGTACTAGTTCCCAACCTTCACCCTCCGATTGTTTATGCCCCCTCAAAAAAAAAGCTTTAACAAACAACCATTGCCAGCATTTGAAGAACAAAAGAAAACTGAGGAAATTTTTTATTGTAAATACTTTTTTTAATATGGTCGTTCAGTTTTACATAATGCCTTCTTGGTCATATATAAGTAACAAAAATGCTTCTGACACTTTTTTATTATAACTTTTCAGCATGCCGCACAGCAGCCACACTTCTCTACAGCACAGCTTGAAGACATTGGCAAAGTCAATAGCTCTGGCTAAACACTTATAAGGCCCCAAAGGCGAGACCTATTGGCTATGCCAATGCTTGTTGCTATTGCAGCACATGCTGCTTTTCAATGACAATTCTGCTGCATTGCCCCGGGACCATCCTGACCATGACAGGTTGTTAAAAATTCGGCCTGTCGTGGAACATTTGTCTGCCAGGTTTCCAGAGGTTTATACTCCTGGAAAGAATATAGCCATCGATGAGTACTTGATCTTGTATCTGTGGCCTGCGGTACAATTCGTTGTCGCCCCAAAGGATTCCTGCAGGAGCTTGTTTGCAAGAAGCTCCAGAAATCCCAGAGCACTGCGTTGCGTTCCAACGAACTGCTCGCAGTCAAGTTCACAGATAGGCGTGACGTGTACGTGCTCACTACAATTCATGATTAGAGCACTTCCCCCGTCACGGTTTGGGGTCAGATGGCCGAAGTCCACAAGCCCACCTGCATACTTGATTACAACAAGTACATGGGCGGAGTGGACAAGAACGACCAGGTTCTTCAGCCATACAATGCGAGTCGTAAAAACTTGCACATGGTATAAGAAACTGTTTACTCACCTGATCCAGATGGCAACATACAATGCGTATGTTGTTTATCGTCAGACCACCACAGGAAGACTCATGTCTTTCCTTGACTTTTAGTTGTCTGTGATTGAAAGTTTCACTGCTACAGAAGCAGCAGCCTCCACTTCATGTATTCTGGAGGATGTGGCAAGGCTGCAGGAGTGACACTTTGCTGATAAAATACCTTCAACACCCAAAAAGGAACGACCATGTTGTCATTGTAAAGTGTGCTCGATGCAGGGAAAGAGGCAGGAGACTCGTGTTTACTGTCCCCAGTGCCCAAGTAAGCCCACCTTCTATTTTCCTACTTTTTTTTAATGTTGTATCATTTATCATACTAAAGCAAAGTACTGGGAAATTGACTGAAATGGAGCTGCCAATAGGTAAACCTTTCAATTGGTGTGAATGGATACCTACTGTCTGTGGGCCACTCCTTTGCTAGGCACGCAGCCGCACAATATTTGTTCCTCTACTTCAGGAAATCATGGACTTCTTGAAACCTTTATCTTCTTTCGAGACGTGGTAGTTGTCCTGTTCGCCAATTGACAAGTGCATTATAGTCCCCACACTGCACATACTGGTAGACAGAACATGCGACACGTTGTCACTGAGTACCCTGTTTGGCAAAAAGTTAAAGACTTAACTGGACTTTGAAGTGCTTGTTAGGAAACTTATGTATACTACACAAGGACCACCCTGATTGCCATCGAGAACTGTAGTAAGGGTATTAAGTCAAACAAATATCCAATGGGACTTATTCACCAACATTTCTACTTGTTTTGAAAGTGTGCAAACTCAATTATTAACTTGTATCATAATCATGTTTTTGAAAAGGGATACAGGACAGAATATCTTGAATGAAGATTGTTTTCACATTTTTAGTTTAAGATGTGCAAACATCCATCATACAAGATATTCTGTCCTGTACCCTTTCTCAATAATATTGTGTATGATGCAAGTTAGTAATTGAGTTTTCACGCTGTCAAAGTAAAAGTGTCGCTGAACGAGACCCACAGGACATTTGTTTGGCTTATTACTTTAGGGAACTTAGGCAATATACCCCAGCATGTTTGCCTTATTTTCAAAGGTAGATATGTTCGCTCAGTTCGAAATATGGCCTACTGGGATACTTGGACACCCCCCAACTTTCATCCACAAACTGGAAGGAGTTGGATTTAACACAGTGAGATCAGTGATGGCGCGTGACAAACGTTTTCTCGAGCTTCAAGTAGCTGGAGATGGAAGGCATTAGTATAGGGTCACTTGACAATTAGACAAGATTAGTCAGGACTCTGCTTAGGACAGACACACGAACGAGTTAGAACAGCTTACGGTAGGTGGGCTTTCCCAGGAATATTGCATAGGTAGAAGGCAGATAGTAAAGGTAGTACAGATACACATCATGACTTCATCTTCACCCATGCATTCAAATCCACTGCTATCACACTCACATTGAATTTACTATAGTACTTATGGGTCAATGCTGCTTGCCATGTTCATCCTCCGTCAGAACTTAGTAGATGTTCAGTTTGCTGTATGATAAGTGCATTACAGTCACTGCACATAACGGTGGATTGGACATATGCTACGTTGTCACAGACTACCCATGTTTCACATTCTACCGTTCTTCATAGTTTATGATGTTCTCTTTAGAAAGCTTTGGAAAATTTCAAGCATGTTTGCTTTATTTTCAAAGGTAGATGTGCTCGCTCAGTTCAAGCTATGGCTTTGCTGCACACTCGGGCACCCCCCAACTTGTATCCACAAACTGGAATGAGTTGCACAGTGAGTGCACTAAAGGCGCGTGAAAGACATGTCTTCCTGAGCCTCATGTGGCTGTCATGGGAGCCATTAGTAAAGGTTCACTCTGCATGCTTTTGGTAATTTTCAGGAAGAAGGAGGCGGATACTTGAAAGGTGGTAAAATGTAGTCAAACTCATTATGTCTTGTGGCGTATGAATGTGATGGGCCCTTGCATGGCGACGGTATGTCTATGTGAGTGCAAGTGATCTGTTTGATTGGAACCGTGGCTGGCGGTATAGAAGTCTAGAGTGTGGTCCGTGAATGGCGTGTGAATGGACCATAAAGTGGTTGGTGCCGTGAAGTGGCTTTATGGCTCACCTTCAGAAGGCTTGGTTTCAATATTTATATACTTTGATAAGTATTTTTGATTTGAAGCCAGCGTTTCTGGAGGTGCTAAAAGCAAACCAGTTTAAGTGGTGGATTAACTTTATCAAATTAGTGTCAGATTTATATTTGTGGCGGTTTAATGGCCTTAAGAACTTTTTTTTGTCAATATGGGTACCTGGGGATTTTGTGCCCTAGCTCAGTCGTCACCTAGGCAAACCTTCACATTTTTGACTAGTAGCCAACGAGGGGAGTACAGGGGTGAATGATTTGTGTGGCTCTCACAGGTTTTTTTTACCCAGAATCCCCGGCAAACCTCAAATTTAGCTAAAATTTTAAATTTCTTCACATTTAACTGATGGAAAGTTCCGGAATCTGCGGTGACCTACAAACTTCCATCCACATAGCGTTCCCCCAGGTCTTCCGATAAAAATGGTACCTCACTCGTGTGGATGGGCCAAGGGCCCACGTCAGGCAAGGGCCCAAAACGTATTGCGGAGACATCAAAATTACCTATCACAAAACTACCTGGTTTTGCAAGGGGGGTCACCTGGGTTTTTGGCCCCAGGCTCAGCGGCCATCTAGGGAAACCTACCAAACCCACACATTTCTGAAAATTAGACACCAGGGGGAGTCCAGGGAGGTATGGCTTGTGTGGACCTCCCAAAATTTTCCTACCCAGAATCCCCTGCAAACCTCAAATTTAGCTGAAAAAATCAAATTGTTCTCAAATTTCTGTGTGGGAAAGTTGTGGGATCACTGGGCTGACACAAATTTCCTACCACACAGCGTTCCCCCAGGTCTCCCGCTAAAAATGGTACCTCACTCGTGTGGATGGGCCAAGTGCCTGCGACAGACAAGGGCCCAAAACGTATTGTGGAGACATCAATATTACCTATCACAAAACGACCTGGTTGTGCAAGGGGGTCACCTGGGTTTTTGGCCCCGGGCTCGGCGGCAATCTAGGAAAACATACCAAACCCATATATTTCTGAAAACTAGACACCGGGGGGGTCCTGGGAGGTGAGGCTTGCATGGACCCCCCAATGTTTTCCTACCCAGAATCCCCTGCAAACTTCAAAATTAGCTAAAAAAATCATTTTTTTCTCAAATTTCTGTGTGGGAAAGTTGTGGGATCACCGGGCTGACACAAATTTCCTACCACCTAGCGTTCCCCCAGGTCTCCCGCTAAAAATGGTACCTGCTCTCGTGTGGGTGGGCCAAGTGCCCGCAGCAGGCAAGGCCCCAAAACGTATTGTGGAGACAGCAAACTTACCTATCACAAAACGACCTGGTTTCGCAAGTGGGGTCACCTGGGTTTTTGGCCCCGGGCTCGGTAGCCATCTGAAGAAACCTACCAAAACCACACATTTTTTAAAACTAGACACGCGGGGGAGTCCAGGGAGGTATGGCTGGCATGGACCCCCCAACGTTTTCCTACCCAGAATCCCCTGCAAACCTCAAATTTAGCTGAAACAATCACATTTTTCTCAAATTTCTGTGTGGGAAAGTAGTGGGATCACTGGGCTGACACACATTTCCTACCACCCAGCATTCCCTCAGGTCTCCCGCTAAAAATGGTACCTCACTCGTGTGGGTGGGCCAAGTGCCCGCGACAGACAAAGCCCCAAAACGTATTGTGGAGACAGCAAAATGACCTATCACAAAACGACATGTTTTTGCAAGTGGGGTCACCTGGGTTTTTGGCCCCGGGCTCGGTGGCCATCTAAAGAAACCTACCAAACCCACACATTTTTTAAAACTAGACACACGGGGGGGTCAAGGGAGGTATGGCTGGCTTGGAACCCCAACGTTTTCCTACCCAGAATCCCCTGCAAACCACAGATTTAGCTGAAAAAATCTAATTTTTCTCAAATTTCTGTGTGGGAAAGTTGTGGGATCACCGGGCTGACACAAATTTCCTACCACCCAGCGTTCCCTCAGGTCTCCCGATAGTCTAGTTTCTAGTTTTCAGAAATGTGCTAGTTTGGTAGGTTTCCCTAGATGGCCACCGAGCCCTAGGCAAAAAAAGGGTCAGTTTTCACTGGAAAAAAATGATATGCCCACGTTGCATTTTGGGCCGTGTCCTGTCGCGGGCACTATGCCTACCCACACAAGTGAGGTACCATTTTTATCGGGAGACTTAGGGAAACACAGAATAGTAGAACAAGTGTTATTGCCAATTGACTTTCTATGCATTTCTCCCTTCCAAAGTAGCACATTATTGTGCCATAGTGGCCTGCACATTTAATGGAACGTTCACAGGCGAATCTCAGGAAGACGCTGTCTTTTCAAAGTTGATGTCTATAACTGACACATGGGAAGAACTCAAGCGCTTTCAGGAAAATGTCACTGAGGCAGAACAGCAGGGATGGATCAGAGAAGGATGTGGAAAAAAATGCAGATGATATTTGGGTTTCAGCAGATGGGAGACCAGTGTTACCAGACAGTTTGTTACCCTGTCAAGAATATGGTAGCAAGTGCATATATTAAGAACAGGCAAACACAACGATATGTAAAAATAAGAAAGACAAGAAAATATCCCCATGGGAAGAGATCTCCTTCCGCTACAAGAATTGCTGTAAAACATTTTCTAAGGCTGCTCAGGTTTTGAACTGCCTTGAACCCTAAAGTGATGAATGCGAGTTCCGAGAAGAGGTAAGCGTTCTAGTTCTTTGGTGCGCGTGAAGCAGCAGCTTTCAAATGCGCATGCTTAGAAAACAAACACCGCACTTCAACTGAATTCTGTGAGGGGCTGGAGGAGTCTTTCTTTAGCGCACGTTCCGTGAAGAGAATTAATTCAACTTTTTGACACAAATAGTGTCTCTTTGCCACGCAAGCTTAGCGCGAACATTTTTTTGTTAATTAAGCGCATCTCTCATGCTCGAGTAGTGTTTATTTTTCTGCGCAAGAAAATTCTCATTTTCAAGAAACTTCCAGTTTCATAAATATTTCGTCAGTCCGCAGTTCTGGAGAAATCTAGCATTTGTTGAGTCAACGTTTCTGTGGCAGTACGTTGAGGAGAAGAAAAGACTCAGGTGACATTCGTTTCTTCAAGAAAAGACTAGTGGTACATTTGCGTATCGCAAACTTCATTCCTTAATTGAAGAACAATTGAAATCAACAATTTCATAACCATAATCTCTGAAGATATTAATTAGAAGTCGCATCTCAAATACTCATTGCGATTTGTCTCAACTATTCAATTATTATTATAGAGAGAGGCTATCACCTTGCATATCTTGGGTAATTACAAGTGAAATTGTGTGATGTTTTTAATATTGGTACAGTAAGTGATATTACAAGTAGTATGTTGTTATCTTTGTTTCTTTGCAGGTAAAACATTGCAAGCCCATTCAAAAGAAATAGAAGGAGGTCAGAAAAATAGAAGAACTGAGAATATCTCCTCAGCAAAGCAGTCTCTCTTGTCATCCACTTCCCCTTTCCCCCCTGCTAGTGTCCTGCGCAAACTGTATATTCGGTAGGGATGGATAGCAGTGGTGGGGCATTGGGTACATCTTCGGCTCCCATGGAATCAGACAGAGGCGCTCTCTGACATACCCCCATGACACAGCACTTCCAGGGTCCCACTCTTTTAGATAGGGATGCTATGGTTAGGTCCTTTAGACAAAATTGGTTTATCCCCAGATTTTCAATGCTTGCAGAGGATCTATGTCACTGTTGTGTAACATGCCAACAGATTAATGTAGGGAAACAAACACCAGTTACACTGAGGCACATAGGGAGATCAGGTGGTCCTTTAAACAGAATGCAAATGGATTTTATCGAGATGCCTGTTTGTAATGGGCTGTGATATGCCCTGGACACGGTATGCATTTTCTCTCGATGGGTGGAAGCCTACCCAACACGGAGGAATGACAGCTCCATCACATTAAACGGTGCTACTACTTCTATCCCTTCTATTTCATTGTACCCCACCTTATCCTTATGTAGGGCTACCACTCTCCTTGAATTATATCTTTTGTACCACCTGTTCTTATATGTATGGCTCCTTTACCTGTGTATTTATATTGCCAAGCAGTTGTCTCCAGTATATGTCTCTACAGTGTGCTGATGTCGCTTGGGGCTTTTTCTATGCAACATAAAGACTATACATAAATACCATAAAATAAAAGCCAGATGAGGCAATGAGCACAAACGCCGGCTCTAAGCACATATGTGTGGGTCTCACTGGTGTTTCCGCAGAAACGAGATGCCAGATTCGATGCTAGGACCCAACTTCCCACACCCACCAGAGCCAGCCCAACAATGTCAAAGCTAACTACGGCGGGATGGGGGAAGAAGGGAAAACAAAACAAGGAAAGTGATAAGGAGATGATTCACAGTCAGAAGTCTCCCACAGCATTTGGATGGAGCAGGTGGTCTGTACTTCCTGAACAAAAATAAAACACATAAGTTATTCCATAACTCTACCAGGGTATATTACCTATAATTGTACATATGTCTACCTGTTTATAGCCCCTCTTCCTCTCGTAGTTAGGCATAGAAAGGCAAAGAACAGAAAGAACAGTCTTGTCGTGACTAGAAAGAATGGAAAGAAAAGTAAAGTTTGTTTAGATCAAGTGTTTTATGTACATATTCCTTTTTGATACGTAAAGATAAAAAATTTAACTGACCTCAACATATGTTATGTAACTATCCAGTTAAGCCCAAAAACTCACATCCAATATAAACCAGGAAAAAAACAAAAAACATATTCTCCCATACTGGATAGAAAATACACAAAAAGGTGCAGGGCTAGGCAATATAATAATTAGCACCTTGTAACATCAGGATACTAATAATATGTATACTTTGTCTTTACAGCCAGTAAGATGTACCAGCAACGTAAACAGAATATCCACTCACCATGGAAGGCATACATCAGATACGTATTTCATATCTGTAATACCATACATTGCATAAACATAGTACAGTCCATATGTAATGTAGATTCTTTAGAAGTTTTTGTCTTTACCTCTCGTATAACACAGGACACAATGAAAGAGGTTTTTTGTGAAGGAATAACCAGGAACGGCAGAGGAGAACTCGAAGAACTGCTGTGCACGTCGAGGAGCCGACAGCAACCCGGAAGGAGAAGGGAGTCGAAGCAAAAGACGAGAAGCAAAACAATCGGACACCTGACCTGGGAATACACCGGCGCATCCGAATCCTTAGGGAGGAGCAGGGAATCAGGTAAGTGCAGATAATTGAGGAATCTCGGCATACACTGAACGCGAAGCGCGTTCGTGATGACCGTGGCCCTTAATATATGGGCTTGGCTCTGCCCCTAGTACATGTGCGAGGAAGAGCGCCCGACAGTACACCCCCCAAGAACCCCTCTACAGGTTTGGATCTATCAGGATAACGTTTGTGGAGCAACCTCAACAGCCGAGGGGCATGGACATGACCAGCGGGTTCCCAAGTACGATCCTCAGGCCCATACGCTTTCCAATTAATCAAATATTGCAAACTGCGTCTGACTCTGCGAGAGTCCACAATAGTTTCCATCTTGTATTCATGTTCATCATCCACTATGATCGGGGGGGTTGGACAGGTGCGTCCATTCCTGTCACCACTGGTTTTAGTAAAGAGACATGAAAGACTGGGTGGATTTTTAAGGTATCTGGCAGGTACAATTTCATATCGACAGGGTTAACCACTTTAAAGATAGCATAAGGTCCAATGAAACAAGGCTTATATTTTTCTGTTCCTTTTAATGCAATATGTTGTGTGGATAACCAAACCTTGTCTCCTAGTGCATACACAGGAGATGGTCGGCGATGGACATCTGCACTGTTTTTGTACCTGCTCTTTGCTTTATCTAGGTTTTGTTGAGCATTTTTGTGTGTTTAGTGAAGGTGATTCACGAATTCTAATGCTGTAGGAGCAGAGGCTGTAATAGGAGAAGATGTAAGCAAGAAACGAGGGTGAAAGCCAAAGTTACAGAAGAAAGGAGAATAGCCTATCGAAGAGTGTCCCCCGTTATTGTATGCAAATTCAGCTGACCAAAGAAATGTATCCCAATCGTCAGAAGAATGAAGCAGGTGACATCTTAAGTATTGCTCCAAGCACTGGTTCACTCTCTCCAGTTGCCCATCAATTTGAGGATGATGTGCCAAAGAGAGCCTCATGTTTATCTACAATAAAGAACCCAACCCTTTTGAGAACTTGGATATGAACTGGGGTGCCCGGTCTGACACAATAACGAATGGGAGACAATGAGCTCTCACTATGTGCTGAAGGAATACTGTAGCTAGTTCTTTAGAGGCAGAAAAACTCTTTAAAGGAATGAAATGTGACATTTTTTTCAACATGTCCACAACAACCAAAATGACAGTGTGTCCCTGAATGGTTTGTGGGAGTTCAACAATAAAATCCATGGAAATGGAATGCCAATGTGTAGGGGGCATGGGCATAGGAGTCAACAACCCTGCAGGGACTTGGTGAGAACTTTTACTTTGTGCGCATACATGACACGGTTGAATATACAAGTGAGTATCTTGAACCATAGTGGGCCACCAAAAGGATCTTCTGAGTAATTCAATTGTCTTTTTATAGCCTGGGTGTCCGGATAACAAGTGTGAATGACACCAATCAAGTGCTTGGTGTTGTAGGGACTTGGTAGGAAGTACCAGACCTCCTTAACTCCTTGCATGCTTCGGACGGCCCCCGGCCGTCCGACGTCACGGTGGGCTTGTGCGGAGGACGGCCAGGGGCAGTCCGAACCCCGCCCACTCATTAATTCGCCCGCACAGCGGGGGAATTAGCGCAGCGCGCCAGGGGGTAAACATATAGAAGATCCTGCAGTTTTACCCCCATGTATTTTTTCTCTAAAGTCTCTGTCTGTTGGTCATTTTTGCTTGTAACACCTCTTTCAGAAAGGCCTCTTCTGAATATATGGTTCCTACTATTCCCTCAGGAGCTATGATAAGGGGATGTTCCTGAGTCATGGAGGCTTCTGTTTCCTCATAGCCATAACGGGATAAGGCATCTGCCTTTCCATGTTTTCTGCCTGCCTGGAATTGAATTATGAAATCGAAATTCCCAAAGTAATGTGTCCAGCGCAACTGTTGCATAGAAAGGGCTCTACCTGTTTTCAGGAATTGTAGGTTCCTATGGTCAGTAATCACTGTAACTTTATGCAGAGCACCTAACAAGTATTGACACCATTCTTCGAATGCTCGTTTGATGGCCAAATGTTCTCTGTCTCATACAGAATAGTTGTGTTTGGTGGGGATTAACTTATATTAATAGTAAGCCACAGGGTGTAATTGACCTGTCTTATTGTCTCTTTGAGACACTATTCGCCCAATGGCCACTTGTGATGCATCAGCTTCAACAGTGAACGGTTGAGAGCGATCAGGATACTTTAGGATGGGTGCAGAAACAAAGGCATTTTTTAGTTCAACAAAGGCCTTTTCAGCAGCAGGGGTCCAAAAAAAGGTACCCCGTTTTTAACAGCTGTGTAATAGGAGATACTAGAGTCGCAAAATCATTTATGAATTGCCTATAAAAATTGGCGAATCCCAGAAAACTCTGTACTCCTTTCACTGTGGTAGGGGGAGGCCAGTTTGTGGTAGCCGAAATCTTTTGAGGATCCATTGTCACTCCATCAGGGGACAACACAAACCCTAGAATGGTCACTTTAGCAGAGTGAAGTTCACATTCGTCCAATTTGACATATAGATTGCTTTCTCTTAGCCGTTCTAGTACAGTTTTCACATGTCCCATGTGTTCTATTGTGGTAGCAGAATATATCAGAATGTCATCTATGTATGCTATGGCACTACCATCCAGCCCATCTCTCAAGGCTTCATTATTAAAATACTGGAAGGCGGCAGGGGCATTACAAAGACCAAAGGGCATTACTAGGTACTCATAAAGCCTGAATTTTGTGCGGAAAGTCGTCTTCCATTTGTCTCTCTCTTGGACCCTTACTAAATGATAGGCTCCTCTTAGGTCCAACTTGGGGAAGATGGTGGCATCTTTCACTTGATCCAGTAATGATTGTATGAGAGGTAACAGGTATCTGTTCTTGATGGTGATATCGTTAAGGGTACGATAATCGATGCAACATCGGAGACCTCCATCCCGTTCAGGTATGAAGAAAAGAGTAGAAGAAGCAGGGGATCTAGAGGGGCGAATGAACCCAACCTTTAGGATGTCATCCAGATATTCTCCTAAATAGATGTTTTCCTTTTCCGAGAGTGCGTATATCCGACTGCATGGAATCTTAGCTCCTGCGATCAGATCGATACGACAATCGTAGGGGCAATGTCGTGGTAATACCAAGGCCTTTTCTTTGTCAAAAACCTTTCTCAAGGTGCTATAGCAGGAGAGCAATTCAGGGTCACTGGTTCCTTTTGTGAGGGCTATATTCTGTGATTGCGTAACTCTTTTATGGCAATGTTCTTTACAAAGATCAGAGGAGAAAACTAAGGAATGGTCTCTCCAATTAATGTCTGGATCATGTTGCATTAACCATGGAATTCCCAAAATCTCCTGAAATTGAGGAGAATAAATTAAATCAAATTGGACTTGCTCTGTATGGTGATCAAATATACAGAGCTCTAACTCTTCAGTGGTGTGTGTGACGGACCTGATTTTATGGTACACTCATCAATGGTTTCTACTTCTCCTGTTACTGATTTGGTTAATATCAGAATGGCCATATGCTTAACCCATTGATTGTCGATAAAGTTTTCTGTCACTTAACCCATTCGCTGCTAGTCCTTTCCCCCCCTGTGCTAAGCATTTTTTTGGCTATTTGGGGTAGTTTGCGCTTAGGCCCCTGTAACTCTTTGACCACATAAGGTATCCACGACAAATTTGCGTCCTTTTCTTCCAACATCATGGGGATTTTAAAGGTACCCAGGGTTTGTTGATTCCCCTGGAGGGGACCCAGAAATTTGGCAAAGTACAGTTACATTTTGTTTTGTATTTGGAAAAATGGGGGAAAAGTGCTGCAGATGAAAGCATCTGGTTTTTTCCCTGCAAATGGTATCAACAAAGTGATTGTAGTGCTGAAATCAGCATCTTCCCAGCTTTCAGGTACAGACTGACTTTTGTCAGAAAACCAAACTTTTTTACACAGTGTTGACATTTTACTGGAAAATAGCCTATTTTTGCTATTTTTTGTGCTTTCAACCTCCTTCCAGTTAATGGTAGAAATGGGTATGAAAGCAATAATGGATCCTGGAAAGCTATACATTTCAAAAAAGTAGTCAAAATTCTGAATTCAGCAAGGGGTCATTTGTGTAGATCCTTCAAGGTTTTTTTTATAGAAACTAACAGTTGAAAATAGGAAAACTTGAAAATGAGTTGAAAAAACAGCCATTTGTGACAACGTTTTCACCTGTAATTTCTTCTAAGTATGACAGATTTTTCAAAACAATATACCTTTACATCCGCTGGACCCTTCTGGTTGTGGGGATATATAGGACTTGTAGGTTCACCAAGAACCTGACGAACCCGGAGCCAATAACTGAGCAGCGTCTTGCAATGTTTTTTTATTGTGTACCGGGTATATGGCAAATCATTTGGGAAATTATAAACATTGAAAAATCGGTATGAAAGACACATATGTATTTCTGAAATGGGAAAAAAATATAGAATTTAGAAACAATAGCTATTTGCACATCTCCGAAATTGTGGGTACCCATACTAGCATGTGAATTATAGGGCATTTTTCAAAGTGATTTCTTTTTTACACATTGTCTTACATTTGGAAGGCAGAAATGCATTGAAAGTTAATAGGTAATAACAGTTGCTCTACAATTCTGTGTTCCCCTAAGTCTCCCGATAAAATGGTACCTCACTTATGTGGTTAGGCCTAGTGCCTGCGACAGGAAACGGCCCAAAACGCAATGTGGACACTCCACATTTTTACAGTGAAAACTGACCCTTTTTTTGCAAAGTGCCTAGCTGTAGGTTTTGAACCCTAGCTCTGCCGTAACCTAGGGAAACCTAGAACACCTCTACATTTTTGAAAACTAGACACCCAGGGGAATACAGGATGGGGTGACTTGTCTGGCTCTCACCAGGTTATGTTACCCAGAATCCCTTGCAAACCTCAAAGTTTGTAAAAAACAAACACATTTTCCTCACATTTCTGTGATTGAAAGTTCTGGAATCTGCATGGATCCACAAAATTCCTCCCACCCTGCATTCCCCAAAGTCTTCTGAAAAAATGGTAACTCACTTGTGTGGGTAGGCCTAGTGCCCGCGACAGGAAACGGCCCAAAACGCAACATGGACACACCACATTTTTACAGTGAAAACTGACCCTTTGTTCCAAAGTGCCTAGCTGTAGATTTTGAACCCTAGCTCTGCCGGCACCTATGGAAACCTAGCAAACCTATACATTTTTGAAAACTAGACACCCAGGGGAATCCAGGATGGGGTGATTTGTCTGGCTCTCACCAGGTTCTGTTACCCAGAATCCCTTGCAAACCTCAAACTTTGTAAAAAAACAAACACATTTTCCTCACATTTATGTGATGCATAGTTCTGAAATCTGCATGGATCCACAGAATTCCACCCACCCGCATTCCCCAAAGTCTTCCTAGAAAAATGGTACCTCACTTGTGTGGGCAGGCCTAGTGCCCGTGACAGGAAACGGCCCAAAACGCAACGTGGACGCACAACACTTTTACAGTGAAAACTGACCAGTTTTTTGCAAAGTGCCTAGCTGTAGATTTTGAACACGAGCTCTGCCAGCACCTAGGGAAACCTAGCAAACCTATACATTTTTGAAAACTAGACACCTAGGGAAATCCAGGATGGGGTGACTTGTGTGGCTCTCACCAGGTTCTCTTACCCAGAATCCCTTGCAAACCTCAAACTTTGTCAAAGAAAACACATTTTCCTCACATTTCTGTGATGGAAAGTTCTGGAATCTGCGTGGATCCACAAAATTCCACACACCCTGTATTCCCCAAAGTCTTCCGATAAAAATGATACCTCACTTGTGTGGGTAGGCCTAGTGCCGGCGACAGGAAACGGCCCAAAACGCAACGTGGACACACCACATTTTTACAGTGAAAACTGACCCTTTCTTGGCAAAGTGCCTAGCTGTAGATTTTGAACCCTAGCTCTGCCGGCACCTGGGGAACCCTAGCAAACCTATACATTTTTAAAAACTAGACACCCAGAGGAATCCAGGATGGGGTGTCCTGTGTGGCTCTCACTAGGTTCTGTTACCCAGAATCCCTTGCAAACCTCAAACTTTGTAAAAAAAAACACATTTTCCTCACATTTCTGTGAGGGAAAGTTCTGGAATCTGCGTGGATCCACAAAATTCCACACACCCCGCATTCCCCAAAGTCTTCCGATAAAAATGATACCTCACTTGTGTGGGTAGGCCTAGTGCCAGCGAAAGGAAACGACTCAAAACGCAACGTGGACACACCACATTTTTGCAGTGAAAACTGACCCTTTCTTGTTTCTTGGCAAAGTGCCTAGCTTTAGATTTTTAACCCTAGCTCTGCCGGTACCTAGGGAAACCTAGCAAACCAATTCATTTTTTAAAACTAGACACAGAGAGGAATCCAGGATGGTGTGACTTGTGTGGCTCTCACCAGGTGCTCTTACCCAGAATCCCTTGCAAACCTCAAACTTTGTAAAAAAAAAAACACATTTGTCTCACATTTCTGTGATGGAAAGTTCTGGAATCTGCGTGGATCGCGGCCATCTAGGGAAACCTACCAAACCTACACATTTCTGAAAACTAGACACCCTGGTGAGTCCAGTGAGATATAGCTTGCGTGGATCCCCCAACGTTTCCCTACCCAGAATCCCCTGCAAACCTCAAATTTAGCTGAAAAAATCACTTTTTCCATTCATTTTTGTGTGAGATCACCGTGCCAGCGCAAATGTCCTACGACCCCTTGTTCTCTCTAGTAAAATTATACCTCACTTGTGTGGGTGGGCCAAAGGCCTGTGACTGGGAAGAGCCAAAAACATAGGGATTAAATGTATAGCACCGCAAATTCTAAGCGCTACATTTTAAAAAAAATACATTTTTAGCGGATTCTGCATTAGACAGCTACATAAGTGAGGTATAATTTTACTCAGTAGACCAAGGGGAACGCTACGTGGAAGGATATTTGTGCCGGCACAGTGATCCCACACAAAAATGTGTGGAAAAAGTGATTTTTTCAGCTAAATGTGAGGTTTGCAGGGGATTCTGGGTAGAAAACGTTGGGGATCCATACAAGCCATACCTCACTAGACTCCCCAAGATGTCTAATTGTCAGAAATGTGTGGGTTTGGTAGATTTCCCAAGATGGCCGCGAGCCCCAGGCCAAAAAACCAGGTCCCCCCCCCTGCAAAACCAGGTAGTTTTATGATAGGTAAATTTGAAGACTCCACAGTACGATTTAGGCCATTTCCTATTGCAGCCACTATGCCTACCCACACAAGTGAGGTACCACTTTTATCAGGAGACCTGGGGGAATGCTAGGTGGTAGGAAATTGGTGTCAGCCCGGTGATCCCACAACTTTCCCACACAGAAAAGTGAGGAAAATGTGATTTTTTTTCAGCTAAATTTGAGGTTTGCAGGGGATTCTGGGTAGGGAATTGTTGGGGGATCCACGCAAGCCATACCTCACTGGACTTCCCAGGGTGTCTACTTTTAAGAAATGTGTGGGTTTGGTAGGTTTCCCTAGATGGCCGCCGAGCCCGGGGCCAAAAACCCAGGTGCCCCCCCTTGCAAAACTAGGTCGTTTTGTGATAGGTGATTTTGATGTCTCCACAATACGTTTTGGGCCCTTGTCTGTCGCGGGTACTTGACCCAGCCACATGAGTGAGGTATCATTTTTATCGGAAGACTTTGGGGAATGCGGGGTGCGTGGAAATTTGTGGATCCACGCAGATTCCAGAGCTTTCCATCACAGAAATATGAGAAAAATGTGTTTTTTTTACAAAGTTTGAGGTTTGCACGGGATTCTGGGTAACAGAACCTGGTGAGAGCCAGACAAGTCACCCCATCCTGCATTCCCCTGGGTGTCTAGTTTTCAAAAATGTATAGGTTTGCTAGGTTTCCCTAGGTGCCGGCAGAGCTAGGGTTCAAACTCCACAGCTAGGCACTTTGCAAAAAAGGGGTCAGGTTTCACTGTAAAAATGTGATGTGTCCACGTTGCGTTTTGGGCCGTTTCCTGTCGCGGGCACAAGGCCTACCCACACAAGTGAGGTACCATTTTTCTCGGAAGACTTTGGGGAATGCGGGGTGGGTGGAATTTTGTGGATCTACACAGATTTCAGAACTTTGCATCACAGAAATGTGAGGAAAATGTTTTTTTTTTTAATATAATGTTGGAGATGTGCAAGGGATTCAGGGTAAAAGAACCTGGTGAGAGCCACACAAGGCATCCTCTCCTTGATTCCCCTGGGTGTCTAGTTTTCAAAAATGTTTAGGTTTGCTATGTTTCCCTAGGTGCTGGCAGAGCTAGGGTTCTAAATCTACAGCTAGGCCCTTTGCAAAAAAAGGGTCAGTTTTCACTGTAAAAATGTGGTGTGTCCACGTTGTGTTTTGAGCCGTTTCCTGTCGCGGGCACTAGGCCTACCCACACAAGTGAGGTACCATTTTTATTGGAAGACTTTGGGTAACACGGAGTGGGTGGAATTTCGTGGATCCACACAGATTCCAGAACTTTCCATCACAGAAATGTGAGGAAAATCGTTTTTTTTAAACTAAGTTTGAGGTTTCCAAGGGATTATTGGTAACAGAACCTGGTTAGAGGCACACATGTAACCTCATCCTGGATTCCCCTTGGAGTCTAGTTTTAAAAAATGTACAGGTTTGCTAGGTTTCCCTATGTGCGCTAGGGCCCAAAATCCACAGGTAGGCACATTGATAAAAAAAAGTCTGTGCCTAGTGGGCTTTCTGCCGTCCTGGGGGGGGGGGGGTCTGGATGGGGTGTTTGCCCCAGGGGCAGAAAGATAGTGGCTATTTTTTGGGGGGGTGGGGGAATTGGTATGCCCATTCTGGGCAGCCCCCACCCCATGCATAAAAAAAGCCAGCGTAATCGCTGGCGCCTAGTGGGCTCTCTGCCGCCCCCTGGGGGGGCAGATCAGGGGCTACTGCCCCATCTGTCTCCTGCGGGGGCTGAAAGACTGTGGTATTTTTGGGGGGGTGGTGGTGGCATTGGCATGCCCAGTCTGGGCAGCCCACACCCCTGAATTTAAAAAAGAAAAATATTCCCTGATGCTTATTGGGCTTTCTGCCCCCCCCCCTTGGAGGCAGATAAGGGGCTTTTGCCCCTATCTGCCTCCCTGGGGGGCAGAAAGACTGTGGCATTTTTTTTTGGGGTAGGGGCATTGGCATGCCCATTCTGGGCAGCCCCCACCCCTACGTATAAAAAAAACAAAAATCCCTGGTGCCTAGTGCGCTTTCTGCCCCCCAGCGGGCAGAACACGTTCTACTGTCCCCACCTGCCCCTGGGGGGGCAGAGAGACTGTTGCATTTTTTGGGGGGTGGTGGGGGCATTGGCCTGCCCATCTTGGGCAGCCCCCACCCCTAAATCAAGCTTTTAAAAAATCCCTGGCTACTAGTGGGCTTTCTGCCCTCCGGGGGTCAGATTAGAGGCTACTGCCTCCGTCTGGCCCCTGGGGGGGGCAGAAAGACTGGAATTTCTCTGGGGATGGGGGGGGCATTGTCATGCCCATTTTGGGCAGCCCCACCCCTACATCTCTACAAAAAATAATCCCTGGTTTCTAGTGGGCTTTCTGCCCCCCTGGGGGTCAGATTGGGGGCTACTGCCCCTACATGCCCCCCGGGGGGGCAGAAAGACTGGAATTTCTCTCTTGCATTTCCATGCCCATTTTGGGCAGCCCCCACCCCTATATCAATAAAATCAAATCCCTGGTTTCAAGTGGGCTTTCTGCCCCCCCGGGGGGGGCATAAAGACTGTTTTGCTGGAAAAAAATTTGGGGGGAGCAAAGGTTCTTGCCCAAGGGGCCGCTCCCCCCTCCTTGGTGTCTAGCGGGTGGATCCCTGCTTGGGGATTGCCCTCCTGGGGATTCTCCCCTTTCCAATGATACCTCTCCCGTCTTTCTACGTGCTTGGGAGGCTGAGATAGCCCCCTGAGCACGTAGAAAGTGAAACTGGAATGAGCCTCTTGGCTCATTTCAGTTTCGGTTTCACTGAAATGACATCAGCGTGACGTGCACGCTGATGGTCATTTCAGGGAAACCAGGGGAGCAGCCTCTGGAGCTGGGGAAGCTCTTCCCCAGCTCCCGAGGCTGTTAAGGGGGAAAGGGAATCCCTCTGGTGCCCGTCGGGGGCCGTCCGCCGCAAATGAGCACTGGTGCGGGGGCCATCCGACGCACCGAAGGGGTTGAGAGTCTATCATGATTTGGATGTCTACAGATTGATTATCCCAGAGCAACAGTGCTTTAACCATAAAATGACGAAGAGGAGAGAGAGCAGAGTTCTGGGTCAATAACTGGTAGACTATAAGACCTGAACTACCCAAGGAGCCTGTCTCCTTAGTCCTCGGGCTTTTTTAGTTTCCTGACTCGTTGCGTTTCCTTGGTTTAACCAGGCAGTCCTGTAGGTAATGTCCTGATTTGCCACAATATAAACATCATTTTTTATCTCTAAGTCGCTGTCTCTCTTCGTCAGTCAAAGGGCCTCTGATGCTTCCTATTTGCATAGGCTCAGGGTCTTCATTAACTGATTCTGGTTTCTTTTCTCTATACATAGACAAATTAGGCTCAGAACATCCTTTTTCTCGTTTTCTTTCATGTAATCTGTGGTCCAATTTAACCACTAAATCTGAGAGCATTACATGACTTAGGAGGATCCACAACCTGAGCCAAGACGTCTTTTAATTAATCTCTCAGCCCTTTATAAAAAAGAGCGCTGCGTTTGGCTTCAGGCCATTCGGCTTCAGCCACCAACCTATTAAAATGAGAGATGTGGGTCATCAAATCTCTTGACCCTTGCTTTAGATTCAAATGTTCTGTAACTACTGATTGCATGAAGGAATGCCTGTTGAATAATCAACACAATTCCTCTTTGAACTCAGTGTAATCATACAACAGAGGGTCATTGCGTTTTACTAAGGGAATAGACCAAGTAGCAGCCGTTCCCCCTAAATATGACCATACAAATGCTACTTTTGCCTGCTCAGTGGGGAAACAGGATGCCTTACACATAAAGTGCAATTGGCACTGATTAATGAACGTATCAAATTTAGCTGGATCATCTAGAAATCTTTCTAGTGGAGCTAACAGTATAGAGAATGGTGTAGTTATATGATATACCGGAGGAACAGTACTGGAAGAGGAGGGTAGAGATGACAAAAGATTACCATGAGCCCCTGTCTCAGCGTCTGTAGATGACACAGGAATTGAAGCATGCTGTAGAGCATATACCCGAAGTGAGAGAGCTTGGGTTCCTTTCTGCAAGTTGCCTATCATATGGACAACATCAGATAATGTGATTTGATGCTCTCCCATCTCGCTCAGGTGAAAATTAAATGTGGGCTTTGCGTTCTGTGGGTCTCACCTAGTGTTTTTGCTTCCCACGCCCACCAGAGCCAGCCCAACAATTTCAAAGCTAACAACGGCGGGATGGGGGAAGAAGGGAAAACAAAACAAGGAAAGTGATAAGGAGATGGGTCACAGTCGGACGTCTCTCACAGCGTTCGGATGGAGCAGGTGGTCTGTACTTCCTGAACAAAAATAAAACACAAGACTTATTCCATAACTCTACCAGGGAATGTTACCTATACTTATGTAGTCCCTTGTACACATGTCTACCTGTTTATAGTCCCTCTTCCTCTCGTAGTTAGGCATAGAAAGGCAAAGAACAGAAAGAACAGTCTTGTTGTAACTAGAAAGAATAGAAAGAAAAGAATAGTTTGTTTAGATCAAGTGTTTTATGTACATATGCCTTTTTGATATGCAAAGATAAAAAAAGTAACTAACCTCAACATATGATATGTAACTATCAAGTAATGTTCAAAAACTCACATCCAATATAAACCAGGAAAAAACAAAAAACCATATTCTCCCATACTGGATAGAAAATACTCAAAAAGGTGCAGGGCTAGGCGATATAATGATTAGCACCTTGTAACATCAGGATACTAATAATATGTATACTTTGTCTTTACAGCCAGTAAGATGTACCAGTAATGTAAACGGAATATCCACTCACCGTGGAAGGCATACATCAGATAAGTGTTTCATATCTGTAATACCATACATTGCATAAACATAGTACTGTCCATATGCAATGTAGATTCTTTAGAAGTTTTTGTCTTTTCCTCTCATATATCACAGGACAAAATGTGAGAGGTTTCTCGTGAAGGAATAACCAGGAACGGCAGAGGAGAACTCGAAGAACTGCTGCGCACGCCGAGGAGCCGACAGCAACCCGGAAGGAGAATGGGAGCCGAAGCAAAGGAATTGAAGCAAAACACTCAGACACCCAGTCCTGCCAAGTATCACGCATCAGGCATTAGACTAAAGCATTTCAGTGTGGTGATCCGCATCACCGCACTGAAATGCATTGTCACGCATTTGCATAGTATCTCAGCATCCCTGGCGCTGCCTAAATATCATGGAGTGAAAGTGTGGCAGCTAAAAGTGTGCCGTACCTGGCGTGCGCACGCTGTTCCTGCTGCAGGCTTGGGTCTTGCAGCAGAGTTGAGGCTGCTGTTAGGCTCACTGCACAATGCAACAATGTTTCATGGTGATTTCCGCGGCGCAGCGCGGCTCTCACGCAGCCTGACGTCATGGAAGTGTCCAGTTTGATACATCCATTAGTCTGGCGCCACTGGGGCGGGGGGATGTCACGTCCTGCTTGCGAAGGCGAGGCAGGGAGTTTGTTTTGGAAGGAAGCGGTTTGGGCTGGCTAATGGTGTGCGGGCGCCGCCGCAATCTTGGCGCTCGCAGCACTGCCTGCTGCTTGCACCTGCCCAGGCCGCCATCGCGTGCTGTCCCACGGTGAATTAAATTTTTCGTCACCGAAGCTCAGCCTCACGTCATTTAGTCAGTGACCGGCGGTTGCAGCGGCCGCCCAGGACAGCCTGACACTGACTGGACAACAGCAGACTTCAGGACAGCAGGTCCCTGGACTAAGGAGGCCGGCGGTAAACCTGCACTGCCAAGGTGACTCGCAGTCTGCTTGCCTTGCAGTCGATGCCTGCCAAAGAGTCAAAGTAAGTACCAGTCATGCGAGTGTGTGTGTGCTTATTCGGCCCAGCGAAAATACGTGCTGAATATTTGACTAAACCACAAGAAAGCCAAAATAATTGACAATGGTGAGTTACAAAATGACAAGAACATTGATGCAAACATTAACAAATGCCATGAGTCTGCCTTTTTATTTGAATGTGTTTTTTCAATGATTGGCGGGTTTTGTGCATGTGTCTTTGAGGGACGCGTGAAAGGTTGCGAGAATGTTCTGTACATTGGTCATTGAACCTCACGTCCGGTTCATGCCCCCTCGCTGTGTTTCTATCACAAGTAGCTCCTGTTGTGCATGGATCCTTTCTTGGACGGTTTTTCTCGCACCCTGCTGAGATTGTGGTGAGTGTGATATTCAACTCTCAAACGGATATCAAGTAACCAGTAAAAAAACAGCAGTTTATGTTCCGAGATAGTTTTGAGCCAATCATTGTGTTTCAGTGTTACAAGTGAAACTACTAGCACGAAAATGTAACATGCATTTGGTTAAAACGCTATTCTGGCTGGAAAAGTAAAACATGACATAGAAAAAACTTGGCAACTGTGGTCTAAACTGCAGAGGTGGGTGAAAGTAAAGGCCTGTGCCAGTACCTTTTTTGGAATAATAGTAAATGTGCAAATCCTAATCCAAAAATGCATCACAGCGTGTGTGTGTTGGAAAGTGGATTATTGGTAGGGGGCAAATGAAGGTCTGCCACTGGCAATAAGGCCACTAACACATGATAGGACTCAGCATAGGTCTTAGAAAATTATTCCCATGCTCAACCCTTGGTAGCTTGGCTGCGAGCAGGCAGGCTTAACTTCAAAGACAGGTATGTAAAGCATTTAAAAACACCAATACAGTAAATAATTAAGACACAATGCATAATAAAACTCCAACACCAATTTATAAAAATAGGAAATATTTTTATCTTTAGAATGACACCATAACGACAAAAATCCAATGTAGGGAACCGGAGATATTAATTTTTTAAGATTTATCACTTTATAGCACTTAGAAACATATAGCACCATGTTGGGATATCTGGTCGCGATAGACCGGCTTAAAGTCAAAGTTTCAGTCCGACCGCAATGGAGCCCTGAGCGGATACCCCTCGCGGTAGGTCCCGGTCACAGTTTTTACCTTCGGACTTAGAAACTTTTCTGGAGCTTTTTCTCGTGGGGTCCCTCGATGCTCTTCACCAGGCTGGATTCGGTGAGGGTTCGCCGGCCTCGGATTTCTTCTATTCCCGGTCAAACTTAGGAAGTCGGACCTACGGAGATTTTAGCGGGACGAACCTGGATGGCTTGGCTGGCTCGCGGTTGAAGGCAGGCGGCTTGGCTGGCCAGGTTGAGTCGGTCCCCCTATGGAGCTTTTTTTCAAAGTTGCTACAAAGTTCTCCAAACTCCTGGAACTTCTTCCTGAAGTTCCCCAAAGGGTCCCAAAGTGTCTCAAACTCACTCCAAGGATCTGGAAGCTCCAAGATGGTCCTTGAAAGTTGAGGACTTCAGTTCCCACAATCCACTTGGACAAAACCCTTACAAATCCACTAGTAGTTCTCCAGGTTGCGGATTCTTGGTGGTGATGATCCAGGTGAGCTCTGTTAACCTGTAGCTTGCAGAGAGTCCACTCTTTACTCTTTTTCACAGCAAGGTAGTCCACAGGGCTGTAGTTCCAGATGGTGCAGTCCTCAGAGGTCAGGCCTTAGAAATTGCACATCAAACTTCTCAGCATGGCACAACGTCTTGCTTTCTTAAGTTTCAAGCAGCAGATCTGAGAGACTCTGCCCCTCTCAGATACTTATTCCAGGTTCTCTGGGTCAAGCAGGAGGTCACTCCTGACCAATGGGAGCAGGGCAACTCCCCAAGGATATGACCACATCCTGTAGAGTGTGGCATTATTTTGTCCCTGAGTGCACCAAATCTTCCAAATTCATAATGGCTGATTTTCCAGCAGGGAGGTAAGAGCTGGCTAAACATACCCCTAGGATGGCTACTTTCCATAGACTCTCCCCCTTGCATCTGCTCATACCTTCCTTAAGCCTAGCATCTGGCTGAGGTGAAAAGTTTAGAATTGTAAATGACACTGGTTTCTTCCCTCCTCTTTGAAGACCATGGTTTACGACTCCTCCCCCTGCCCTGGCATTCCTGTGGAACAGCACACTGCCCTCCCAGAAGAGCTGGTTAACCCCAGGGGCTCTTTATCACCTCTTCAAAGCAGCCTGGCTAATCCACTTAACTCTGACCAATCAGGACAGACAACTGGAAGGCTGAAACTGGACTTACAAACAAGAAAGTCTTATAACTTCTTGTCTGTACATTTTAGGAGAAATTCAACAATATGATATTGTTGGATTCATCACTACCATTCTGGGAAGTCTTTGAATGGAAGTTCTATCATTCTCCTATCAGGAGTTATTAGTTAATAACTTCTTGCCATGTTAACCTATGTGGCATGGGATTTGCAATGGGAAAAATGACTTAGGCCATTTTTCCAGCACTAGGGCTTATAAAAACATATTTTATAAGTACTTCGCTTATATCTACAGGACCCCCACCCCAGTGGACTACTAGGGGAGACTTTAGGGGCTCTGAATCTGTAGAAATATTGCAGATCCTCCCTCCATAGTGCTCCTAGCATCAAAGTCGAATTTGAGCAGCACTTTACCACAATGTGGGGAGTAAAATGTGAAATTTCACTTAACCCAGGGCATATAAAACTCATTTTATAAGGGTCCACCTTAGAAATACCTGACCTCCCCCCTCACCCCCCGGGGTGCCTAATATGCCAAAACATTGTAGGTTATCCATTTTTAAGTGCCCCAAACACCAAAGTCGAGTTTGGGCACAATTTACTTTTTAAAAGCAGTCATGGAACCCAGGGCTGCTTTTAAACTGACCTCAGGCTTCAGCAGTGCACACATGCAAGTGCAGAAGGCTGCTGGCCTCTAAACTGCCATGCCCTGCTATATACTAGGGACTGATAGGTAGTTTCAATACCCTGCCCTATTATGTACTAGGGTCTTATAGGGTAGGTCATGCCAATCACAAGGGTACCCCAACCCATAGTGTACCCTAGTGTATATAGGTGTTTTCACTGTATTCTAAATGTGTCACTTTCAGCATAGCACTGGCCCTGGGCCTGGTTAGGCAGAGCCCAGGGTCAGTCAGAGTCAGTTACCACCAGTACCAGTCAGCAGAAAGTTGGGGGGTGCCCAGGGCACAGGATGACTTTGCAACCTAGCCCCCCCCCCAAACGAAAGGTAATGGGTTACTAACCTACACCCTGGTAGTCCTCATCAGCTAAGTGGAAAAACCTGGAAAGTCCATCTGCATTTGCAGGTCTGTGTTCCACTGTAAAGTCCATTCCCTGTAGGGAAATGGACTACCTTAACAGCTTGGGATTCTCCCCCCTCATCTGCATGAGCCATTTGAGAGGTTTGTGGTCAGTTTGAACACGAAAGTGAGTCCCAAACAAATATGGTCTCAACTTTTTCAGTGACCAAACCACAGCAAAAGCCTCTCTCTCAATGGCACTCCACCTCTGCTCTCTGGGAAGAAGTCTCCTGCTAATAAAGGCAACTGGCTGATCAAGGCCCTCATCATTTAGCTGTGACAACACTGCCCCAATCCCCTGCTCTGAAGCATCTGTCTGAACCACAAATTCTTTTGTGTAGTCAGGGGCCAGCAGCACTGGTGATGAACACATAGCAGCTTTCAGAGTGTCAAAAGCCTTCTGACACTCTGGGGTCCAATCCACCTTCTTGGGCCTCTTTTTAGAAGTGAGTTCTGTTAGGGGCCCCACAATGGTCCCATAATTTTGAACAAACCTTCTATAGTACCCTGTCAGTCCAAGGAATGCCCTGACCTGAGTCTGGGTAACAGGAGCTGTCCAATCCAAAATAGTTTGGATTTTAGCTTGGAGAGGCTGTACATGGCCCCCACCTACCAGGTGGCCCAGGTACACCACAGAACTCTGCCCTATTTGGCACTTGCTTGCCTTAATAGTCAGGCCTGCCTGCTGCATGGCCTGAAGCACTTCCCTTAGGTGGCTTAAGTGATCCCCCCAGGTAGAACTGTATACAGCTTTATCATCCAAGTAAGCTGCACTGAACTGTTCCAACCCAGACAAGACCCTGTTCACCAACCTTTGGAAAGTGGCAGGTGCATTCTTTAAGCCAAAGGGCATTACCTTGAACTGATAATGCCCCTTTGGTGTGGAGAATGCTGACCTCTCCTTTGCTCCATCAGTGAGGGCAATCTGCCAGTAACCTGAAGTCAAATCAAAAGTACTCAGGTACTTAGCAGCCCCTAACCTATCAATGAGCTCATCAGCTCTAGGTATAGGGTGAGCGTCAGTCTTTGTGACTGCATTCAATCCTCTGTAGTCCACACAGAACCTTAACTCCTTGGGTCCCCCCTGAGGATTAGGTTTAGGTACCAGCATCACTGGACTGGCCCATGGACTCTCAGACGGTTCAGTTACCCCCAATTCCAGCATCTTAGCAACCTCAGCTATAATGCTGGCTCTGACATGGTCAGACAACCTGTACAGTTTATTTTTGACAGGTAGGCTGTCACCAGTGTCAATGTGGTGCACACACCACTCAGTGATGCCTGGGGTCAAAGAGAACAGGCCAGCAAACTGCTCCAGCACTTGCTTACAGTCTCTGTGCTGCTGGTCTGTCAACTTGGAAGAGAGTACCACTCCCTCCACTGACCCATCTTGCACATTAGTGGAGAGGAGGTCGGGCACAGGCTCAGTTTCCTCCTCCACACCCTCATCAGCGACCAGTAACATGGTCATGTACGCCCTGTCATGGTGGGGTTTCAATCTATTCACATGCAGGACCCTATGAGGGTTCCTGGGGGTGCCAAGGTCAACCAAATAGGTAACCTCACCCTTCTTTTCTAAGATTGGATAGGGCCCACTCCACTTGTCATGGAGGGCCCTGGGAGTCACAGGCTCCAACACCCACACCAGTTGTCCTGGAGTATACTCAGGCATAGTAGCCTTCTGATCATACTAGTGCTTCATAAGCTCCTGGCTGGCCTCCAGTTTCCTGTTTGCCTTGTACATGTACTCTGCCATTCTAGATCTCAGGCCTAGCACATAGTCAAGCACATTGTCCTTTGCTTCTTTAAGAGGCTTCTCTAAAGACTCTCTCAGCAGGCTCAATGGCCCCCTCACAGGGTGTCCAAACAACAACTCAAAGGGACTAAAACCAACCCCTTTCTGTGGCACCTCCCTGTAGGCAAACAGTAAGCATGGGAGGAGAACATCCCATCTCCTCCTGAGTTTCTCTGACAACCCATTTATCATGCCCTTCAGGGTTTTGTTGAATCTCTCAACAAGACCATTTGCTTGTGGGTGATAGGGGGTGGTGAACTTGTAGTTGACACCACACTCATCCCACATAGCAGTCAGATAGCTGGACAGGAAGTTCGTGCCCCTATCTGATACCACCTCTTTTGGAAAGCCACTCTGGTGAACACACCAAGCAGTGCTCTAGCCACTGCAGGAGCATCAATGGTTCTAAGAGGGATTGCTTCAGGGTACCTAGTGGCATGGTCCACTACCACTAAGATATACCTATTCCATGATGCAGTAGGTGGGTCCAGGGGACCAACAATGTCCATCCCCACCCTTTCTAAAGGAACCCCAACCACTGGCAGTGGTATTAGAGGAGCCTTTGTCTTGCCCCCTGCCTTGCCACTGGCCTGACAGGTGATACAGGAGCTGCAAAACTCCTTTACCTTTTCAGACATATGGGGCCAGTAGAAATGGTTCACCAACCGGTTCCATGTCTTTGTCTGTCCCAAATGTCCTGCCAAGGGGATATCATGACCCAAAGTCAGGATGAACTCTCTGTACTTCTGGGGCACCACCAACCTCCTGGTGGCCCCCTCCTTGAGGTTTCCGGCCTCAGTATAAAGCAGTCCATCTTCCCAGTAGAGTTTGTGAAACCCACTGTCATCCCCCTCCTCTTGCTTAGAAGCAATCCGCCTCAAGCTCTCAAGGGTGGGACAGTCTCTCTGTCCCTTACTGAACTCCTCTCTGGAGGGTCCACCTGCTCCTGTCAGTTCTGCCAAATCTGCCAGCTCTGGCAGGGATGGAGGCCCTCCCTCAGAGGCTAGATCCTCCCCATCAGGGTTAGATTCTTCCTGCACCTCTGGAGTTCCCTGGGCTGGCTCACCAGGCCCAGTACCCTTGTCCTTGGATGCTTGGCCCTTTGTTCCAGGGTCCAAGTGTCCAGCCCCTCCCTTCTGGCTAGTCTGTGACCTAGTCACAGCACATACCCACTCAGGGAGCTCCAATATTTTCATATGGAGTCCTCTCTCCACCTCTGACCACACAGAGGCTTCAAGATCATTGCCCAGTTAACACTGGACTGGGAGCACCTTTGACACAGCTACCTTCATAGGGCCTGTTACACCTCCCCATTCCAAATCCACCACAGCCATAGGATGGAGTTTGGTAGTGCTGTCTGCATAAGTCACCTGGTGAAACTCATCAGGTAACAACCTCTCTGGAGGCACCAGCTCATCCAGGACCATAGTTACACAAGCCCCAGTGTCTCTGATAGCCTCAACCTCAGTCCCATTCACTTTAGGCCTCTGCCTGTACTTGTCCATGTTTGGAGGTAAGGCAGCAAGGGCTGCAATATTCACCCCACCCAGGGACACTAAGGTTGCGTCCACCACCTGACTATCCCTCTCTGGGGCACCACTCTCCACCCTTACACTTACACTGGCAATCCCTGTGGATGGCCCCATAGGGGGGAGATTCTTGGCGCCGACAGCATCTCCCTGCTTATGCCCTGGCTGGTTACAGTCAAAGCACTTACCTACCTTTGAGGGACCAAAGAACCTACCATTCTTTCCCTGATACCCCCTCCCTTTGAATTTGGGTTGGCTCGGGGCCCCCCCCTCATTGTGCAGGTTTTTTATGGGTCTTTGGAGGACTCCTTCTGGTTTTGACCTTCTTTCCCTTGGGCTTTCCCTTGGGGAGGGACCTATCCTCCTTTCTTCTGGTCACTCCCCTGGTGCTGAATGGAAACCCGGGTTCTTACCCACTCATCAGCTGCTTCCCCCAGCTCTCTGGGGTCTGTCAGCTTAGAGTCCACTAGATACTGGCGTAACTTCTCTTCTGCACAATGAGTCAAAATATGTTCTTTCAAAAACAAATTATACAATCCCTCATATGTGTCAACAGTGTTACCAACAATCCAGCCTTCCAGTGCCTTCACTGAAACGTCCACAAAGTCTACCCAAGACTTTGAACTCAATTTCTGGGTGCCTCTAAACTTTATCCTGTACTGCTCTGGAGTCAGACCAAATCTCTTGACTAAGCATGCCTTCATCTACTGGTATGATTCTGCATCCTCTCCCTTCAGGGTCAGGAGCCTATCCCTCCCAGGTACTGGAATCAACTCCCACAGGAGTGCACCCCAATACCTAGAGTGGACCCTACTCATTCTAAGGGCCCTCTCAAAAGCTGCTAGCCACCTGTCAATGTCATCCCCCACAGTGTACTTGGGCACTATAACCTTGGGAAGTTTATGATCAAATGCACCACCCCTGGACATTTCAAAATCTTCATCATTTTCACTGCCACCATTTCTTTTCGACGCCTCCTCCCTCTCCCATCTCTTCTCAGCCAATTCCAGTTTTCTCTGCTCCAAAGCTATCAAAGCTAATTGAGCCTCAAGCTGTCTCTCTGCAAGGGACAGTGGTGGTTCCTGAGTAAGGGACCCTTCATCACTCCCACCACCTGGAATCACTTGGCTAGCACTAGAGATAATGGAAGAAGCACCATCCTCACCCTCCTCTTGGGTGAGGTTGGGGAGAACACCCTCCATCCCCCCTTGAATCTCCTCAGCTACCCCAGCCCAGGCCTGTAGGGACTTAAGCAACCCTGCCTTCCTAATCTTGTTGGAAGCAGGCAGCCCCCTAAGCCTACACTGTACCCTAAGATCAGCCATCCTGAACTGGGACAGTTTAGCCAGGTCCAGCTCCATGGTTCCCTAGTTTTGGGTCACAACAACTAGGCACAACAGACTTCGAACAATTTGGAAAAATCAAAACAATGGATTAAAAACAGTTTAGTCCAAATTCCAAAAATCAAACTCAAAAGTTTTGTTCTAAGGCAATTTAGAGGATTTTTATAATCTTAATTCACTTTACTGAAAGGTGTCATTTTTAAACACAAGTCCTCATCCACACCGCTGAGCACCAAATGTTGGAAAGTGGATTATTGGTAGGGGCAAATGAAGGTCTGCCACTAGCAATAAGGCCACTAACACATGATAGGACTCAGCATAGGTCTTAGAAAATTATTCCCATGCTCAACCCTTGGTAGCTTGGCTGCGAGCAGGCAGGCTTAACTTCAAAGACAGGTATGTAAAGCATTTAAAAACACCAATTCAGTAAATAATTAAGACACAATGCATAATAAAAATCTAACACCAATTTATAAAAATAGGAAATATTTTTATCTTTAAAATGACACCAAACCGACAAAAATCCAGTGTAGGGAACCGGAGATATGAATTTTTAAAGATTTATCACTTTATAGCACTTAGAAACATATAGCTCCATGTTGGGATATCTGGTCGCGATAGACCGGCTCAAAGGCAAAGTTTCAGGCCGACCGCGATGGAGCCCTGAGCGGCTACCCCTCGCGGTAGGTCCCGGTCACAGTTTTTACCTTCGGACTTAGAAACTTTTCTGGAGCTTTTTCTCGTGGGGTCCCTCGATGCTCTTCAGCAGGCCGGATTCGGTGAGGGTTCGCCGGCCTCGGATTTCTTCTACTCCCGGTCAAACTCTGGAGGTCGGACCTACGGAGCTTTTAGTGGGACGAACCTGGATGGCTTGGCCGGCTCGCGGTTGAAGGCAGGCGGCTTGGCTGGCCAGGTTGAGTCGGTTCCCCTAAGGAGCTTTTCTTCAAAGTTGCTCCAAAGTTCTCCAAACTCCTGGAACTTCTTCCTGAAGTTCCCCAAAGGGTCCCAAAGTGTCTCAAACTCACTCCAAGGGTCTGGAAGCTCCAAGATGGTCCTTGAAAGTTGAGGACTTCAGTGTTGGGGTTTGTAGAGCGCAGCCGTCATAATTGCCCTCCAGTTTCAAATTGGAAAGAACTGTATGACCAAGTGTTAAACACAGCAAGGTAAGCTTGACCAAGCTGTGTTTGACTGGTCAGGTTTACTCTGTGGTAACACCATCCCTATTGTCAGCATTGCTTAGTAACTGGTCATGTTGCCCTTCCTGCAAGCCCATGGTAAAATGATTGAGCTTCCGATTCTGCTGCTATTTGTATTTGTATTTGTCTGTGCTTTATTATTGTTCCCATAAGACTGTCACTGGACTCGAACAACAGGGAACAGGTGCGCTGCCTTGTGTGCACGTTGCTTTCCTTTTACGCTGCTAGACGCGTGTCTAGCAACGTGCAGAGAAACCCCACCCTTCTGCAGCTATAAAAGACTGCCGCCCCCGCTTACGCATGCTTGTGTTCGTTTACCGCTAACCAGCATCTCCACTTACCTGGAATCTCCCGACGACGCTGCACGCTCAGGTCTCCTCTTCGACTTCCGGTTTTCTTCCGGCTTTCGTTGCACTCCTCTGCCTTGGCGAATTCAGTTCCTTGTCCGTCCCCCGTCAATCTTCCGGCGCTCACTTCCTGGTCCAGTTTCTGCACCCGACCTGCAACAGAGAAAAAGAAGAAACAGAGTCAACAAACAAAGTAAGAACGTTCCGCTTGCGGAGCGCGCTCGCATGCATGCATGAAAGACAATTGAAATGTAAAAAGAGAAAGGAGATACTTATCTCAAAAACTGTTTGGCTGAAGTAAGCCTTCTTGCCGCGATCTTCTAATTAAAGACCTCAGACACACAAAAGAGAAAAAAACAACGCAAGGGTTACAACAGAGTTACTGAAAGAAGGCTCTGTGAATCAATCATTGCAAAGAACAATTTCGCTCTCTTTGTTTCTTATTTGGGGCATTTGTAAAGCGTCAAAAGAAACCTGACGTTGTAAAAGAGAATGAGAGAGAGACAAGCGTTTTACTTCATCTCTGAATATAAAGGATAAACGCAAAGGTATTGACAGGGCAAAGAATAGCATTAATGTTAGATACATGTGGATGACTGTCTTAGAAGTAAATAGTGTTGCACTCATTGTTGTTTATTGTTTTATAGGCAATGGACCGCGAAAGAGGTTGCCGTCAGATGTGTTCTTACTGAAGTGAAGAGAGTGGCGAGAGTGTCCTTTTATTTATCGTTTTGGTTCTTTTGTCCCTTTTTTCCCCTTCCCCAGAGGACCTAAGAATCCAAGCTGATAATTGACAAAGGCTTAGGAGGAACTAGGTCTTAGGGGGCATAGGAAAATATCTTCTCATCTCTCATCTGGAACGCCTGGATTTCAGGTGAGTGAAGGTTAACAGAAACACAAGCCTTCACAACATTTAAGTTCTAGTTGAGAGATGGACCCAAACAGAGATCATATAGATACCCGTGACATGGCGCAAGCCTTATTTGAGGATACCGAGACTGATAGAACTGTTGCAGGATTGTTACAGTCTATGCAGTTAGAAATGCAGAAGCTAAAGCAAGAAAACTTAGAATTGCGACAAGAAGTCATACGTTATAAACCCAGGGATTTGGCTTGGTCAAATATAACAGTTCCCCCCTTTACCTCATCCTTTGAGACAGGAACCAAACCTAAAACGACAAGTTCTTTTAGGAATACCGAAGAGAGCACGACACCAATACAGGTCACAGTTGCAGTTCCGCCTACGGTGCCCTTATCAGCCCCGGAACGGTTTTTGGGTGACAGTGCAAAGTTTAATATCTTCATTAGCCAATGCCAATTACATTTTATGTGTAAACCTCAGGCTTTTGTGTCTGACGTGGCTAAGGTGGCGTTTGTGCTTTCATACCTGGGAGGCACTGCTGCAAACTGGTCGATCCCTTATATAGACAGAAATGATCAGGTGTTATATAATTGGCCATTGTTTAAACAAACTATGACTAAATTGTTTGCTAAACATACGTATGTACAAGCTAGTGATAACGAGCTGCTGAACTTGAAACAATCTGGTAAAGACCTTTTGACGTATTTAACTCATTTCAATCGTCTGTTAACAGAGACTCAATGGCCAGAAGAAAAGCGCATATCTCTGTTTTATCGTGGATTGCGTGATGAGTTAAAAGACGCCTTAGCCCACATAGTGGATCTTCCAGATGAATATTCCGACTTTGTTGATCTGGTGGTTAAATTAGACCATAGGCTAAACGAAAGAAAAGGTGACAAGATCAGAGTTGAAAGTAGGTTAACGTGGCTAAAGTCAGAAAAGAAAGAGGCCGAAGTTAAACAAACCGAGTCAGAACCCATGCAGATAGGTATAATTAAGGGGCCACTTACTCCAGAAGAAAAAGAACGTCGTAGAAAATTAAACCTGTGTCTGTATTGTGGACGGTCCGGTCACTTTGCAAAAGAATGTCCTACTAAACCAAAAACCCCTAAAAAGGTTAGCGTAGCAGCAAAGAACCCTTCTGAGCAGGAAAACTAGGTAACTCGTCAAGGAAGGAGATCACTTGCACGAGGCAGCATCAGACTAAGATCTCCCAATCTCGACTCAAGTTTGTACCCAGAATACCAAAACATTTTATAATTCAAGTCATTCTAATATTGAATGCCCAAATCAGACATACTGTGTCAGTCCTATTGGATTCAGGAGCAACCGGAAATTTCGTTGATAATCAACTAGCCCAGAAACTTCAGATGCCCGTTAGACTTAAAGAACAACCAGAACCGGTATGTGCTGTAGATGGCACTGCTCTGTCTTCAGGAGAAATAACCCATCAAACAGAGCCTATGGTCATGGTTTGTCAAAATGGACATACGGAGTCCATTAGTTTTGATCTGATTGATACCCCTGCCTTTGGGGTTATATTAGGAGTTCCTTGGCTTATCACACATAACCCATTAATAAGTTGGGAGACTAGAACAGTAACCCTGAATTCTCTATTCTGCAAGGCCCAATACTACCAAGTAGCCCACCAAGAGTTCGAAACCATTGTTCATTGTGCGAATTCGTTAGTCACTGCAAGTCTCATTCCACCCGAGTATCAGGACTTTGCAGACGTGTTTGACCCTATCAAGGCCACTGTTCTGCCCCCTCACAGACCATATGATTGTCGCATAGACTTGATACCAGGAGCTCCTCTACCCAACAGTAGAGTGTATGCGCTATCTGAGGAAGAAACAAAATACCTAAGATCTTATTTGGATGAACTTCTGGATTTAGGTTTCATCCGTCATTCCACGTCCCCTGTCTCTTCGCCTTTATTCTTTATCCCGAAGCGAGATGGTGGCTTGAGGGCTTGTCTCGATTATCGTGGATTGAATAAGATCACCATAAAGAATAAATATCCTTTACCGTTAATACCCGTATTGTTAGACCAGTTGAGAGATTCAACAGTCTATACCAAGTTGGACTTGCGGGGGGCATATCATCTTGTACGAGTAAAGGAGCATGACGAGTGGAAGGCGGCATTCAGAACTAAATTTGGATTGTATGAGTACACCGTCATGCCCTTTGGCCTGTGCAATGCCCCCGCTGCATTTCAGTTTTTTATTAACGAAGTGCTAAACGAATTTCTGGACATAAGCGTGATCGTATATATTGACGATATCTTGATTTATTCCAAGAATGAAGCAGAACATACACAGCAAGTTAAGGCCGTGTTAGCAAAATTGCAAGACAACCACCTTTTTGTAAAACTTGAAAAATGTGTGTTTAACACAAGACAGGTGGAATTCCTTGGTTATTGTCTCTCACCTGCTGGTATTATGATGGACAAGAAAAAGGTGAGTGCTATTCTAGATTGGCCAGAACCCTCTTCGGTGAAAGAGGTTCAACGAGTTTTGGGCTTTGCCAATTTTTATAGACGCTTCATCCCTCAATTTGCGGAAACAGTGGTTCCCATTACAAAACTGTTAAAGAAAGGACAGCCATTCGACTGGTCTAAGGAGGCCTCACAGGCTTTTCAAACCTTAAAAGAAAAATTTACGTCAGCACCGGTGCTCCGACATCCTAATCCAGATTTGCCATTTTTTGTGGAAGCTGACGCTTCACAGGTGGCTGTGGGGGTGTTCTCTCTCAAAGGGACGAACAGGATGGTCAGTTGCATCCCGTGGCCTTTTATTCAAAGAAGATGCTTCCAGCAGAGCAAAATTACACAGTCATGGAAAGAGAATTGTTGGCAATCAAATTAGTATTTACTGAATGGCGTCATCATTTGATGGGAGCCAAATTCCCGGTTACAATTTTCAGCGACCATAAGAATTTGCAATTTTTTAGTTCAGTAAAAGCTCTCACTCCTCGACAGATGCGTTGGTTGAATTTCTTTAGCTCCTTTGATTTTGTAATCACATTCAGACCAGGTACCAAACAGGTGTTATCGGATCTGTTGTCTAGGTACGGGCACACAATTGAGTCTAAGAAAGAAACAGATAATCCCTCTATTATTCCACCACAAAAAATTGTAGCACCCTTGAGTTCCCCTGATTTTATGACTCAGCTTAGACAACTACATTTAAAGGAACGAGTGAAAGAGTGGTTGCAAGACTCGAAGAATTCCCTCCAAGAAGGTCTACTTTACCATGAAGATTTGTTATATGTACCTAGTGCAGACTTACAACTAAAGGTTATGCAGTGGAATCATGAGTCACCTCTTGCTGGTCATCCTGGAGCTCAGAAAACGTTAGACAATTGTCAAAAACATTTTTGGTGGCCTACTTTAGTAAAAGATGTTAAAGAATTTGTGGCAACCTGTCCCATTTGTGCCAGTAATAAATCCTCCCACACCGCTCCTGCTGGTTTACTCCAACCCTTACCTGTCCCCCCCCAACCCTGGCACACGATAAGTGTGGATTTTATCACTGGACTTCCGCTGTCAAATGGTCACAACACAATTTTGGTGGTGGTGGATTATTTGTCCAAAATGGCCCATTTTGTTCCCTTATCAAAACTCCCCTCTGCCATGGAGTTTAGTCATATCTTTCTATCGCAGATTGTGAGATTACACGGCTTGCCAAATAAGATTGTTTCGGACAGAGGTAGTCAATTCGTCTCAAAGTTCTGGAAACACTTTTGTGAGTTATTAAAGGTAAAGGTAGCTCTGTCCTCAGCTTATCATCCAGAAACTGATGGTCAGACGGAAAGGGCGAACCAGACTTTATTACAAACCCTACGTTGCCTAATGGCAGAATTCACTAGTCACTGGGACAAAGCTTTAGCTCTAGCTGAATTCTGTTACAACAATAGCGTTCATGTGTCTACACAATGTTCCCCATTCTACTTTTTACAAGGTTTTCATCCCAAATCGCTACCTCTGTCTGTAGAACGGTCTTGTTTACCAGCCGTAACGGATCGATTACACAATTTGTTAGACATACAGGCAAGAGCAGTGAAACATTTAACCAAGTACAAGGAACGAATGAAAACTCAAGCTGATAAACATAGAGTTCCAGCCCCTAATTTTAAGGTAGGAGACAAGGTGTGGTTGTCCACCAAGAATTTACTCTTAGCAGGACCTAGGAAACTGCAGCCAAAATATATTGGGCCTTTTAGCATCATTCAAATATTGACCCCCGTATCGGTAAAACTACTCTTACCCCCCGAGTATTCTGTGCATCCCACCTTTCATGTATCGTTACTAAAAACTTATAATCCGCTCACTAGACAAGACCCCCCTCCTCCTCCTGTTGTTATAGATGGGCGCTTAGAGTATGAAGTTCAGAAAATCCTAGATGCGAAACGACTGGAAGGGAAGTTGCACTACTTAATTGCTTGGAAGGGTTATCCAGTAGAAGAAAACTCTTGGGAACCAGCTTCGGCAGTGCACGCTTCTCTGTTGATTAGAGCCTTTTACCTCAGAAACCCACACAAACCACGACCAGTGGGGAGGCCTTTGAGGGGAGCGACTGTTGGGGTTTGTAGAGCGCAGCCGTCATAATTGCCCTCCAGTTTCAAATTGGAAAGAACTGTATGACCAAGTGTTAAACACAGCAAGGTAAGCTTGACCAAGCTGTGTTTGACTGGTCAGGTTTACTCTGTGGTAACACCATCCCTATTGTCAGCATTGCTTAGTAACTGGTCATGTTGCCCTTCCTGCAAGCCCATGGTAAAATGATTGAGCTTCCGATTCTGCTGCTATTTGTATTTGTATTTGTCTGTGCTTTATTACTGTTCCCATAAGACTGTCACTGGACTCGAACAACAGGGAACAGGTGCGCTGCCTTGTGTGCACGTTGCTTTCCTTTTACGCTGCTAGACGCGTGTCTAGCAACGTGCAGAGAAACCCCACCCTTCTGCAGCTATAAAAGACTGCCGCCCCCGCTTACGCATTCTTGTGTTCGTTTACCGCTAACCAGCATCTCCACTTACCTGGAATCTCCCGACGACGCTGCACGCTCAGGTCTCCTCTTCGACTTCCGGTTTTCTTCCGGCTTTCGTTGCACTCCTCTGCCTTGGCGAATTCAGTTCCTGGTCCGTCCCCCGTCAATCTTCCGGCGCTCACTTCCTGGTCCAGTTTCTGCACCCGACCTGCAACAGAGAAAAAGAAGAAACAGAGTCAACAAACAAAGTAAGAACGTTCCGCTTGCGGAGCGCGCTCGCATGCATGCATGAAAGACAATTGAAATGTAAAAAGAGAAAGGAGATACTTATCTCAAAAACTGTTTGGCTGAAGTAAGCCTTCTTGCCGCGATCTTCTAATTAAAGACCTCAGACACACAAAAGAGAAAAAAACAACGCAAGGGTTACAACAGAGTTACTGAAAGAAGGCTCTGTGAATCAATCATTGCAAAGAACAATTTCGCTCTCTTTGTTTCTTATTTGGGGCATTTGTAAAGCGTCAAAAGAAACCTGACGTTGTAAAAGAGAATGAGAGAGAGACAAGCGTTTTACTTCATCTCTGAATATAAAGGATAAACGCAAAGGTATTGACAGGGCAAAGAATAGCATTAATGTTAGATACATGTGGATGACTGTCTTAGAAGTAAATAGTGTTGCACTCATTGTTGTTTATTGTTTTATAGGCAATGGACCGCGACAGAGGTTGCCGTCAGATGTGTTCTTACTGAAGTGAAGAGAGTGGCGAGAGTGTCCTTTTATTTATCGTTTTGGTTCTTTTGTCCCTTTTTTCCCTTCCTCCGAGGACCTAAGAATCCAAGCTGATAATTGACAAAGGCTTAGGAGGAACTAGGTCTTAGGGGGCATAGGAAAATATCTTCTCATCTCTCATCTGGAACGCCTGGATTTCAGGTGAGTGAAGGTTAACATTCAGTTCCCACAATTCACTTGGACAAAACCCTTACAAATCCACTGGTAGTTCTCCAGGTTGCGGATTCTTGGTGGTGATGATCCAGGTGAGCTCTGTTAACCTGTAGCTTGCAGGGAGTCCACTCTTTACTCTTTTTCACAGCAAGGTAGTCCACAGGGCTGTAGTTCCAGATGGTGCAGTCCTCAGAGGTCAGGCCTTAGAAATTGCACATCAAACTTCTCAGCATGGCACAACGTCTTGCTTTCTTAAGTTTCAAGCAGCAGATCTGAGAGACTCTGCCCCTCTCAGATACTTATTCTAAGTTCTCTGGGTCAAGCAGGAGGTCACTCCTGACCAATGGGAGCAGGGCAACTCCCCAAGGATATGACCACATCCTGTAGAGTGTGGCATTATTTTATCCCAGAGTGCACCAAATCTTCCAAATTCATAATGGCTGATTTTCCAGCAGGGAGGTAAGAGCTGGCTAAACACACCCCTAGGATGGCTACTTTCCATAGACTCTCCCCCTTGCATCTGCTCATACCTTCCTTAAGCCTAGCATCTGGCTGAGGTGAAAAGTTTAGAGTTGTAAATGACACTGGTTTCTTCCCTCCTCTTTGAAGACCATGGTTTACGACTCCTCCCCCTGCCCTGGCATTCCTGTGGAACAGCACACTGCCCTCCCAGAAGGGCTGGTTAACGCCAGGGGCTCTTTATCACCTCTTCAAAGCAGCCTGGCTAATCCACTGAACTCTGACCAATCAGGACAGACCACTGGAAGGCTGAATCTGGACTTACAAACAAGAAAGTCTTATAACTTCTTGTCTGTACATTTTAGGAGAAATTCAACAATATGATATTGTTGGATTCATCACTACCATTCTGGGAAGTCTTTGAATGGAAGTTCTATCATTCTCCTATCAGGAGTTATTAGTTAATAACTTCTTGCCATCTTAACCTATGTGGCGTAGGATTTGCAATGGGAAAAATGACTTGGGCCATTTTTCCAGCACCAGGGCTTATAAAAACATATTTTATAAGTACTTCGCTTATATCTACAGGACCCCCACCCCAGGGGACTACTAGGGGAGACTTTAGGGGCTCTGAATCTGTAGAAATATTGCAGATCCTCCCTCCACAGTGCTCCTAGCATCAAAGTCGAATTTGGGCAGCACTTTACCACAATGTGGGGAGTGAAATGTGAAATTTCACTTAACCCAGGGCATATAAAACTCCTTTTATAAGGGTCCACCTTAGAAATACCTGACCACCCACCCCTGGGACACCTAAGGGAGACCCTGGGGGTGCCTAATATGCCAAAACATTGTAGGTTATCCATTTTTAAGTGCCCCAAACACCAAAGTCAAGTTTGGGCACAATGTACTTATTAAAAGCAGTCATGGAACCCAGGGCTGCTTTTAAACTGACCTCAGGCTTCAGCAGTGCACACATGCAAGTGCAGAAAAGGCTGCTGGCCTCTAAACTGCCATGCCCTACTATATACTAGGGACTGATAGGTAGTTTCAATCCCCCTGCCCTATTATGTACTACGGTCTTATAGGGTAGGTCATGCCAATCACAGGGGTACCCCAACCCATAGTGTACCCTAATGTATGTAGGTGTTTTCACTGTATTCTAAATGTGTCACTTTCAGCATAGCACTGGCCCTGGGCCTGGTTAGGCAGAGCCCAGGGTCAGTCAGAGGCAGTTACCACCAGTACCAGTCAGCAAAAAGTTGGGGGGTGCCCAGGGCACAGGATGACTTTGCAACAGTGTGCCATCAGGACTGAGCATAATCTTTACCGCAGAGCTGGCTCGTCGCCTTCCTCAAAAGAAAGTGTTCTGAAAGTCAGGTCAGTGAGACTATGCTATCACCCTAGCTGTGGCCTAAATGAGTGCCTCCCACGCTCCGCTTTCTAATGCAGCCCTGCTTACAGCTCATGTGGTCAGCGTCAATCGAGTGAGTCTGCAAGTCACTCATCTGATTATAATAAATTATGAACGTCTTCCAGACTGCTTGATCTATTTTCCGCAATTTTGGCTACTGTCTGATAAATGAGTTGTTTAACAATTATTTCTTATGCTTTGAAGCAGTTAACTTAGCCTTTCTCGTTGCTCAAATGGGTGTAATTTCTGATATTTATATGTTTCCCTCCTCTTCATTGCTTTATTTTGCTCGTGAGCAAGTGTCACTCATAGTCGCTGAAATGTCACTCATAATTACACTGTATTTATGAAAATGTCGCACATAGCAATCTGAAACCTTGGCAGCTATGGACACCGTACGTGGGATTACGCCGGTGCGTCCGAATCCCTAGGGAGGAGCAGGGAATCAGATAAGTGCGGTTAATCGAGGAGTCTCGGCATACACTGAACGCAAAGCGCGTTCGTGATGACAGTGGCCCTTAATATACGGGCTTGGCTCCGCCCCTCGTACATGTGCGAGGAAGAGCGAAGCACGCCCGACAATATGTTCATGCAAGCCCAAGCCAGTGAGGAGCAAATTTCCGGAAGTCCACCTTAGATGTAAATGTTTGTTATCAGCACTCACATTTAGAGCGGAACCCTGTCTATCTTGCAGCCAAACTCCAACCCGTGTGTGGAGAGCTATCCAATAATACAGAAATGTATGCCAAAGGCCTAATGAAGAGGTGAAAGCATCTCTCCTTTGATAAAAGACATTCAACATTTTGTGTTAATAATGTTGCAAATCCACAGAAGGGAACCATGAGAACACTGTGTATACCAACTTTGGCATGGTTGAGGGAAAGGTTGGGCCTGCAATGGTTATTTTCAAAGACCTGGAAACCCTGAGTGGAGTCAGTATTATGGGATGGGAGCAGCTCACAGACTGGCTCATTGGTGGAAGTGGTGATTGTAATCTTATCTCAACTAGTGTGGTTTAGCATAGACTTAGGGAAAAAAAAAACGGAACTAAAGATAGTAATTGAGGCCTTGCCATGCAATAGTAGACTACAAATGTAAACATGTTATTCACTTGCTCTAATCATTTATGTCACACACAAGGATTTCGGTTGGACAAAGGGGCTATCCCCTGACTAAACATGAAGTGCACATTCAGAAAAATAACATTAGATTCTGTTCAAAATTCTATTGCTTGTTTTCATAGCCAATTCATTTCCCTATTTCTAATTATTGCAACTGTATTATGGTATTTGTCTGTTATGAGTCATTCTTCTGATTACATCTTTTGTACCTGCGGTAGATTCAAAGCGGGTGCCAATGTTTGCACCTTCAGACATATGTTTATTCCTTATGCAAATCAACATTTTGCTCATTCTTAAACAATAAAGGTAAAAAAAAATTGAAAAATAGAACTACCAATCTACATTATGCATGGGTCCCATTCATCAACAAAGCACTCGTCTGTTTTGTGAAAGGTAAGAAAAGTGCAGACATAGTTTGCAAATGAAGTAACATATGGTTATTTTATAGCCTTATAGTCTGATGCAGAGGGCTATACCGGTTGTTAAAGGCCCTGAACCCACGCTATAGGCCTGAGCCTCAGGCAAGGGCTTATAACGAGGAAGAGGGCCTTTAACAACAGGTAGAGCCTGAGGCAGAAGGGCTATCAATCAATCAATCAATCAAGCATTTGTATAGCGCGCTACTCACCCGGAGGGTCTCAAGGCGCTAGGGGGAGGGGGGTCCGCTACTGTTCGAACAGCCAGGTCTTGAGTTGCTTCCTGAAGGAGAGGTGGTCTTGGGTCAGGCGGAGGTGGATGGGTAGGGAGTTTCACGTCTTGGCAGCCAGGTAGGAGAAGGATCTTCCTCCCGTTGTGGCTCTTCGGATGCGGGGGACGGCGGCGAGGGCGTGGTTGGTCGATCGTAGCTGGCGGGTGGGAGTGTAGAAGGTCAGACGGTCGTTGAGGTATCTGGGGCCTTGGTTGTGGAGAGCTTTGTGTGCGTGGGTGAGGAGTCGGAACGTGATTCTCTTGCTGACGGGGAGCCAGTGCAGGTCTCTCAGGTGTCCGGCGATGTGGCTGTGTCGGGGGATGTCCAGGATGAGTCGAGCTGAGGCGTTCTGGATGCGTTGGAGTCTTTTCTGAAGTTTGGCTGTGGTTCCGGCGTAGAGGGAGTTGCCGTAGTCCAGTCGGCTGGTGACGAGGGCCTGGGTGACCGTCTTCCTGGTTTCGGTGGGGATCCACCGGAAGATCTTCCGCAGCATGCGTAGGATGTTGAAGCAAGACGAGGAGACGGCGTTGACTTGTCTGGTCATTGAGAGGAGGAGTCCAGGATGAAGCCCAGGTTGCGTGCGTGGTCCGTTGGTTTGGGTGCGTTGCCCAGGGCAGGGGGCCACCAGGAGTCGTCCCAGGCGGAGGGTGATGATCCTAGGATGAGGACTTCCGTCTTATCTGAGTTCAGTTTCAGGCGGCTGTTCCTCATCCACTCGGCTACGTCCTTCATCCCTTCATGTAGGTTGGTTTTGGCGGTTGTGGGGTCGTTGGTGAGGGAGAGGATCAGCTGGGTGTCGTCGGCGTAGGAGATGATGTTGAGGTTGTGTTGGCGTGCGATGGCTGCGAGGGGGCTCATGTAGACGTTGAAGAGGGTGGGGCTGAGTGATGATCCTTGTGGTACGCCGCAGATGACTTCGGTGGCCTCGGAACTGAACGGGGGAGGCGGACTCTCTGGGTTCTTCCGGCGAGGAAGGAGATGATCCACTCCAGTGCCTTCTCTTGGATTCCGACGTTGTTCAGGCGTTGCACTAGGGTGCGGTGGCAGACTGTGTCGAACGCTGCGGAGAGGTCCAGGAGGATGAGGGCCGCTGTTTCCCCGTTGTCGAGCAGGGCTCGGATGTCGTCGGTGGCTGCGATGAGGGCGGTCTCGGTGCTGTGGTTGGCCCGGAAGCCGGACTGTGAGTGGTCGAGGGATCCATTCGTCTCGATGAAGGCGGCCAGTTGTCTGTTGACGGTCTTCTCGATGACTTTGGCAGGAAAAGGAAGGAGCGAGATGGGGCGGTAGTTTTTGAGGTCGGTGGGGTCCGCTGACGGTTTCTTCAGTAGGGCGCAGAGTTCGGCGTGCTTCCAGCTCTCTGGGAAGGTGGCGGTGTCGAAGGAGGTGTTGATGATGTCCCGGAGGTGGGGTGCGATGACGGCGTCGGCCTTGTTGAAGATGTGGTGAGGGCAGGGGTCGGTTGGTGATCCGGAGTGGATGGAGTTCATCGTGCGGATAGTGTCTTCGGTGTTGATCGGGGTCCAGGCTCGGAGGGTGGAGGTGGGGGACGTTGGAACGGTTGTAGGGTACGTCGGCTGTGTGCTGAAACTGTTGTGTATGTCTGCGATCTTGCTGTGGAAGAACGAGGCGAGCGAGTTGCAGAGGTCTTGCGAGGGGTGATGTCGTTGTTTCCGGCGCTGGGGTTCGAGAGCTCTTTGACGATGATGAAGAGTTCCTTGCTGTTGTGGGCGTTGTTGTCCAGTCGTTCCTTGAATGCGGTTTTCTTGGTGGTGTGGATCAGCTGGTGGTGTTTTCGGGTGGCGTGTTTGAGGGTGGTCATGTTGTCTGCAGTCGGGTCTCTGCGCCATGCTTTCTCGAGGGCCCGGCAGTTCTTCTTGGATTTCTTGAGTTCGTCGGTGAACCAGGGTGCTTTCTTGTTGCCGTGTCTGATTGGGGGGTCTTCAATGGGGCGAGGATGTCAGCGCAGTTGGTGATCCATCTTGTGAGGTTGCTGGCGGCTTGGTTGGGGTTCGTTGAGCTGGCGGGAGGGTTCTGGCTCAGGGATGTGGTGAGTTGGTCGGTGGTGATCTTGTTCCAGCTTCTGCGCGGGAGCTGTTGCGGGTGGTGGTGCGTGGTGGTCCTGCTGAAGCTGAAGTGGACGCAGCTGTGGTCTGTCCAGTGGAGTCCGGTGGAGTGGCTGAAGGAGATGTCCTTGCTGGAGGAGAAGACGGGGTCAAGCGTGTGGCCGGCATGGTGTGTGGGGTTGGTCACCAGTTGCTTGAGTCCGAGGTTGGCGAGGTTGTCCAGCAGGGTGGTGGTGTTGCGATCGTTGTTGTTCTCTAGGTGGAAGTTGAGGTCCCCAAGGAGGATGTAGTCGGCCGAGAGGAGGGCGTGCGGGCTGATGAGGTCGGCGATGTCTTCGCTGAATTGTGTGCGTGGTCCTGGGGGTCTGTAGATGAGGGTGCCTCTGAGGGTGGTCTTGGGGTCGGTGTGTATCTGGAAGTGCAGGTGTTCGCCGGCTGTGAAGGTGTCGTCGGAGTTGGTCGTAATGCGGATGGTGTTCTTGTGGACGATGGCGATGCCTCCTCCGGTCTGGTTGGCGCGGTCCTTTCGGGTGATCTTGTATCCGTCCGGGATGGCGATGGCGATGTCGGGCGCTGAGGAGGCGTTCATCCATGTTTCCGTGAGGAAAGCGACGTCTGGTGATGTGGAGTCGAGCAGGTTCCAAAGTTCCACGGCGTGTCTGTGGACGGAGCGGGTGTTGAGCAGGATGCACTTCAGGTGGTTGCTGCTGGTGCTCGGCGTGGCGGGTGCGGTGCAGGTCCGGAGGCAGGAGAACTTGCAAGATTGGCAGGCGAAGGGTCCGTGGGTGCGTCCTGGGGTGGCACGGTGGCAGCCGGGGATTCGGCCGGTGTTGAGTGCGTTGAGGGTGGCGGTGTCGTAGGTCCGGTGGGTGGGTTGGCTGCTGCGGGGGCCAGGGGTTCTGGCGCTGGGCGCGGTCCAGTCGCGGACGGGCGCAGACGGGCTTACCTTAGGCGCGCCTGCGGCGCGGCCGCGCAGCGGCCGCCATTTATGGGGAGGTGGGAGGGAGGAGCAGCTGGGAGGCGGGAGGCCGGGGCAGCGAATGGGCAGTCAGGGGGGCGGGGCCGCAGGGGACGCAGCGGCGGGAATGGCGAGAGGCAACGGGGGTACAGAAGGAAAAAAAGGGGCGAGAGAACAGACAAATGCGGGCACAGTACAAATGGGGCAACGGGGGTACAGAAGGAAAAAAAGGGGTGAGAAAACAGACAAATGCGGGCACAGTACAAACGGGGCAACGGGGGTACAGAAGGAAAAAAAGGGGCGAGAAAACAGACAAATGCGGGCACAGTACAAATGGGGCAACGGGGGTACAGAAGGAAAAAAGGGGCGAGAAAACAGACAAATGCAGGCACAGTACAAATGGGGCAACGGGGGTACAGAAGGAAAAAAGGGGCGAGAAAACAGACAAATGCGGGCACAGTACAAATGGGGCAACGGGGGTACAGAAGGAAAAAAGGGGCGAGAAAACAGACAAATGCGGGCACAGTACAAATGGGGCAACGGGGGTACAGAAGGAAAAAAGGGGCGAGAAAACAGACAAATGCGGGCACAGTACAAACGGGGCAACGGGGGTACAGAAGGAAAAAAGGGGCGAGAAAACAGACAAATGCGGGCACAGTACAAACGGGGCAACGGGGGTACAGAAGGAAAAAAAGGGGCGAGAAAACAGACAAATGCGGGCACAGTACAAATGGGGCAACGGGGGTACAGAAGGAAAAAAAGGGGCGAGAAAACAGACAAATGCGGGCACAGTACAAATGGGGCAACGGGGGTACAGAAGGAAAAAAAGGGGCGAGAAAACAGACAAATGCGGGCACAGTACAAACGGGGCAACGGGGGTACAGAAGGAAAAAAAGGGGCGAGAAAACAGACAAATGCGGGCACAGTACAAATGGGGCAACGGGGGTACAGAAGGAAAAAAAGGGGCGAGAAAACAGACAAATGCGGGCACAGTACAAATGGGGCAACGGGGGTACAGAAGGAAAAAGGGAAGGGCGTTCTTACCAGCAGCAGCGGGCGGACAACACAGGCGGAGCTGTGTGGCGGGGGGAGCGACCTACCTATAAGGCTATTAGAACATTCTGCCCGCTAAGAATTAATCATGGCAATAGGGCGATATGTAGCGAAGTCCAATGGGTCCTCCTTGGGCTTTAAGAGCATGCATATAATACCCTCTCACATTGCATGGGGCAGGATCCCTGCTTCCCTCAAGGTTTCCCACAGGTTTGTCATAAGGTGAGGGGAAAATGCTTGGTATAGCTCCATGGGGAACCCATCACTTCCAGGTGTTTTGATGGTTGGTAATGCTCTCAGTGTTTCCCTGAGTTCTTCCAAGGTCGCCCTCCAGCTCTTCCCTAAGGGATTCAGTGAGCTGTGGTATAGGAATAGTGTCTAAATAACTCAGTATGCTGTCAGGTGGCACTGGGTGTCCCCTGTTGTATGTGCATTGGAAATGCTCTAAGAGTGTGTTGTTAATCGTGGTCTGAGTCATTGCAAATGCGCCCAAGGGAGTCCATAGGTCGAGGATCGAGTTTTGTTGCTGTTCTTTCCTCATCAACCGGGCCAATAACTTACTTGGTTTATCGCCCTCTCTATGAAGGCGCTGTCTGGGATCCTCAATGTATATCTGTCTAGCTTATCCCATGTGTCCCCTAGCTCCTTTTTCACTTTAAGGAGAGCCCCGTCATAGTCCGGGCTATTCAGGGGCCTGCCCTGTGCAGTAGTCAACGCAGCCTCCAATGACTTACGTTTTCTGGTCAGCTGTGCTCCCACCCCGCAGTTGAGGCCTTTGTATTTCCCCATGAGTACTGCTATCATGACCTCCCATTTGTTGCCGCAGTTAGCGATGGTGACCCAGTTATTTTTTAAGTAGTCCGTTAGGGCTGTACCAATGCTAGTGGGTTCCATGAGAATGCCCAACGGAAGTCTCCACCTTCTGTGAGCCCTGGGGGCTTTAGCTAATGCATATTTCACCATCAAGGTTGCATGGTAAGACAAATATCTACTGAGGAATGTTGCTGTTTGAATCGCCTGGGCGTTGTGAGTCGCAATCAGTATACGATCCAGGCTGCTGTGTGTATTATAAGTTAGGACCTACAGGAGTATTCCTGAGCGAACGGGTGGAGTTTACTCCATATGTCAGCGCAATGAAGGTTGTCCATGGCTTCTCTGAGGGAGTGCATCATCCTAGATTTCATATCCAGTCATGGGGCTGCGATCAAGTGCACCATCAAGGACACAATTGAAGTCTCCTGCCCATAAAGTGGTGGCTGGTGACATTTGAAAGTGGTAGGGCGAGCAAGTTTAATTGACAAACGTTGGGTCCAGGGTGATTCCACCTCCCGAGAAAAAGTTGAAAAAATATTGACAAATGATGCATTTGAAAGCAAATGAATTTAGTGAGAAAGCAAGGTTTATGAAGCAGTGGGGACATATAGTCATGAAAGATTGAACACATTAAAAACTACCCCATATCTTACTGCATTAATATGTTCAACAGTTACTTTAATGTGCAAATTGTACAACGCGACAACTTCAGGCCGTTTAAAGTGTGTGCTTGCCCAGTGTCTTGCACTGCATGTGGCATCAGCTTTTGAAGAAAATGCTCTAACTAGGCTTCTGAAAGCACCCACAGCTGCTGGCTGCAGTCAGTCATATAGAAGTACGTGCAAATAGGTCATTAAGTGGGATGACAAAAGTGGGGGCTCTCTAAAAGGGAACATGTAAAATAAATGTCAGTGATTCCCATAGTGTGCTACCCAACCAGTATTTTGGTTTCTCTCTGAGGTGGTATTGCATCCAGATATATAACACAATAACTGACATACACCTGAAACCTGGCAGTACGATTGGATTTATCAATGGTTGTTAGCTGTTTAAGATAAATGAGTAAAATCAAGAATTTGTTATAAATAATTAACATTGGAAATGTTTCAATTCTGAAATTGTGAGGCTGTAAATTAAATATCATTGAGGCCTGTGGAAGGAGTGTTGGCCTTTAGTTATATGTGCTTATTTAAGACATGTATGCCCTTTTTCTCTGCACATTTCATTCATCTGCACATTTTCAACCTCCTCTCTTTCCTCTTCAGCACCCTCTTTTCACTCTACGCCGCACATACTTCATTGCATCTCACTCATTTCACCACCCCCAAACATACACTGCACTCTCTCACATTTAAGCACTTTATTTCCTTCCGCCTTGTAAATATTTCGACATCTGTGTACCATGTTTACACACATTTACATTGAATTTCAATTGCCACTGGAATACATGACCATTGTTCTGTGTGCTCTTCAGAGACACCAACCCACTAAAAGGCACTTTGCTTTGCCTCCAGTCACAGCGCCAGCGCTCTCAATCAAAACCCCTCATAACATCAGGCACAACTCAAAATACGCAATATGCAAGAGTAATAAGATGCACGAGAAAAAATACAGAAACACATCCTGATGAAATAGCTTACTCTCTTGGGGAATGCAAGATTAACTAAAACACGTGAAATAAGAGAGTAACTAAATCGCTGACATGCATTACCAGAACGTTTTTAACATTCATTGTTCGCAAATCAATCCATGTTTTTGGCATTAATGTTAAAGGCATGAAGACAGGGCGAGTTTTAACGCCATACAGCAGATAACTGTAAGCACATTTTTCTCACTTTTCACTGGACTCAGATATTTGGATCAACTTTGCAAGGGAACAGGAACCCTGCTCGTTTTTTGGATCAATTTTGTGAGGGAATGAATGCAGCAGCTCCACTTCTAAAGGGGCCATCGACCTGCAGCCAGGACCTAGGTTGTCACAGTGGTGGAGGTTAGTGTGACGAGCGGTCCCAGCACAATATACATAACACAAGATTAGCATTCTAACACTTACCATTGCTGAGGACAAGGCACCAAATCACATCCACTCCTACGTGACAAATGGGAAAGGGTGGAATCTATGCCTGTGAATGACAAACGTCTGTCATTACACAGGGATGAAAATTCCAACGCCCGAAACCATGACGCTGATTTTGCATCACTGGCCTACAGTGGATACCACAATTTATGACAATGGCAATGAAGGGCATACGAAAGGTAAGGCCTGCGTGAATCACAGTGCAGAGAGTTGATTTACTGCCTGACTTCCGTCTCCAGCTACAGAGTGAGGAAGGTCGGGCAGCCTAGGACATACTGCCCAGACTTAAATACATCAATTTGTTTAGAGATAACGATCGTATCTCTAAATAAATTGATTTATTTAATAATTTTTTATAGAAATATGTAGGGATTTCAGAGGGGAGCAGCCCCTGAGCCTTAATGGAGAAACCACCCATCCACCCATATGAAGGGGGTGTCAATGTATGCTGCCAAAAGGTTTTGCACTCTGGAGAAGAATGCCTGATCATCAATATTCGGGGCATATACATTGAGAATGGTGATGTCCCTAACATCTAGTGTGCCTGAGATCAAGAAGTACCTCCCTTCTATGTCTGCTTTGGAGTAATGTAATTTCAATTGGACCCCCAGAGCGATCCATATGGCCACTCCCCTTAGGCTGAATACGTGGATGTGAATAATTGCCCCCTCCATTTTTTTGCCAGCTTAGAGGCTTCTGATTCAATTGGGTGGGTCTCTTGGAAACAGGCTAGCTCCACTTTGTATCATTTAAAAAAATGAAAGCACCCTGTATATTTTGTAAAATGTACCCAGGCCTCTACCATTTCATGTTAGTATTTTGTGTTGCCTGAGTAATGCGATGTGTTCCAGGGTCAAACCAACTTCCCTCCCCTCCTTATTCCAGCTAGGTAGCAGTGTCAGGTCGTGTGTGCTTTGGTCATCATGCATAGTGGACAGTGTTGTGCAACCACGTGGATGTCTCAACTTTTAACAACCCCCAACTAATGCCCCCTCCACTCCCACCCAGAAAGACACCATTAATCATCAACAATACAACTGAGTAGTGTTTGCACATTACGGGGGAGATTTACAAAAACTCCATTCAACGCAGCGCAGCCCCCAGCGAGGCTGCACTGCGTTGCACGACAGGGAGGCAGCAGGAAAGCGCCATATCTTCAAAGATATGGCTCTCTCCTCCCCTTTCCCTTGTGCCGGCGCTGATTACAGCTGCTGAGCGCCACGCACACACCTTAGCACCATAGCGCTAGGGTATGTGTGTGAGTCTAGCATAGCTTGTGTACAGGAGTGCCCTTCCTGTACAAAATACCTTGCCTAGACAAGGTGCAAAGCTTTTCCCACTTTGTATGCGTGTTGCACCATGCGCACGTATGCAAAGTCGGAAAAGGAAGGAGAAATGAAAGCATTTCTCCTTCCTTGCGCCTACTTTAAAAGGGCGCAGTTATCTCACACTAACCCCAATCTACTTTTTTTAGTAAATTGGGTTTAGCGTGAGAAACCTTGGGTGGTTGCATGGAAACGCCCATGCTCCACCCTTGGTTGGCTCCCATGGTACTAAGTAATGTAAAGCAGCGCCATGCGCTGCTTTGCCTTACCTCTCTGTTATTTCCAGCGCTAAACAAGTTTAGTGCTGGAAAGTAAATTAGAAAGAAAAGACTACTTCCCCCACCGCTAGTTATTAGGTACCAACCTTTATAACTATACTGAATGAGAAAAAATAGGTGGGAATATCAATATACCTCCCCACAGCCATGCAGAGATTCAGAGGTCAAGAGAGAAGAATACTTGCTCCAGCTGCCCTAACTAGCCCTACGAAAGCGAAATATGAGAAGCCCATTTTTGGCCAGGGAGAGACCCTGCAATGTACTGGAGTCAAGAGGAGCATTCATCAGTCATGTGTGTCCGTTGTGTCTTGCAACCAATTTGGGTCCACCCCAGAAGCCCCCGTAGAGGGGCGCTCTGCTGAACCTGCACACATATTTATTATACCATCAGCATTGATCTCCGGTTGACCAAGGTCCATTCTTATCGTTTACTGGCGGCGGCGGCGGCGGCGGCGGCGACGAGAGCTGGATCTTCAAGATCGGGGCACCTGGCAGCCTGTGGCACCTCCACTGGACGGCCGCCAGTGCACACCAGCTGTATGCCCTATCTAGAGGCATTCACAAACCTGCTCTGGCGCTGTGAAGGAGTGGAACTTTCCCTCATGCACGACACACAATGTTGCCAGGTAGAGGAGCATATATTGGAGACCCATGGCTCTAAATTTTTGTTTCACCATCTTAAATGCCCATTGAAGCTGTTGCACTTGCTGCTTGTAATCCAGGAATATCCGCACCATCACGCCCTTGCTACAGATTTCTGAAGGTTCTCTCGCTCTATGCAGGACAATGTCGCTAGCTCTGTAGTTTAGAATTTTAGCAATTATTGCCCGAGGAGGGGCCCCTGGCAACAGGGGTTGGGTTAGGGGGGAGGGAACCAGCTCCTGGTGTGCTCTTTCCACTATGAAACATGAGGACAACTCAATCGGACCAAGGGTAGTCTTTATCCAGGTTTCCAGGAATTGTTCAGGGTGCCTGAAATTTCGTTTAAAGACCATATACAGGAGTCGTTTACCTGGGACATGACCTCTATGTTAGGGCTGTGTCCATTATTAAAGGCATATTTGGTCATGGTCGTAATACTTGGTACGTATTCCATGGCCTGTTTGCAGAAAGTCCCCTGGAATTTGGGAAATTTGAGGGAGGTGCACTCAGAAGGACACCATACCTGTCCACATCACCTCAATACTTGCAAGACAACCACTCAATGGCCACTGACTGCATGAAGGTTCTGTGCAGGAGTGAACTGAGCTCTCATTCAACAGCGTCCCTTGAGACCTACTCTTGCACAAACTAAACAGCGCCAGAATATCACTGAAAATATTGAGAGCTATCCAACTCTTGATTTCCAAAATGTGGCTATGCATGAAGATGGGAGATGGCACCAAGCTCGCCCAGAAAATGTACACCTCGCTTGGCTTGAAGCAGGGGTGTGTGCTTGCCCCCTTGCTGTAAAGCATGCATATTTCAAGCCTATCAAGGGAACTGGATATTATAAATGCTCATCCTCCAAAACTTGGGGGCCCGCTCCTCAGACACATTCTATATACTGACGACCTGCTCGTTATGAGTATGACCCCAGTCGGGCTGCAGTGACTCCTAGATGTTCTTCTTTGTTTTACAAAGTGGAACAAACTTGAAACAAACCCCATGAAAACCAAAGCAGTGAAGTTCAGCAAGAAATTAAGCACACCCAGATCATGGAACATCAATGGACTCCAGTTAGCCACTGACTCACAGTACAAATATCTCGGGATGGTATTCAATTCCAGAGGCACCTTTGCCCCACACATGGAAGTAATGAAATCCAAAGTTGCCTCCCTGACCTCAGGATTCTATACTCTCTCAAGATCTCTACAAGGACACATTCTAGGGTCGCTAAGGAAGGCAATGGCGGTGAAGGGGCTACCGACCATCACGTATGGCTGCGAACTCCCAGCGGGAAAAGTGGCTAGGCTGCTAGAGCTACTGAATGCAAAAGTCTACCCAAGTTACACATGACAGGCGCAACTGCGCCTGGAGCCCGGCTTGATTAAACAAACATGCGCCCAAAAAGCTTGCTTCTCAAGATGTGTCATAGATTCAGACAGGCCATAGAAAACTCAATAGCTGCGTGTGTCTGGCTCGAAATAAACAAGCTAAATTCAAATTCACTATTCAGACGCTTTCTGGAAGACACACTGCAGTGCAGTCACTACAAGCCACTAATTTTTGGAATAACCTGGTGTCAACCAGCTAATTAAAAAATCATTTCAACAGCATGGCCACACTTTACTCCCTGCAAGAAGACAAAGCGACCATGGTGACGTGGGCCCATGCCTGGCAAATCATCAACACCTATATGTCCCTAAAGCACCAGCCTTACTTTGACTTCTGGTATTCATATCATATAAAGCTCAAGTTCATGCAACTCCTGTTAGGAGTTCAACCACCACTGGATCTGATGACAGCCTGGTTAAAATCAGCAGAGGTGGCAGGATGCAGATTATGTGGGGCGGGAAAAGAGACTATGATACATGTCCTCCGCATCTGCTCAGGCATGCTACCCTAGCATATAAAGATACAGCGCGGGGACTTCAACCACGCAGCAATTCGAATCTGCAAACAAGCTCTTATTAAGGCATTAAATCTAGAGCATACCCGCTTAAATATGTGGGTGGTAAAGTTTCTGACCATATGCAAAGCTAGAGTAAAGGCCCTTGTGGGGCAAAGCAATCTTAAAAAAAGTTACCCAGTGAACCAAGGACCAAGTTCTTTGCCACAGTTGAAGACATGACATCATCGATTTCCCAGTCACAGCTGAAAACAAATATATGACGTTACAACGCATGCATTTACAACGCATGCATTTACAACGCGGTCAGTACAACGACCGTGTTGTTACCACGCGTACCATTACAACGCAAGTCATCACAACGACTTGCTGTGGGGGGGCGCTGGAGTTTGGAATAGTATAATTTACTATTCCAACTCCAGTCTGTGCAACAGTAGGAAAGGTGTTGGATTTAAAATCCAACACCTAAAGCCCCCTACAGCAAGTCATTGTAATGAATTGCGTTGTAATGGTATGCGTGGTAACGACACAGTCCATGTACTGACTGCATTGTAATGGCACCGCGTTGTACTGACTATTTCCCCTCAAAACAGACCATCATTAGTCCTAAAGGACAATACTTTTCCAGTCCTGAAGGGCCGGATCCATGCCATTTTGCACATATCCCCATTTAGATAAATGTAGTTATCTTAAAAATCTGGCATGGAGAACCCTGCTTTAGACCAATATGCCTGGCCAAGCTTTGGCACTTCAGAACACTTCGTACAGCCTTCATTCTGGGCTACATAGTCATTGTCCTGATAGCCCCTGTTCACTGGCACTTTTCTGTACAGTGCACACATCGGGCGGTTGAGGTACTGGCTCCACAGGAGGACTGCCCATAGCTGGAAATAGGGCATCACCGATTTCAAAATACGATGTTCCAGGCTAATTCTCCCACCGAGCACTGCCACTTTAGCACACTTTGCACAGTCGCCACCCTGGGCCACAGAGACTTTGTCATCATAGCCCCTATTATCTGCCATTTCGTATGGTGTTGTCACTTGTTTCACAGGATGACTTTGAGTTGTCCAAGTGCTGGCACATGGCAACCAAAGGCCCACGATTACCAAATCCATGGGTGGAGATTGGAGCACAGGCACTTTGATAAACTACGCACTTTACGATCTCTCTATACGTGAATCATCCCAATCCTGATTTGAGAAAAGACGGACCCTTTTTAATGTGTATTACTGGCAATGTTTTAATACTGTACAAGTGTAAAGGTTTTATTTTTGGTGTTTTCTTGCGAGAAAGTGTAGTGGCTTTAATTAACTATGCACACTGGTAATAAATTTGAAATGAACTGAGCGGCACCTCTAAAATGAAACATAAAATTAAGATGTTGCTGGGTCTACAATTTGAATTTGTGCCGTTCTACAGAGAAAACCTTCTAGGTACCGGCATCTGAGCTGTGTGTGGAGGATAAGAATTATATTACTCAGAAGTCATCAATGCATTTGAATCAGATCAAGTTGGCATCAGGGGCTGCAACAATGCCATTCAAATTCCCAAATCCTGATCAGTTACAAAAGCTGCTGTTTCGTAGATTCTGGACACATCATAATCCATATAGCATGTGCAGCCCTTTCACTTGTAATTGCCATCTACACTTGCCTCATGATCAAGCTCATATTATGTTGCTATGTTCAGATGTATTAACCAAAGAGAAACACTTTATGAAACCAGTAATTAACATTGTGAGTATATGGTCTGTGGCGGCTGCATTTAAGTATTTAACGTGTCGTGCTATTGATGGAGCGACATTAGCAGCAGGCTTTTTTAACACTGTTGAGAAACTTTTTAATAATATTGGATTAGAGTTTGGCGTACCGCTGACCTCAGTGATCTTAAGGATACACTTAGTGATATTTTGAGTCATATCAATAGCGGGGCTCGGGGATGGTTCAGGAATGTTAGGGATATATTGGGGCAAAATGATCTCATACACGACTGGGAATACTCTAAAGTGATTATTTCTGATATGCCCATAGAAATTAAGACAGCATGCAAGCTGTGGTCAGAGGACAGTCAGCTTTTTAAAACTTTTCATGGGAGTTTGACCAAGGCATTCCTGTTGCACACGTATACCTAGATTTGAGCCATTTTTAGGTTTCGCTTGCACCGTGCTTGCGAAATCTCTTGTATTTAACAAAAAATAATCTTAAAAGGCGCTTCGAGTCCATCCATTACTTACCATGACTTACCGTTGGCTGGCTCCCACATAGCTCCTATGTCACATTACTTACCATTGGCTGGCTCCCACATGGCTCTACGTGGCTCTACTTACCATTAGCTGGCACCCATGTGGCTCTTCTTACCATTGGCTGGCACCCACATGGCTCCTTGCTGGTCAGTGCCTCCTCCTCACCTCTGTCGTCCTGCCATGAAGCCTGGACCAAGTACTGCTTCCGGTGGCCAGTGCCCTTACACTGCAGGTACTATTTTATTTTTAATGACTTTTCCCTCGTCCTCACCCTCACTCTCTCCCCCGCGCTATCCATTGTCTTCGCACCCTCCTCCCATGTCACTTATTTGCCCACCCTCCTCCATCGTGTTCTCTTATGGCCATAGCCTGTTTCTCTGCACCTCCTCCCACTGTGTTTCTCAACACCCCAGCTCCCCCTCCTTTGTTGATAAAATCGACTTCCGTGCCCTGATTTCTAGGCAGATCTCAGCTGAAAAACACAGCCTCTTGTACTGTGTTTATTTCAGAAATGCGAGCTTCAGCTTCATTTGCCCCAAGCCTCCTGAGTGTACACGTTTCTGCCCATGCAGGGGAGTCACTGTGGAGGTGGAAAATACTGTCCTCATTGACTCTTCTGGTGCACGCCACTGTTTCCAACACATTTCCTTGCGCTGTTCCTCACTTTACCCCTATGCTTCTGTCCATATTCTCTTTCTCAGCACCCCCGCCCCCTACTCCCACCGACATTTTCTCAGCAACCCCTTGGCCCCTCGCCTCCTGCCATCTGTTTTTGCAGGGTGCCCAGGAGTTTTGCACAGCCCATCTCCCACACCCCCAAAAAATACTTTTAAAGGTTTTCACACAGTGTTTGTAGGCAAAGCGCTGCCGCACAGTGATCCAAGAACGAGCTGTGTGTGGTTTGTTGCTGGAAGGTGCAGACTCACACACTAAACTCAGACCTTACAGATCGCCTAGATGCATGTTTAGCTTTTAAACATGCGCTCATGTCTCTGCAGTTCTGTTAAATTAGGTGCTTTCGTTTACTGTGAAATTGGCTTCTTTTCAACAGATTTTGCAGCAGTATTTTCAGGAATAACTTTTAACAAATTAGGACATTGTGTCCGTTGCCTATGCATGTAGCAAGCAGTGCTTTAAATGGGCCGGTACTCACCGGTACTGAGTACCGGCACTTCTCAGTGTTCTCCCATTGAGTACCGGGACTTTTCCTTGTGTCAAGAGAGTACCGGTACTCCTAGTGGCATGCTGGGGTCAGGCTCTGGGGTATGTGTGGGTGACAGTTAATGGCTGGTGTATGCCAGAGGCAGGTTGCTCCTGCGGCCTTACACTCTGACTGACAGCACGAAAGGAAGGAGATGTGGCTTGACACTAGAGCTCCCGACACTGCTGTGCCAGGGTTGCTGTCCAGGATGCTTGGTATCCGTTGTCTTCTGGAGGTCTGTACAGGTCCACAGGAGGAATCAGAGAGGAGAGAGTGGTTTGGCAATGGCAGTGATTATCAGCCATAAACTTCCACTTCCCTTGGGTCAGAGGAGACCCAGAGAAGAAGAAGGAAGACCAGGATGGAGGCTGCCTCACTGCGCTGACATCACAACTGTGGAAAAGAAACTGTGGGGCATATTAGCAAGACCGGCGTTAAAATTATCGCCGTTTTAGCGGCAGGAAACTGCCGCTAAAACGGCGATAATGGGCTTGCTAATATGCGTTATAGAATTCCAATAGAAGCCCAGGTTAGATGTGCAGGACATCTAACCTGGGCTTCTATTGGAATTCTAACCTGGGCTTCTATTGGAATTCTATAACGCATATTAGCAAGCCCATTATCGCCGTTTTAGCGGCAGTTTCCTGCCGCTAAAACGGCGATAATTTTAACGCGGGTCTTGCTAATATGCCCCTGTGTTTTTTGCTGCTGTGATGTTACTGTGGAGAATAACATAGCCTTATCTGGATTCCATCCAAATGCAACATATAACTCGATGGATGTTTCACCTTTTCCAACGACTGATATCACACAAGACCTGGCTGTTCAACTGAAGCCACCCGAAGCAGCAAGTCCCTCAGAGCCTGGATACCCTCTCGAGTGATTAGCCTCTCTTTATAAATCTTCCTTGATTGATTGATTGACATAATTACATAAATGGGTGCCCTGTTTCTTCCTGCCAAAAGAGCAAGTGAGAGGTCCACGGTAATACTATAATAGTGGACATGTCATATCCATGAAGATGGGCGAGTGGTGCAGATCCCGTAAGAGTTTCTCAGAAATTAAAACAGCGAACTAGATACATATATAATGTGTCAGGAAAAAAGGAAAAGCTGAGGCTAAGATCTGGGTCAAATATATTATCTCTTTTTTGGAGCAGGCATTTTATTTATTTTGTAGTTTAGCTGCATTTCAAGCGATGCACAAGGGTGGAACTGTATCTTGCAGGAAGCTGTGGATTGAAGTATTGCAAAATACCGGTTGATTTGGCAATCATGGACGATGTGAAATTGGTTTCACTCTCTTTGTTTGTGAAGCTATTAAGAAATGTTTAGTTCTTGCTCTACAGTCTTGCATCAGCAGTGACAGCACCTTGATCTCTTACCTCTGCGGGTGGCTATTTTAGGAGCCACGTATGCTTCCAAGGGAGAACATCAGGAAGTGATCTTCCCTGTAAAAGAGGGTTAAGTGAAACTGGTCTACTTTATGGCCACATTTACTGATTCATCTGAAGAGTTGCATCAGATCCAGGTTAGTCAGGGGACTGTAGGACATTTGTTCAGGGCTCAGTAGAGGTATCTGTGGGGGCAATAACAACCACCAACCCATCTCCAGGTGGTCCTTTTACATTTCTTTCTCATTTTGAGGTTTTCGTGTACATCTTTACCTGGCAAAGGATGCCTACCCAAGCCTGACTCACCTGTTCCATGAAAGCCCCCCTCTTGCCTCCAAGGTCACCCATCCGTTCCCTCTGCCTTTGCTACATTCACTTCAAGCTTCGAGTTCCAAGCACAGACTATAGATTACAAAAAAGAGAGAGCTGAACAGTAACATCTGCTGTGGGCTGTTTTAAATATTTTTCAGCAATGCTCTTGCTTTTTACTGTAATGATTTTAATTAATCGAACAGTTAATAAATTCATTCATTCATTCATGCTGTGGGCAAATCTCCCTCTCCCATCAGAAACTGTTCACTTCCAAAACATACATTTTTGGGGGGTTTGTTTTGTGCCTTCATCGATATAAATCCTATACACTGTGCGCTTGATTCAGAAAAAATCCTTGTAAATCTACACCGAACTGTATTCCAGTACACAGGTGTTCATGTGCGACGTTCGGAAATTCAGAAACATTCCCAGTAATACACCTGGAAAACTGCACCAGCTGTGCTACTGTGAATCTCATGTGACATCTTCTACGGGAGGACAAATACACAGGAGAAAGGCCACCCCCTGCTCAAAGGCACATTTTTTTCTCCATAAGGAAATTATTTTCCCAGTGGAGAAAACACATTCCACTCCACCCCCCATGAAATTTTATAATATTCCTCTGCCTTTTTATCTTGGAATGTGAGTTACTCCAGGCATTGGCTAGACTAACTCTCTAAGTGTCGCCTGGGCGGGATATGGTCAAAGAGGATTTGTGAATGCTGTGAAGCGCACAGGTTTGTGGGTGTTCACAAACTCTCAAGGCGAGCTAGGGATGGGTCTGCCCACAGGCCACCCCTTCAGTGGGGTTTACTACTGTGTAGCTGTACGCACCCATGGAATAGAATTCCGCAGTAGTAAAACTATTTACACCTAGCAGTATAATTTTGTGGGTACCTGACCAACCTAAATAGTCATTGATGGATAAATATGTAAATTAAATTATCATAAATTGCTCTGTGAATCAGACCCTGTGTGTCCAAGCAGAAAACCTACAAGCTGACTGAACATCTGCACCGCTCGTCTTCAGTCTAAATATTTTTACATTTTTACACATGTTTTCGCAGCAGCGAAGAAATTTATTTAATGTCTGCGGAAAAATTAGCATTATGGCTTGAGGTAAATAATACGCGGAATCTATACAGTCTCTTTCAGCACAGTATGACTTTAGAAACCTTAAACCTTAAAGATTTCGTTAACTATTATCCGAATAGTGAAAAGGAGACTTTCAGAGCTCCTTTGCTAACAAGTCTTGCTATCTTGCGCTACATTAATTACACTGTGTGGAGACCTTAACCTACAATATTTATGTAGTTAGGTGGTCTGTAAAGCGCCGGTTGTCATTTTCAACAGCATTATAGTGTTGATTAATCTATAATGAGCTATGGCTTTCCAAAATTCGTCACCTACCTGCAGCCATATTACTTTAGTTTACAACTTGTTAGTTTTTTAAAGAATACAAGTCACAGATTTATTACAATTTTGTTTAACTTACATTACCCAAGTCTTACTGAATTGTGGGTTGGGGCTCCCAGTTAAGTTACGATTCTCAACATCCAAAACTCGAGACTCTAAACACAAAATCCACCCATATTGGCCCAATCCCAAATACTTCATGGTTGCTTGGATCATGAGCAGCCGTCAATACGAGTGACGGAATTATTCATGATGGCATACAAGCAGGGGTAGGGGGAGTAAGAATATCTTTTTGAACGCCACAAATAGCAATATGTGCTTTTTAATACTTACATCACCTGAGTGAGCAATGGAATATTTTGGTATACTATGAAATAGAAGGACTGAAAGTCCCATAAATATTTATGGAGGCAGTGCCCCGCCAAATAGAACTCTACTAGTGAAGGAAGCCTGCCTGTTCAACTCTTATGGATTCCAGTGGTGTGCTGTGTACTTCTTCCCACAGGAAGACGAATGAATGAATACATTTTATTGTGTCAATTAATAAAAATTGTTACAAAAGACATCAAGCAAAGTGTCTCCACCACTCACTTTCTTCCATCTGGTTGATGCATAATTAACAGATCTAATATTCATGACTAAAACATAGAGAGATAGATCTAAAAGCGCAACACTTACTGGGTGTAAAACAGATAAAATCGGTGTAAAACATATGTTGAACGTGTAAGCTGGTTCTAGTCCATGACTGAGGCCTTGCCTAAGAGTTCTTTCACCTTGTGTGCAAATTTCGCTAATCTGGCCAGTTCCATTGGGATCTCCAAGTTAAAAAGAAGTTTCATGGCATCTGTGCAGGAAGACGAAGAAATCCCTGGCTGGTCAGTAAGAAAGGACCTTATTATGTGTATTGGGATTCTAATGGCACAGTCTTATCATATTCTTACAGGTATTCTTATAGGAAAGTAATATGATCGACTAAGACAGCAATAAGATAGTGACTATAAGGAAATCTAAAAGCATCCTTTATATGCTAGACTACTGTCTAATGGGAAATTTGCATGCAAATTTCCTATAAGATTTTGTCTTTTCCATATGGAACCCAAACAGATCAGTTGGTGTGTGCATCAGGAGTGATTGAGTGCGTATCGTGCATTACAGGGGATTCCCTATGCTACATTTCAAGGGATTGTGAACATATCTGATGACAATGTTCCCTTTTCACAGAGTTCAGCTCTTCCACCAATTTTCTGGGAAAAAGCGAGAGCAGAGAACAGATTATTCCTTTCCCAATGTCACCCTAAGGGCCCTGTGCTTGCCGGGACCTTGAGGATGAGCAAATGTGTGCCCAGGAGGAAGACCTGTGTGTCCAGTCTAGATCTAAACATAGCTACCAAAAACTAGTGTCCTGAATCAGTTTATGAGCTCCATTTAATAGATTACTATTCTGTCAGCTGGATGCCTTCTGATGTGCTAGGCAGCTACAGGCAACTACAGGCATATTGCATGGCATCTACTGTCACAAATAGTTCCTTTCTTTCTTGAGTCCAATTTTTGACATTTGGATCTATGACACTACAATTCCCCATGGGATCCTACCTTTTATTCAAGTGATTAGCTTTTATGCACAACTTTTTTTCAGAATAGTGTGGATACATCCTCTGCCACTCACTACAATTTACATTCTATATGGAGTAATACTTCCACCAGCACCGCATGCCCATCACCTCATTGGATTCGAAATTTGTCATTTACTGCACTCTTCTCATTACTTACAGTCCTGAAAATGACCCATCTATTTACTTAGGGTCAAAACGTCGTCAACATCTTTACGGCAGAGAAAGGACAATTATTTGTTTTTTTCTATGTAGGGCAACACTTCCATGACATTCTTCATCTTTGACAGTGGCACAGAGGAGAAGATTTCGGATCTCTTAATTGCAGAAGGAGCTACCCACTATTTACAACTTCGTTTGTTAAAGAAGAGTACCAAACCATTGACTAATAAAAAAGAAGCCAGCACATTTCGTTCACTCAGTAAAAACTTCAGTTTTTAAAAGGAACTACCAAGTTCCACTGGTTTGTTTATAAAATGTTGCCACTCCGAGTCACTTCTAAGCCCAGCTACCTCTTTAGATTGTGACAAATATACATGGTTTTCAAAAGTAAAATAAATCCTAAAAATGTTCTTTTCATTTTTCTCTTTGTGACTATATTTTTATTTTGTTTTGGTAGAAGTCTAAGCTCGTTGTCAAGGGACAAAGTGCTAATAAAAGCATAACCTGATCACAAGTCAAATGTACCAGGTTACATTTTTTACTGAATGCTAAATAATTCTTTTCAATTAGTTTGTCTTTTCTGCTACAAATCTGATGAATTCAAAAAGATATATGGAAGGGAAAAGATCTGTATGTTTTATGATCCAATCTTGGCAAAACGGTCAACAGTTCCCATTTATGGATATTCTTCCCATTCGTTGGTTAAGGATAGAATTATTATAAATAAGTATTGGGATTAATCCATGTTATGAGAATGATAGCATTAGGAGGGCCATGATTGACCACGAAGGGAAGTGTACCTGTAATCTAGGCACAAAATGTGATATTTTGCACATCTTATTAGATTGTCTAACTGTTCTTGATGCACGAAAACTGTGGCTACGACCAATCTTCCTAAAATATGAGGTTAGGAATCGTGCACAGGCAGTAGACTTGTTAATTGATATGCATTCATTAGATGTAGCATGTGCAACAGGGAAATTCATGCTTGAAGTTAAAAAAGTGTTTAAAAATGTGGAGAGGGATGTTTTATTACCAGCATTGATTTGATGAAATGTACTCCACTGTTTACTAATGATTCTTGGAATTTAAATAATTGTTATAGAATATTCTACTTTTAGAAGATTTTTTAATGGATTAGGAGTTTTATACGGGTATTATATAGTATTTAACGTGAACTGGTTTTAAATCGAAGATCACAATGTTTGTATGTTTATACAGGTTTAAGGACCTAAGGTCTAAATAAACAATCTTTTTGACTGACTGACTGATTGACAAAAAGATATATGACGATTTAAGAGTACGTAGCTTCTTAAATTAATTTCTTTTAAAGGACTAATTTATGTCAAATAAAATATGTTTCGGACGTGTGGGAATGATTTGGTTGTGTGCTGAAATGGTAAAACTTGTTACAATAGCTTAAACTCTTCGTCTGGGATTTATTCAGTGATGTAATCAATTTGCATATTTTATTAAAGATTTGATTAATAATTTCAAATGTGTTATTAGACAGATTTATTTGCGATCACATTCTGTGTCTGTGGTTGCCATAATATTTGGAAGTTCCATCTATGAATAAAACATATGTGATTTATTGTGAACTAGGAAAATAGTAGATTATAAACCCTAATGGGTGATTCATTAATCTCTAGTTTAACAATTGATGTTCCAAGTGGGGCACTTTTTAATACATTTTTCTGTCTAAAGGTCTAACACTGTGTCCCTAGTAGTCCCTGAACCTAAGCTGCAGTCCCTGAATAGGACTACCAGTACCTAGTGCCCCACAACATCCAAGACGCCACTGGGCCCTTGGTCATCCTACACATCTACTCACTTAGGGCCTAATTACGAGTCTGGCGGTATGAGGACCTCAAGACTTGCGGGGCACGATGGTGGCGTTCCAGCCACCGCCGCACCAGCGGTACGACCACCCAATTACAACTTTGGCGGTCAGACCGACATTGCATTGCCACAACCGCCAGGAAACCACCGTTTCCTGGCAGTGGCGTGCTGGTCAGGGGCTCAGCAATATGCCAGAAGCCGGGGAACGAAAATCGGCGAGAAGCCGGGGTTGGACCCTTGATGAAAGTGTAACTACAGGGCGACCCCCTCCTGCTCCCTAGACATATATTACCCTACGACTGTGGGTTGGACCCTAACAGGACAAAAAGAGGGCAAGTATTTTTATTGTCCCAGCATATACAATGTTATATGCTTAAGTGTTTATATACAGGATAATATTATCCACTGCACAATCCAGGGAGGTATTATTACATTACTCTGATGGAAGCCCCGGACCTGATTAGGCCTTAAGAGTATGGCTGAAACATGCCAGTCTAACATAGGGTCATAGGACTTCCCACAATTGTATTTTTAACCTTTCCCAACAATAAAGGGATACCTTGGAGAAGCTGAGGGATTTTTAATCTATAGTCAAGTCCCCTGGTCCTCATTTTTTCCATAAGAGCTCCCTGGAAGATGGTTGAGCCCACCCTGACCTTTAGGAGTCAGGGTGAACCCCGATGATGAAGCATGACACTACTAGAGTGTGTGAGGGTTATTTTTTAAAAAAAGGAATTTTTTCCTTCCCGTACTGAATAGCGCCTAGCCACGGTTGATATCTTATGCACCCCTATTTTGTTTTCTCTCTTTCCCCGACTAGAATTGATCACACCCGATTTACTAGGTGGGATACTTATACGTTTGATGCACAATGTATTAGGGAGGACGTATCCCCCTAATCCCTTTCAATTGTGAAAGGACCTCTCTACCCTCTGGATCTGAAAAGGGTTCCCCTGCTCAGATCTAATTTGTAGACACTACACACACACATTACCTAGTGGCGGTTGCCACTAGGTAGTTATAGTTAGGTCTGCTTTTCCATAGAAAGAGCATTTTATGGTTTGCTAATAACTTTGGTCCCTTTTGACGAATCTTCATAGAACTTTTCAAAACAAAAGTTCATCCATTCACTCACCTCAGTTCTTTCCTGGAAAGTTTTGGGGGGATCTGTTATGCGGAGGCCGAGAATAAAAGGGGTACCAAAATGCAAAATCCCCAAGCATTTTCCATAGACTTCTTTAGAGAAGGTTTCAGCAAAAACTACTGAATGGAATAACACCAAATTTGGCACGAAGCTAGATCTTGGCCCGCAGATTGTGCTTTCTGTGATTTAGTGTAAATCCGTCAGTAGTTTTTGAGAAATTTAGGGTAGAAATGAATTGTATATTTTGGCAGGTGGGGCCACGAGAGTCTTGAGAGACTCTAGCGGGACCCCCAGTTTAAAAATAAAGCATTCTGATTGGCCCAGGGAGCTTTATTTACCTTGGACTATTTTGCTCCCGCGGGAGTCAGAGTCCAGCGAGAGTGAGTACTCTGTTTGACTGCCAGCAACATGAGAAAAATGTTGCAGGCAGCCATTACAGGACTTGGGGACTTAGTCCCCTGTCCTGAAGTAAAAAAAACAAAAACAAGGGGGAAAGGTAGAGATACCCTGACCGCCTAGGCCCCATGGGGACCCACTCTGGAGCTAAAAAAGAAAACAAAATGGCAAAAAGTGCTGTGATCCCACAAGACTCTTGTGAGATCAAAAAAGAAAATGGCGGTCGAACTGCATTTATTTACTACGAGACCCGGGGAGCACACCCTGGGCCCGTATTCTTAATGGGGAGGCGGCTGCGTGGTCACCCTCCCCAAGCCTTCAGAGGCCCCGGGGACCCCACTTCCAGGCCCGAAAACAATGTTTATGGGGAGGGGCGACATGTGGCCCCCCTCCCTGAGCCATCAGAGGCCCCGAGGAGCCCACCCCTGGGGCCAAACATATTATGTATGGTGAGGGAGGACGTGCGGCCCTTCCCGAGCCATCGGAGGCACCGGAGAGACAACCCCCCTGGCCAAAATTGTGGGGAGGGGGGCACACGCCCCTCCTTCCCGAGTTATGACAGGCTCTGAGGCGCCTTTTTTTAAGGGGGTATTAATGAAACACCTGTCCCCATCTCCCCTAATCCTACATAAATCCTTTACTACTCATTAAGTGTAAAAAGTTATATATATATATATATATATATATATATATATATATATATATCAAAATCATCCACAAAAGTCCTGCACACAGGGAAGACTCAGACACTCCTGGATAGTAATGCGAATTTAAGGCACCAAGTAAACACCTCTCCAGCGTGTTTTGGCCTTAAGCCTTGATCACGGTAGGAGTTTGAACTTTACACGACCATTACATACTCATGGTCATCAACATAAACATAGGACAACAGTCCCGTGGTAAGTGTATAAACATGCCGAGAACAGCCACCATATTGTTAAGTGCATAAGTGATACACATCCCCATACATGAAGATCACATTTGTGCTGAAAATTCAATTATGCAGCTTGTTTTCAAAAAGGTAATACAACTTATAATGAAAAATACAAACATAGTTATATAGTCTGTTGTGTTGCAATCAATGAGTTCAAAACAACCATATTGATGTACCAATGGTGGCACAAAGAACAACCAAATATTCAAAGCCTCCTCATTGCTATTAGATAATCATAATAGCCACGCAACTGGGTGGATAAATCGAAGCAGAGTGTCAAAGTGTGCAGAGACGTGCCACCAGTACTCAACTAGAGCAGTGCTTTGTGGGCATCGTAGTGCGACTATGCTTTGCCCATTTATTCAAGCTACCCCATAGCCAAACTGTCAAAGGTAACAAGCATATGCTATACACAATGTCTTACTGACATATCAGTAGAAGATGCTGATATGCATCGTATTGGCCATAACGATGCCACCTGACACTTCCCACCTTGATCTCACTTTCCCACAACACTGATAATGCAAGAGTGGGAACAAAAGGTAGTAGTGTACGTATATCACAAGAACTCAGTATCTGAGATAATTATTCATCCAACACACGTAACACCTATTTGATACATACAAAAGAATGTAGAAAAACATCCTGCCCAAGTGGGCTAATGTGCCTTACAGTAGTGCAAGTGGTAAAAGGTGATTGGGAAGTACAGTCCTGCCAATGTGGGCTGACGTGCCACGTGGTTGCTCAGGGTGTGATCACTACTAAGGTAAAATATTTTAAAAAGTGAAGTGCTCAGCTGGCTACTCCCTGACTCACTCAGTGCGCATAACAGGGTAATAAAAATAAAAATAAAACAATTAGTTAAAAAACAGCTCAAAGTCCAGTGATACTATCAAAAGCTAAAAGGAGCTAAATCAGATAAGCATGTCAAACAAGGAGGTCGAGCCTTCTCTTTCTTAGGCCCAAAGTTCTGGAATTCTTTCCCGGCTGAGTTTAGATCGTGTTGCTCGCTCTCTGGTTTTTGCAGGAAACTCAAAACCTGTCTCTTTTAATCCCAGCTATCTATAGCAGTTGCTTCTCTGTCCCTGGTACCCTTGGTTGGGTAGCCATGGGCTGTACAAATCTGAATAATAATAATACAACATGTTTTGAACAATCAACCTAAATGTACAGACATTTCTTTGCTTGAGTTTAAACCAACTGGTGTTAGTGTCTTGAAATCCAAAACATATTTGGATTCCAAAACCCTTAATTTGTGTTCTCTATTGCCACCCCTAATATCTGGCGGGATGGTGTCCAACACCACAAACTTGAAAAATTTCTCATTCTGAAAGTGAAATTCAGTGAATGTCATTGGGGCGAATTGACCTTTTGTGTTCCAGTATATGTTCTTGGCTCTGTGAATGGTGCTGCCTATGTAGAGTTTACCACAAGGGCATTTGAGGCAGTAAACACAGTACTAATGTTACGCTCCCTAGTACTGGTAGGGATTTTGAATTTAGTGCAACTCGAGCTGTTAGTGCAGGCCTTGCACTTCATACAGCAGAAAAACATCATAACCTCACCCCTGAGACCTGTGCTGATGTTGTCTGTAGAGATCGTGTTGTGACTAAGGTTGTCTCGCAAAGATCTACTTTTTATGAAAGTGAGTGTCATGTAGATATTTGCTGAATATCTGATCAGTTTTGAGTATGTGGCAGCTTTCGCCAAAAGACTTCCTGATGTTGCATGCTTGATTGGAGTATGTAGTAATGAACCTCACATTTTCTGGTTCATCCTCCTCAGGATTCTTGGATGGGTGTAACAGACTTGTCCTAGGGACTAATTGAGCTTTGGCACTGGCCTGTGCTATTACCCTGGCACTATATTCACGTTCTTTGAATCTGTCCTTCATGATCAATTTCTTTCTCTCAAATGCCTCTGGAGTGCTACAATTATGTTTGGCCCATAATAACTCTTCATAAGTGATGGAGCAAGGTTTCAAAAATGAAACTTGCTTGTACGCAATCCTTCTCATAGTATTAATTTATTAAATTTGTACTGTTATTACTAACCTTTGCATACACTACACTAAGGAGAGAGACGCTTGCATATGTGTTTTGCTAATGAATAACGCTTGTCTGTAATACAAGATGGCCGCTAAAGCGCGGGAACCTCTTTGCGCATGTCGCAACTGAAGTAACCACTCTCAGACGGAGTGAGGGGTTGTAGGTAGATTTATTGGACGAGAAAACAGCTTAACAACCACTCCAGTCAGATGTCGCACACAACTCCCCCCCAACCGCCTAATGTGGAACCTCAGTGGCCAAGAATGCCAGGAACATTCCGAGGCCACGTAACAACAGAATACTACACACCTTTCCCCCTTAAAAAAAAAAAAACTTAAAGAGAAGAAAAGGAAAAATAAATGATATGTACAGTAAATACTTAAATATCAATTAAAATCGAACAAAATCTTTCATTTTAACAGGTGGGTTTCTGATACGAGAACTTTTCCTTAGTTCAACAGCCTGTCTATTATGTTCAGATACACATTCTTCAGAAACATCCCCATGGTTCATAATAGGAACCGGACTAAGCTCAACGCAGGCATCATTGGAACATGAGTCAGGTACATTGGAATCAGAATCAAAATGGCCCTGTGTGTCCCAAAATTTTTGAAAATCTTCCTCCTCAACATTAGACTCCTTACCAGAAATTTGTGGAATTAATTGTGGTTTCCTCTCCATACCCTTGGATCTACAAATAGACATGCGTCTGAAATTCCAAATCTTACCACCTTCTACTCTCGCTGCTTTACTAAACACTTCCAACACTTTAACTGGATCTGACCATTTGGACCATCTTCTATTAGTAGATCCTCCAAACTTGACACGCACAAAATCTCCCACTTGAACTTTAGAGTTTAAAAACTGATGCTTGGGACCACTTTTCCTCATTCTCTCCTGGTATCTTAGAACACGCTCCCTAACGTGAGAAAAGTCCAAAGTAGAATCATAAGAGTTATTTACTTTTAACCACCAAGGCATGAGCTTTGAGCCGGGTTTTCTGCCTCTTAACATTTCAAAAGGAGAACAACCAGTGACCGAATTAGGAGATGTGCGATAAGTGAGTAAGGTGGCTCGTAAAGCCTTTCTCCATTCAATACCATTCTTGACAGCTAGTTGAATGGACTCCTTTACAACTCTATTAAAGCGCTCAACTTGCCCATTTGCCTGGGGATTATAATTAGATACCCCTTTATGCACAATACCACATTTGCTTAGAAATAATTCCAATTCTTTACTTATAAATTGCGGGCCATTATCCGAAATAAGCTCTGCACGTAAGCCTTCACGACAGAAGATGTTATCCAAAAATTCTATTACTTGGGCTGAGGTAATTTTGTCTACAATCTTTAATTCAGGCCATTTAGAAAAGTAGTCCACTAGGACTAAAGCAAACACTTCTTTGGTAGAAGGAAGACATAAAGGCCCAATAATGTCAATGCCAAGTGTCTTCTAAGGCCCTTGAGTATACTCGATGGGAGTTACATCCACAGACAAAGGCTTGACTGACTTGTCACTTCTAGAGCATGGAACACACTCTCTAACCCACCTATCGATCATGCTATCCATACTTGGCCACCAATAAAACTCCCTCAAACGCCTTTTAGTACTGGACATGCCCATATGTCCCTCATGGGCCATGGCTATTAGCTTCTCCCTAATCTTATGTGGAGGAACAATCTTATCTCCTCTAGTGATGATACCTTGTAAACACATAAGTTCATCTTTAATTTTAAAAATGAACCTAACTCACCACTCAACATCCTCTCTTCAGGCCAACCCTTTTTCAGATATTTCAAAACAGTAGACAAATCACAGTCTTCAGACATAGCCTCTTTCCAAGCATCTTCAGAAATAATTTCGAACTTGTGTCTGCACCCTTGTTGACATCATCAATAGTGTAGGCTACATCACATTCCTCAAAGTCATTGTTAAATTCAGGTACATTTGGCAAAGATAGTCGTGACATACAATCAGCATGTACATTCAAACGTCCAGGAATATGTTCTACAATGCATTGATATTCTTGCAACTTTGCAGCCAGTCTCGCCAGACGAGCTGTGAGAGTTCTGCCACCCCCTGCTGCCAGCATGTTAATTAGAGGCTTGTGATCTGTCCTTAGCCAAAACTTGGTACCCCACAAAAATTGACGGAAATGTTGAGCAGCCCAAGTGCATGCTAACAATTCTCTCTCAATAGTGGAATAATTATATTCCGCACCACGTAGTGACCTGGAAGCATAAGACACTATATATTCATCCCCACTGTTCTTTTGCATTAGCACAGCACCTAGACCTGTGCTGCTAGCATCTACGGCTACAATACATTCCTTCCCAATAACAAAAGGTCTTAAAAAAGGAGCAGAAATGATTTCTTTTTCAATATCTCAAAAGCTGATTGCTGGTCATCACCCCACATAAACTTGACATTTTTCTTTAATAACATTCTTAAAGGAAATACTTTGGAAGAATAATTTTGTACGAACTTACTATAAAATTCTGTTAAACCTAAAAAAGAGAACAATTGCTCTTTGGTTGTAGGTGCAGGAGCATTGGAAATGCTAACTACATGGTCGAGTTTAGGTCTAATACCCTCACTAGATATTTCGTGTCCCAAATATTCAACTTTATTTTGTCTGAACTTGCATTTTGAAAATTTAAGTGTCAAACCTTTCTTCTGTATACAATCCAACACTGCTTTTAAGTTACAATCATGTTCCTCAAAGTCTTTCCCAAAATCAGGATATCATCTTGAAAGGCGATTGCCCCGGAACAACCCTCTAAAACCTCCTTCATGAGTCTTTGAAATACTGACGCAGCACTCGCTAAACCGAACGGCATGCGTGAAAACTGGAACATACCCTCAGGTGTTATAAATGCAGTTGAACATTTAGACTCATCATGTAACATTATCTGGTGGTAAGCACTGGCTAGATCTACCGTAGAAAAACACAGGCCCCAGAAAGAGTAGAGATTAGTTCATGTATGTTTGGTAAAGGATGCCTGTCGATCCAGATTTCTTTGTTTAGACTGCGGAGATCAACACATAAACGAAGATCCCCATTACTTTTGAGTGAAAGAACCACCGGAGAAACCCACGGAGAAGATTCTATGGGTTCAATAATGTTTCGTACAACTAAATCCGCTAACATGTCCTTAAGTTTGTTACGGTATGCTAATGGTACATTGCGTACCCTGTGTCTAACAGGAATTGCAGTGTCTTTAAGAATGATTTTGTGTTTGAAATCAGCATATTTTCCAAGAGAATCATCAAATACTCTAGGGTACATGTTTTTAATACTTGCAACAAATTCCTCATTATTTGAGGAGACAATGTATACAGGTGGTGAGGCGTTGGGATCTAACTTTATACCCATCTCTTGTTGATGAGGCCAACCTAATATGGATACCCCCTTGGTAGCTATATACACTTTACCCCTAGTTCTCCTACCTTTAAAATCCAGATCTGCCCATATAAACCCTTCTAAATCAATCTTGTGCCCAGAATAACCACCAGGCTTGATGTCTGGGGGTAGTAGATCTTTCGTTCCCCACAATTCAGTAAATACATTTTTTCCAATAATGGTGTACGAGGCACATGAATCAATCATCATTGGTACTTCTCTCCCATCAATCAGCACCACACAAGATGGGAAACCTTTACAATTACTGTTGCAAACGCACAAAATGGAATTAAATTCACTAAATTCTGCAGAGATCTCTTCCTCTTCACATGTAACATAGTTGACTCTCTGGGAAGATCTGCACATTTTTCCAAAATGGCCAGTTCTCTTGCATTTGACGCAAATTTTGTCCCACGCTGGACATCCTTTGTAGTTTCCTACGTGGTCAAAACCACCGCACCTGTAACAAATTACTTGATTTCTTCTACTGACAAATTTATTGTCCTTTACTCCAAAATCTTTCTTAAGAGAAAATGGAACTCTTTTAGGAGTGTATTGGTTTCTTACTAGAGATACCTCTGATATGGCATCATATATTTTTATAGTTTGACTTTGTGGTTGACCTCTAATTTCACTGACAAATCTTTCCGATTGCTCAATACCTTGGGCAATATTGACCACAGTATTTAAAGAAGACTCTGTGCCTAACCATAGTCTCTCTTGTATTTTTTTACTTTTGGTTTTCATCATAATCTGGTCTCTGAGTACTTGTTCATAGTTGATAGTTTCAAACGCACAAGAACCAGCAAGTGAACGTAAAACAGAGACATAGTTTTCAATTGATTCATCTTCTTTCTGAGCACGTGAATAAAATTTAAACCTCTCCATTACAATATTGATTTTCTTTCCAAACCTGGTACTCAATTGTTTAATAGCTATTTCAAAAACATTAGTTTTCTCAGAACCATCAATGGGAGGTAAATTTGCAAATTCTTTGAGGCCTGCACCACCCAAACAGTGTTTTAGTAGATCAAGTTTTCTTTTAGAGGAGCAGCCATCCTCCTCTAAAACTTCAACGTAAGCCAAGAACATGGGATACCATAAATCCCACTCCATTTTAGGTTCACCAGCAACAGGTAGAAAATGCGGTGGTGCTAAAATGTTACCCATTGTAATGTTTAATAAACAAAAAAATATATATATATATGTTATAATAAATAAAAGAAAAGAAAGATGCTTGGCTTACTTGAAATAAGGGTGTGCGAGTCACCGATGATAAGATCGCACTCAAAATGCAGGAATTAGAAAGATTGGGACTGTTACCATGAATCCTCGCCCAGAATGCTTGAAAAAACGGCAAAATCGGTAAATAAACTCACTAAAGATGGCCGCAGCCATGCGTATGACGTCACTACGCTCCCACAATGCTTAGCGGCATATAGGACGTCATGAGAATTACCACGGAGCACCAGGCACAGAAAGGAATCTCGGCATAGCGGCGATCTGAATGACGAAATAAAGAGTGAGTGTTTACTTTTGAATACTTGGCTGTTGAAGTGCGATAGTTAGCTCTGCTAAACGGACCCAATAACAAAATAATTAAAAATAAACTTGTGGGATGTACACTTAAAACTGCCGCTGGTGCGATCAGAGCACAAGGCTATGCAATACAAGCCGCGGGTGCAATCAAAGCACTGAAAGTCAACCCAAAAAAACGAGTCTCAATCCCAGAATCACAGCGAGCATTTCATGAAGCTGTGAATTTTACTCGTAGCGCTTGATTCTCCCGCAGGTGCAATCAAGAGCACATTCAATTTTTTTTAAACAGCCGCTGGTGCATTCACGCACAATTGGAATAAAAAGGTAAAGTATACTTGCTGATGTCCATATGAAAGGGTGAACGCTGTCTTCCTCGACTCCCGCTCGTCGCCAAACGTGAAGTAACCACTCTCAGACGGAGTGAGGTGTTGTAGGTAGATTTATTGGACGAGAAAACAGCTTAACAACCACTCCAGTCAGATGTCGCACACAACTCCCCCCCAACCGCCTAATGTGGAACCTCAGTGGCCAAGAATGCCAGGAACATTCCGAGGCCACGTAACAACAACAGAATACTACAGCAACCTGATCACATGGTGTGACGTCTTTCTTTGCTTGGTGGGAAACTTCTGCTTCTGCGCAGTGTGCACAAAATGGCTGCTTGATGTTTTCACATGCTTCAGCTTGCTCTTATGTCATTACTAAATTGTCGTTTCCTAACGCTACTAATGCGGGATAGTATATATAATTAAATGGGAATAGAATAGAAATAGTGGGTATACAGTGAAACATTTTATTTGTGATTTTAATATTTTCTTCTTGCACTTTTAGTAATTCGTAAACTTGGGCCTGGGTTGGTGTCTTGAAACTCGAGAGACAGAGGGTTCTGCGTATGTGTCCTGTATGCCTGCCAAGTGAAGTCAACTTGGACGTCTCCCAAGGCCACGACCTATTGGCCGAAGATGATGTACCCAATGTTTCCGGCGGAACAAATTGTTACTTTTCACCTGTAAAATATATAACAGTTGTCATGAGACGGGTGGGAAATAAAGTGAATGTATTAATTTGAAGGGGAGGGAACGTAAAGACAATAGACTTTACAATTTAGGCCAAATCGATATGGTGCGAGAATCCACCCCCTGTGCCTGTCCAATCAGAAGTAGTGGTCCCATATTTTAGCAACATTAAGGGGAAGTACATGGGCGTAGAAGGGTATAACAGATATAGAATTAGCTAATTAGCTAGAGCTGACTCTCAGAACACACAGAAGAGCCCCAGACTGCCATGCTGATCGGTTGCTGACTGAATCCCTGTCCAGAAGAGGTCCTGAGGAGGGGGCGGTGGAGTCCATTAGAAGGAAGGCACAGGAGAATCGAGAGAAGTCGAGTATCAGAGAGGGGAACGGCGCAGGCGTCGTTGTAGAGAGGTTACCGGTCCTGTCCTGATCCTGGAAGAAGTCTTTGCTCTTCATCCTTCCTGGGTCCTATCTTTTCCAACTCCTTGGCCAAGGGGCTTGGTTCTCGCATTTAGGTAACTATACTGCAACCTTTAGTTGCGCTGCTGTCTCTATCTTCTCCTCTTCCTTAAACACCGTCATTTATTAGCAAAATCATTTCTATGCTTTTTCTTGGGTATTTCAATCAAGTACCGTGTTTTTTTGTATTTTACTCTGCTAAAAACTTTAGATAAACATTTTAAAACTTCCTGACTCAGTGGTTATTTCAGGATTATGAACTATAATGAATGTCACTCATTTTAAACTTCCCAATTAGCAAAGGATCCATTGGTAAGTTATTACTCTTCAATCAGAAGGTAATTGGTAGCAGGGACTTTGATAAAAGAGTACATCTGACACCCAGCGTAAGTATTAGTGTAGTGTGAATGTATGGGCCCACGTGAGTATATGGTGTATGAATGTTGTTGGCTAATATTGCGCTGGATCAGTTTTCTGGTAGCAGAGGATGGTTTTTGTTACTTTTTGTTAATTGGGTAATGAGAATTTTATTTGTATTTTTTATGAACTAACATCCGCTTATTTTTGAGTTTTTGTTATATGTTGTCCAGAATACCCCGGGGTAGGTAAAAAGAATAGTGGGTGGCAAGTGGAAGCCATACTGCAGTGAGGTTATCTGTCAGGCAGAAATAGTACTGAGAAGTTAAGCAGGACTTCAAGTACTCGTTAGGGACTCTATTCGGGTGAGTAATAGCAAAAAGGGTACGCTGATAAAAATTTGATGTTATATCACCTAGTAAGGGTAACATTGGAGAAGTAACAGGTACTTCTGGAGCTTGTGTGAAGAGTAGACGGAAGTGTTTTACTCGTAGTGTATGTATTAGTAAACAGAAAGGTTTTACTAAAGTGTGGAAGAAACTATCTTTTCGAATTTAGAAGAAACTGGCACGATAGCGAATGTTTTATGTTGTTACTGAAATTTAATTAAGATTTATAGAGAAAATAAAGTTTGCGTAAGACTTTGTAAAGCGAGGGTCAGTTGCCGGAGAGGGAGCTGACGTCACAAACGCCGCGCTGGGATAGGTTGAAACAGCGGGTGTGGAAAAACCCTTGTAAAGGAGGGGTCAGTAGTCAGGAGTAGTACTGACGTCACAGGTGCCGCGCTGGGATTGGTTGAACCAGTAAGGACAGAAAAGAGAAGATTGTAAAGGAGGGGTTGACAGAGAAACGTCAGCAAAAGGCCGCGCAAGGATTGGCTCGGAAATAAAAGATAGCAGACATTTGATTGGTCGAAAATATAGAAGCAAAATTCTTAGTGGATAAGGATTGCATGTTAAAACGCGATCCGATTTTAACAGGAACTCGTCCGGATAGGAGATTCCTAGGTTTTGCAGAATATAATTTTGTACACAGAAGATTAGATAGAATGTACGGAGAAAGGAGAAAAATGTCATTTTTGCAAAAGATTAAGAATTATTTTAAAAAGGACAAACCAATCAAAACTAGAGAAGGAATTATTATTCCACCAGCTAAAACGCCAGCATCATTTATGAAGATGGAGAGAGGTTATCATACTTGTGTATGGATGGAGAATTGGATAGAATACACCAAAAATGATGGAGTATTAGCATTTCCCGAGAATGGTACCTTCAATGGAAGAATTCTTCAAAACTTAAGATTGAGGATGAATGATTTAGAACCCAGACCTAGATTAACCCAGTACGAAGCTCTAGAAGAATGGGAAACCGAGGAATTTGAGCGGGATAGATCTAGAAGTAATAGGAGTTACCCAGGATTTTACCCCAGATATTTACGTGAGTCAAGAGAGGGTCAGATGAAACAATGGAGAAGGGCAATGATTACAGAGGGACTGTATCCATTATTCACAGAAGGAGAAAAATCAGGAGGCAAATGTACAGAAAAGACAAAACATTTAATGAGAAATGAGGATTCAGAAGACGAATTTATGGAAGAAATGTTAAGAAATCCCCCACCATATCAGGAAGGGACAAGTGGATGCCCTCCTAGTGCACCACCACAAACTCCTATGGTACCAAAGGTAATGCATGAATTCACCCCGACTAGAATACTTCATGACAAGGAAAAAGAAGCCCTAGAAAAGAACAGAGCAGAATTAATACAGAAAATAACTCAGATAAAAGTACATCCTGATTCATTGACCATACCTGTAACAATTGGTCCAGTAGTTCCATTATATGGTACTCAGGGAAATTGCCCTCAACCGATACTTACACCTACTCCTGTGAATAACCCAAAACCTGAAGCTCCAGTTATAATTGAGGATCAATTTAGTGACTGTGAATCCACAATATCACTCATGGATTTACCTATTCGAGGTTCTGTAAATAGTACTCCAAGAAAAGATGTACCTGGAGGTTCAAAAGATGTAAGTTTAGTAACTTCATCAGGAACGAAAAGTGCTACCATAGTAACACCTGAAGATTTAGAAAGATGGGTACAAGGGTCAGTCAAACAGTGCACACCTCCAAAAGTATTGGATATCCATAAATTAAAAGTTGAATTAGAAGAAATAATAGCAGGAAATGTAGGAGTAGAACGCTTGAATACCTATGATGAAGAAGAATTATTATTCTTGTGCAGGAGTATCACTAGAAATGTAAAGATATTCCATGAAAAATTGTCCAATTTAGCACTACAGATGGGAATCGAAATAGGGAGATCAAAAGTATTACAGAAACCATATAGAGCAGAATTTGCAGACAAAGATTTAGAAAATATGAATGCATCTGGAAGAAGACTGCAAATAAGAGAATTAATGTTAGTTTTACAAAAATGGGGAGATCTAGATAAATGGAGATCTAGGTGGGCCAAGAAAAAGGAAGAAGCACGAACAAGTAGAACAGCATCAGAATATGTGAGGAAGGAAGCAGGAAAAGCAGACCAGATGTATCCAATGCGAGAAGTTGCGGGAGGAGGATATGTACATGTCCCATGGAGCAGACAGGATATTTTATCATTTACGAATGATTTTCCAAAATTGAGAGAAAAACCAATTGAATGGTACAAACAGGTTGAAAGGTTTGTGAAAGTGTCAAAGGTATTATTGAAGGATTTAGATGGTTTGTTTGACATAGTGGTACCTGCCGATTTATGGACAGATTGTAAGATCACAGTCGATTGGCCTAGTGATGAATATCCTAGAGATCCAAAAACAGGAGCCCCGTCAAATGATGTGATGAAAAAGTATCAGCAGGTGATAACATACCTGAAAGGGAAAATATCCCCGAAAGAAACAGATTGGGTGAAAATAGATCGAACAACTCAAGAAGCCAGTGAAACAGTACATTCCTATTATGAGCGTTTATTACAGGTGTTTAAACAGTATAGTGGATTTGAGGACATTGGAGACAAGAACATGAGTCAGTTTGTGTATAGGTTTGTTTACGGTCTGAAGCCAGAGATTTGCCAGATGATTAAACAACACATGCTGTGTTGGCAGGGAAAGCCCATAGATGAGATTCTGAAGTATGCAAAATATTGTGGAGACGATATTGAGGATAGACACAAGAAATTACAAGAAAAGGTGATGTGGGCACAGGTGAAAATGGCTGAGAAACAGGGAATTAATTTGGAAAATCCGAGTGAAAATCAAGGAAAAGATTCTGGAACGAGTGGTGATACAGGAAATGGTGGAAACTTTAGAGGACGAATGAGTAGAGAAGAAGCTAAAAAGAAATTTCCTTGTCATGGATGCGGAAAATTGGGGTATTGGAAGGACGAATGTAAAAAGATGCGGAATAATAATGGCCCAAATCAAAACTTAAATCCACAGACGCAGAATGACTCACAGCAGGGTGTAAATCCCCAGAGTCAATTACCACCTCCACCTGTTCAGGGTAATGTAAGCAGAGCAAAGCATGGTACAGCCATTGGTTACCCAGGAGGGAGTGGTAAGAATGATTATATGACATCACAATTTCTTTTGCAGGACAATTATTGTAAATTCGACTCATGACGGTGCCTAGGAGAGGGGAAGAAGGAGTGCATACTTGGCGCATCCTTACAGGTAGATCAGTCTGGTCCATATGTTGAAGGAAATGTGAAAGGTAATGATATTACTTTCCTTTTGGACACTGGTGCTACCAGGTCTACTGTGAGATCAGCAGACATCCCAGACCTTCCTCTCTCTGGTGAAGATATCCAAGTAGTGGGGGTAGCTAATCAAAGAATTAGAACACCTCTTACAGAACCAATGGAAGTCAAAATAGGAAACTTCAGAGAAATGCACGAATTTGTAGTGTGCGATTCTAGCCCAGTGAATTTATTAGGTAGAGATTTATTGTGCAAAATGAACTGTACAATTTTCTGCACGCCGGATGGTGTGGCAGTTCAGACACCAGATGAGGACCATGTATATAAAATTATGGTGGCAAAACAAGGTACAGAAGTAGATGAAATGTTTTCATTGATAACAAAAGATGAGTTGCCAGAAGAATTAAAAGGTACAGTAAACCAAATAGTATGGGATTTCACCGGAAAAGAAGTAGGACTTATGGCAAAAATAGATCCAGTTCAAAAATACGGTAAAAGAAGGTGCGATTTTCCCAAATACTAAACAATACAAAATGAGTGCAGAAGTATAAGCAGGAGTCATTGAAGAAATCAATCGAATGGTAAAACAAAAAATCCTAAAAGAAGTAATGAGTAGCCCATGTAATTCACCAATCATGGGACTAAAGAAACCTAGTGGAAAATATAGGATTGTTCAGGACCTGCGTAAAATAAACAAAATTGTGGAACCTTGTTGTCCCATAGTACCAAATCCTGCAGTAATTCTATACCAGATCCCTTGGAATGCAGGATGGTTCACAGTAATTGATTTGTGTCAAGCATTCTTTTCAATACCATTGCATCCAGACAGCCAGTATCTGTTCTCATTTAAATTTGAGAACAAAGTCTATGTGTGGAATCGTGTTCCTCAGGGGTACACAGAAAGTCCTTCAATTTTCAATCAGATACTGAAAAAGTGCCTTGAAAAACTAGTGATGCCAGGAAGCTCAGTTTTAGTTCAATATATCGACGACTTATTAGTAGCGTCGACCACCAGAGAAGACTGTGTTGTCGATTCCATAGCATTATTAAATATTTTGGCTGAGGAAGGGCATAAAGTCTCACCTGAAAAGTTACAGTTTTGCAGGACAGCTGTTAAATATCTGGGACACCAAATTGAGAGGGGAAAAAGAAGAGTAACCTCTGAAAGAGTAGAATTAATAAAGAGAATGCAAATGCCTGTAACCCAAAGACAAGTGAGAATGTTCCTAGGAATAGTAGGCTACTGTCGACAATGGATACCAAATTTCTCCATGTTAGCTAAGCCCTTAATTAACATGACGAAAAAGAAAGCAAAGGACCCTGTTGAGTGGGAGGATGAAAGTGTAGAAGCTTTTGTAAAATTAAGAAACGCACTTTGTTCAGCACCTGCCTTAGCATTGCCTGATTATAAAAGAGAATTCGCATTATTCTGTCAAGAGAGAGAAAATTGTGCACTTTCTGTCCTAACTCAGAGACATGGACTAGACAGACGTCCTATAGCATATTTTTCTGCTACATTAGACCCAGTAGCAGCCGCGTTGCCAGGATGCTTAAAAGCAGTGGCAGCAACTTGTTTGAGCATTGAACAAAGCGAGTCAATAGTGATGGGACATCCTGTAAAAGTGTATGTTCCACATGCAGTTGTGATTCTGTTGACAAGAACTCAGCATCTTACTCCTAGTCGGCTGACTAGATATGAAAGGATAATAATGGGTGCTGAAAATGTGATCATGGTAAGGTGCACAATAATAAATCCAGCAACTTTATTGCCGGACCCATATCATGAAACAAATAAAGATGACGAAGAAGACGAACATGATTGTGTACAAATTACAGAATTGTGTACAAAACCACGCCCAGACATAGAGGAACAGCCTCTTAAAAAGCCAGACAGGGAGCTATTTGTCGATGGATCATGTCAAAGACATGAAGATGGTAAACTAACTGCTGCCTATGCGGTATGTGAATTGACTGGAATAGTCGAAGCATCCTATTTACCAGGAGTCAAATCTGCACAAGTAGCTGAATTGATTGCTTTGATAAAAGCTTGCAAAATTGGGAGGAATCAGAGAGTGACCATATTTACGGATAGTCAATATGGTTATGGGGTCGTGCATGATTTTGGCCAACTGTGGATGCAGAGGGATTTCTTGACTTCTTCAGGATCCCCCATTAAAAATGGACAATTTGTAAGGGAATTGCTAGAAGCAATACAATCACCAAAAGAATTGGCTGTGGTGAAATGTGCCGCACACCAGTCAGGAGATGACTGGGTGGTAGTCGGCAACAGATATGCAGACTTGGTGGCTCAACATTGTGCCAAAACAAGAACGTCAGTCAATAAGAGGGTGGAAAGAATGGGAATCAGCTGCCAACTTATGCTGTATATGCCACCTGAAACTTGTAATGAGGTGAAGAAATTGCAAGATGAGGTTGATGAAAGTGAGAAAAATTTGTGGATCAAAGTGGGTTGCTCCCAAAGAAGAGAAGATGAAGTGTGGATCAGTGCAGATGGCAGACCAGTCATGCCAGACTGTTTACTCTCACAAATGGCTAGAATGCACCATGGAGACTCACACATAGGGAGAGATGCAATGATTAGGCTGTTCAGACAAAATTGGTACAATCCCAAATTCAGGGCTGTTGCAGAGAGTCTTTGCCAGAGATGTCTAACTTGCCAAATGCATAATCCAGGCAGGAAAACAATAATTGGGTTTGGAAAGATTGGAAAGGCAGAGGGCCCATTTATAAGACTCCAGTTCGACTTCATACAGTTACCGCCATGCAGAGGACTAAAATATGTACTAGTCATAGTGTGTCTGTTTTCAAAGTGGGTGGAGGCTTACCCTACTAGGAGAAATGACAGTATTACAGTTGCAAAACTGTTGTTACGTGAGCTCATACCTAGGTTTGGTTTCCCAGTATCTTTGGAATCAGATAGAGGAAAACACTTTAATAGCGAAGTGATCCAGATAATATGTGAAGCGTTTCAAATCAAACAGAAATTGCACTGTGCATATCGCCCAGAGGCTTCTGGAGTGGTTGAACAATTGAATGGCACTATAAAGTCAAGATTGGGAAAAATGTGTGCATCAACATCATTAGAGTGGCCAGACGCATTGCCACTTGTCCTGATGGGACTCAGAAGCATACCTGACAGAACAACAGGATTGAGCCCCCATGAAATAATGATGGGAAGAGCAATGAGACAAACACATGTTCCCACAAACAAATTAGTGAATATATCTGATGATATGGTTCTGGATTATTGCAAAGGATTGGCTGACCTAGTGCGTTCTGTCTCTCATCAGGTTGGAGAAGACGCAGTTTCCAGGCAGCCTGAACTAGAACATGATCTGAATCCTGGTGATTGGGTGGTAGTGAAGAATCACACCAGAGAAACGTGTCTATCACCCAGGTGGAGCAGACCTTGTCAAGTCATATTGACCACCAATACAGCAGTGAAGTGTGCAAGATTTCCAAATTGGATTCACGTAAGCCACACAAAGAGAGTACCAGACCCTGAAGAAGAGAATACACAGACAACACCAATCACTGAAGAGGCTGAAGGTTGCCCAGCTGAGGAATCTCAGGCTAGAGGTTCGAGAGAAGCTGACGGAGAACAACCGAGCACAAGTCAGGATTGGATACCAGTGGTAGAAGTTCCTGAAGTATACCACAGAACAAGAAGTCAAGCGAAATTGGAAGAAATTGAAGAAGATCAGATAGGTGAAGAAGAAGAAGTTCAGGATCAAGAAGAAAGATAGTAAAAGATCCTGAACTAAATCAGATAGGGAAAGAAAATTGGACTAAAAACAGTGAAGATTTAATAGAATTTACACAGGGAAAGACAGGTTTAGAAGAATCAGGTCAGGCTGCAGAAGTTCACAGTGCAATAAGCCCTGATCAGAAGCAGTTAGATCAAGAAAAATTCACTAAAGAAAAAGGGGTAAATACAAATGAACATAAAGAAATAAAAAAGGAACAAAGCCAACATTTTGAAAGTCATTGTGGAGCTACTGAAGAGAGACCATTCAGACCTGAAAAAGAACAAACAAAAGAGGCAGTAATCAAAGAAAACAAAACAGTACTGAGCAGTGAAAATAACGAGATCTTTGAAGACGTAAACAGCGAAACAGTGCCAACAAATAAAATAAGAAAAGGAGATCATTGGCCAAGTGTCATTAAAAGAGTAAAATACCACATAACAACCAGAAGTGAAGTTCCAGAACAAGTACCTGAAGTGACAAGTCAAACTGAACAAGAGAAAAAGTCAGGAAAAAGAAAAAGTAAAAGACTGAGACTTGTGAATAACAAATTCAAGGGTCCCGATTGGACTTATATCATTCTTGAAGATTTTGAAAGCTCAGAGTCAAGTGATAGTGGTGGCGAAGGAACAAGTGCAGAACTAACATACGAAGAAGAAACAAGACCACCCTGACTAAACAAAAGAATCATCTAAAGAAAAGAAGAAAAGATAAGACGAGCAATCTTCCTTGTCGAAAAATGCCTGATGATAGAGTTACTGGGAGACCAAAACAAAATTGTTGTAGGAGATGCTGTGCAATCTGCATATGTAGTCTAGTATTGGAGCTTATAGTATGGTTAGTCCTGATTGTAGCAATTCCTTACCTTATGATAATAGATAAGAAGATTAATAATGAAACTAAAGGGAGGACAGCAAACATGAAGGGCAATAGAGTAGAATTAATGGCAGAAGATGAAGCAGAAATTCATCATGAAATAGCTGATAACGACACTAGTATAAATGTTTTCACAAAGTTATTGTTTCAGTATGTAGAGACAATGGAAGTTAGTAATTGTTATGTTTGTATGAAGTTACCTGAATCAGTAGCGGAAGGATTAACATACCATCACTTACCACTGACATATGGCATATCATGTAGTGTTTTGTCTAGTTTATTTTATAGAACAGGGAAACTTCAGTATTATTATTCAAACTTAGATGTGATATTTTCTGAGGTTCCGATTCGCAAGAATATGAACCCAGTGCTTACTAGTCAAGACGCACAGTTTATGGGAGAGTTTTTCTTAACAATGAAATCGATAGACATAACACATGCACATAGACACAATCTAACATGTTCTTTAATAGAAGAAGAAAAGATATTTTTGAATTTAGTAGAAGATAGAAGACATGATTTTCAAAAGAAAGCTTCAGAGCATAAGGCTCAGTTGCCACCTTGGGCGGAGAAGGAAGGGAGTTATACACCTGGTAAAACTCAAGCTGCAATGGCTCTGGATTTCGTAAAGAAAGGGAAAATTTGTCTTCATAGGTTAAAGACTGATTATAACAATGTTTTCATCGGTACCAGTGAATGTGAACACAATTTTTTAATTATTGGAGGTTGGGGACTCAAAGGAGGAACAGATTCAGTTTTTCCTGGAATCTATTATGTATGTGGGAATAAGGCTTACTTTAGGCTTCCTGCAAGATGGTATGGAAGTTGTTATTTTGGAATAGTTTTTCCAAAGATATACCACGTAAAAAGAAACACTGGAAGCAATGAAAACAATAATGAATTAATACGTAGTAAAAGAGCTAGTTTTTCAGAAATTGTAGGTGATATATTTGGTGCATTGATACCTTCAGTGGGAATAATTCTGAACTCAAGGAAAATATGCAAATTGTCTACAGTGGTTGATCGTTTATCAACGGATACTGCTGGAGGTTTTCTAATGATTAATACAGAGATGGTTGCGATTAGATCTATGGTGATGCAAAATCGACTTGCTCTTGACATTCTATTGGCAAAAAAGGGAGGAGTCTGTATATTATTGAAGACGAAACATTGTTGCACTTATATTCCTGATAAGAGTGCAGAAATTGGAACGTATATTCAGAACATAACTAAACTTGAGAAAGAACTTAAACCACTGGAAGTTGATAGTGTATGGGAAAGATTGACAAATCGTATATCATCAATTGGAACCTGGTTTGCTAATGTAGGAAAAGGACTTATAGGTCAAATATTAGTACCTTTAGCAGGGATAGCAATAATAATTTTAGCAATAACAATATGGTGCAAATGTTGTAGAAAGAATGGAACATATGAAGTGACAGGAAAAGGACAGAAAAGAAAACTGGATGAAATTAAACTAGAAGAATGGAGAAGTGATTTATATAAGAAATTAAAAGGAGACTGTAAAAATAGAAAAAGTAAAAATGAAAATGAAACGAATTGCTAGAAGTTGGCATCTGATTGAGGGTAGTATTTTTGATGGCTCAGAAACGCCATCAGAGAGGGGATTGATGGAGCAAGGTTTCAAAAATGAAACTTGCTTGTACGCAATCCTTCTCATAGTATTAATTTATTAAATTTGTACTGTTATTACTAACCTTTGCATACACTACACTAAGGAGAGAGACGCTTGCATATGTGTTTTGCTAATGAATAACGCTTGTCTGTAATACAAGATGGCCGCTAAAGCGCGGGAACCTCTTTGCGCATGTCGCAACCTGATCACATGGTGTGACGTCTTTCTTTGCTTGGTGGGAAACTTCTGCTTCTGCGCAGTGTGCACAAAATGGCTGCTTGATGTTTTCACATGCTTCAGCTTGCTCTTATGTCATTACTAAATTGTCGTTTCCTAACGCTACTAATGCGGGATAGTATATATAATTAAATGGGAATAGAATAGAAATAGTGGGTATACAGTGAAACATTTTATTTGTGATTTTAATATTTTCTTCTTGCACTTTTAGTAATTTGTAAACTTGGGCCTGGGTTGGTGTCTTGAAACTCGAGAGACAGAGGGTTCTGCGCATGTGTCCTGTATGCCTGCCAAGTGAAGTCAACTTGGACGTCTCCCAAGGCCACGACCTATTGGCCGAAGATGATGTACCCAATGTTTCCGGCGGAACAAATTGTTACTTTTCCCCTGTAAAATATATAACAGTTGTCAATTCAATTCAATTCAATCAGCTTTATTCGATTATAAACATGATAATCATAAAAGCACAATAAAAAGCATAGCACCGAATATACATACACTTTAAAATTTGATTACATCATGATCGAATTTCTACATTTTAAAACATTCTTTAAAAAACTTAAAACTGATACAATCATTTGTTCTTCTCCTAATGTTTGTATAAGCAAAAAAGCAGGACGGCATTGTCTTAAGCCACTATGCCTTAGGATCGGCAGGATCCACCTTTTCCTATTACAAGAATAAAATTTACAAAAGAATAATACATGTATAGTCGATTGGACAGACACATCGTCACATGGACATTTACACAACTCTCTCGTCCAATCATTCTGTACCGGGAAAGTAACCAACCTATGAAAAATACACAGTCTGAATCGCGTCAACAAAAATATATCGTAATCTTTTGTTAGCACCTCTAAATAAAGCTGGACTCTGGCACAAGAGAGTATTAGCTTGTGAGCTTGAACGGTTATTTTTTGTAATTCATCGTTTCTTCTCTTAACTTCTTTATTTGTGATTTTAATATTTTCTTCTTGCACTTTTAGTAATTCGTAAACTTGGGCCTGGGTTGGTGTCTTGAAACTCGAGAGACAGAGGGTTCTGCGCATGTGTCCTGTATGCCTGCCAAGTGAAGTCAACTTGGACGTCTCCCAAGGCGACGACCTATTGGCCGAAGATGATGTACCCAATGTTTCCGGCGGAACAAATTGTTACTTTTCCCCTGTAAAATATATAACAGTTGTCATGAGACGGGTGGGAAATAAAGTGAATGTATTAATTTGAAGGGGAGGGAACGTAAAGACAATAGACTTTACAATTTAGGCCAAATTGATATGGTGCGAGAATCCACCCCCTGTCCCTGTCCAATCAGAAGTAGTGGTCCCATATTTTAGCAACATTAAGGGGAAGTACATGGGCGTAGAAGGGTATAACAGATGTAGAATTAGCTAATTAGCTAGAGCTGACTCTCAGAACACACAGAAGAGCCCCAGACTGCCATGCTGATCGGTTGCTGACTGAATCCCTGTCCAGAAGAGGTCCTGAGGAGGGGGCGGTGGAGTCCATTAGAAGGAAGGCACAGGAGAATCGAGAGAAGTCGAGTATCAGAGAGGGGAACGGCGCAGGCGTCGTTGTAGAGAGGTTACCGGTCCTGTCCTGATCCTGGAAGAAGTCTTTGCTCTTCATCCTTCCTGGGTCCTATCTTTTCCAACTCCTTGGCCAAGGGGCTTGGTTCTCGCATTTAGGTAACTATACTGCAACCTTTAGTTGCGCTGCTGTCTCTATCTTCTCCTCTTCCTTAAACACCGTCATTTATTAGCAAAATCATTTCTATGCTTTTTCTTGGGTATTTCAATCAAGTACCGTGTTTTTTTTGTATTTTACTCTGCTAAAAACTTTAGATAAACATTTTAAAACTTCCTGACTCAGTGGTTATTTCAGGATTATGTACTATAATGAATGTCACTCATTTTAAACTTCCCAATTAGCAAAGGATCCATTGGTAAGTTATTACTCTTCAATCAGAAGGTAATTGGTAGCAGGGACTTTGATAAAAGAGTACATCTGACACCCAGCGTAAGTATTAGTGTAGTGTGAATGTATGGGCCCAAGTGAGTATATGGTGTATGAATGTTGTTGGCTAATATTGCGCTGGATCATAAGGAATGCTGTAAATCAAGTTGGATGGGTGAGCACTGGATGCACTGAGTAGAATGTTGCCCTCTGTAGATTTCCGGTGCAGTCTCATATTCAACTGCCCGTTACTAACAGGGATCTCCACATCTAAGGAAACAGCATTGCACCTGCTAATCTGCCCTGTAAACTCAAGATTGTATGGGTTGTTTTAAGAGTGGTGAAAAAGTTTTTAGCAGATTTCTCATCCCTTTTCCAGATGACAAATATGTCATCTATAAATCTCGTCCACATGATAACCTAGTTTTCAAAGCTTTCCAGCTCTATTGACACCTGCTCCTCCCACCAGCCCATGAACATGTTTGAGTAGCTGGGTGCAAAGCAGGTGCCCATCGCAGTCCCTTATATCTGCCTGTAGAACTGTTTGTCAAATAGAATTAAAGCCACGTATAAACTAGCGTTGCTTTTTACTGGTGATCTCTTCCTCAGTTCTTGTTAGATGTGTTTGGAGTTTTGTAGAAAATACATTAAATGTCTCTTTAGAGATCAATCGATGCAGTTTCTTGGTAAGTATGGCAATTTGCTCAAAAAGTTTGTTGCGATCCTTCAGAGGATATTTGATTATTATTTTCATCATGGTCATTGAGCAGTTTCTCGAGTTGTTGGCCCATTCATCCAACATGTCACGGACCTCATATGTTGGTACGATGAAGATTCTAAGAGCTCTCGGGACCCATAATACGTCAATGTACTTTTATAGGGACTCGGCCTCCCACCATTTAGCCTGTTGCTTCTTGTGTAATCTTTCTAATTTGTCCTGCAGTGTTTGCACTTTCATGCCATCCCCAATATTCTAGTTAGTACTATTGGTTCGGTTATCCTTGGTGTTTAGAGCAAAGAATAGTCTATTAGACATTTCCTTCCTTTTAGCTTCCAAATGAGGGCATACTTGTGGCACTGTTGTGCTGAAAGAGATATATATCTCTGTATCCAGGTGCTGCCTATAGGGCACGTATGCCTCAGGTACTAAGCAGCTCCACTACCATTATCGTGCCTGGCTAAGGAGCAAACCAAATAGCGTCTACAGAAATGAGACACACGTACTCACCGTGTACTCCAAGCGAACCCCAACCGGGTTCCCCGACTCAGGGGCCGATTACGATGTCGGACGGACTCAGGTCCGTCCGACATCGTCCAGGAGCCGTAACCGACCGACCTGCTGTCGTCGGTTACGGCCCTGCAAGTACGATGCGACCGAACCCTGTTCGGTCGCACTCGTATACTTCACAATGGGAGCATGCATTCCGAGCGGAATGCATGCTTGCATAGTGGAAAGCAGGGGTGCAGTTCATCCCTGCACCCTGTGGCCGGCACCCCAAGGTGCCTGCCACCGGGTGCAGGGATCAACAGAGGGGCACCATAGGTGCCCCCAGGCCGCCATTCGGCGGCCTCGCACCCATGGGGGCCCTACTGGGGGACCCCAAAGACAGTTACCGACTGCATTTTCGTGCCGGAAAGACCGGCACGAAAAGGCAGTGAAATACTGCCATCGTACTCCTCGGTCGTGAAGAGGCGGCCGGGGGGGTACTGAAGGATTTCCGGACGGCGGTCGGGCTCTCCGAGCCCGTCGTAAGCCATCCGGAAATCCGAGTCGGATTCCTTTCCGACCGAGCCCATCGGAATGGCTCGGTCGGAAAGGAATCCGGCCGGCACGTTCCGATTCGGTCGGAAGGGCTCTGACCATCGTTCGGTGCCCTTCCGGCCGAAATCGGAATCGGCCCCTAAGTCGTAGTCCCTCTTTTTCAACAGGGCCCCTCCTCTTCAGACTGCAACACGTGATGACCTCCGTTGCTTGTCATGTTTCAGAAGCGTGCAAGTGCCATAGGGGCACTACTACTGTACTGCTGGCCTGATACACTAGCGCGCCTAGTTCAATGAATCCCGTCCAGGAGTCAGTTCGATACACTGTGGCTTGCGGGCGGGCGTGTCCACACTGCGGTCAGCCGCCAATCTTCAATAATTATTCGGGAAACAAACCTGAGTTCAGGGGCTTGGATCTGTGGCAGTCTGAGTAGGGCTCTCTCAGCCCAGTATGTCAAAATCATCCACAAAAGTCCTGCACACAGGGAAGACTCAGAAGCTCCTGGATAGTAGTGTGAATTTAATGCAACTAGTAAATACCTCTCTGACGCATTTCGGCCTTAAGCCTTGATCATGGTAGGAGTTTGAACATTGCACGACCATTACATGCTCCTGGTCATCAACATAAACAACAGTCCCGTGATAAGTGTATAAACATGCCAAAAACGGCTGCCATATTGTTAAGTGCATAAGTGATACATATCCCCATACATGAACATCACATTTGTGTTGAAAACTCAATTCTGCAGGTTGTTTTCAAAACTTTAAAGGTAATACAACTTATAATAAGAACATACAAACATAGTTATATAGTCTGTGCTTCTGATCGCACATTTGACATCATTCATGACATGTTCTATGACATAATTTATGACATCACTGATGTAGTAGGCTTTTGAAAAATACACGTGACTTTTACTATTTGATTGCAAAATGCTGGACAATTTGGCAATCACATGAATAGTTACCATACACTTCATGAATCCGGTCTCTCGTCCTGAGTTTATGGCATTTTGCAATATTTAGTTTATTGTTTTAGGGCCATAGCCATGACGTCATCTGGCTCACTGTGCCCATTGGGTGGCTATTTTTGGAACAGATAACATAACGCTTTAAAGGGAGCGAATCAGGAAGTGCGCTTTTATTACACGCACCAGATACTGGGTTGGGAGAGACCTGTCTCCCTTCAAGAGAGTCGCCTCGGGTCCCCCTTCCTGTCGCTGAATGCTGTAAATCCGGCTGAACGTGCTGACATCTGCAAAAATAGCACAATGCCTCACACGGATGAGTCAGCCCATTGTGCGCCTTACAATAATATATCCTGAGTCTGTGTAGCCAAATATATTAAGGATTGAAAGCTAAATTACCACAGTATATCTAAACGAGGGGCCTAGCTAAACATGTTGCACCGATGCTAGACATTTATACATCGATGCAAAGTAATTTTGCACTGACTTTTCTACTGACTTAATCAACAGTTTGCATCATGCAGTTGTCAGTGCAACATTCTCTGCAAAATAGTCGATCAGCAGTGCAGTTGGTACAGTCTACACACTCTGGACCCAATTTCCAGGCCTTGCAAAGTGAGAATTTTTTCGTGCCTAGGATGTTCCAGTACTGATAGGCAAAGGGATTGCTGAGCATTCGGACGAAGAGTTTCCTGGTGTGGGGGCAATGTAAACGTTTTTACTGCCCCTTACCGCCACTTTTTTTTACTACAGTATGGGACAGAAAAAACTGGCCAATCCACTGCCTACTCTAAATCGGGCAGGCAGGTGAATGGCGAAACCTCCAAACGCCCTTACTCCGTCAGAGGAGTATGTCAGCGACGGACACACGGTAATCTTCAATGCTGACACACTTAACGTCTGCCTGACTGTAAATCAGTTGGGTGGATTTCCAGTTTGGCAGAGAGGGTACTCCGTCGAGATGGAGTACCCTCTCTGCCAAAACTCTGCCCCGAAGTAGGGGTACTCCATCAGGGCAACAGAGCGTTTTACTCCATCGCACTGACAGAGCAAATACTGTATTCCGATGTCTAAATCAGGCCCTTTCTTTTAAGTATGGAAGGAATGCAAAGATGAGCCATTGTTTCAATCCTGTGGGTGTCGGTGTAGCTTCTCTTTTTGGAGATCCAATGAAATCTGAGAAACTATGGGGCAGATTTACAAGCCCCTTGCGCCACTTTTGTGTCACTTTTCCCATGTTAAAAATGACGCAAAAGTGGCGCAAGGGCCTTGTAAATAAGCCCCCCCATGTGTCAACTAGGGCCACCTCAAGTCTTTTTTCCTTTTAATCATGGCCGAGTTCAGGATAGATGTGATCTGACAGAGCCAGCTTCCCTATAACTGTGAGGGCTACAGACCCTGACATTCAGGCAATAGAACCACGAACGTGAGTGTTGTCCCATCAAAGCAAGACGGCCTTATTACCAGGCTCTGCCCTCTGTTTCTCCAGCCTATACATTATTATACATTATCTAGTCGCTACTCATATGAGGATGTAATGAGGATCAGATTTGTGGCAAATTTTCATTTCCATTTTATACATACCGGCGTAGGTCTCAGTCTACAGTGGTTTCACAGTGCATCACACCAATAGGCTCATGTATAGTAATAACTTTTGATTAGATCAGTAGGGAGTACAGCAGACCACCAGAGGATATGCATTTAGACTCGAATAACAATACAGCAGATAGACACTGCATTGCGTGGTTGTGTAGCGCATCTGTTCCTTGATACATTTCGCTCAAAGAGTATAAAATATTTTCTGTTGAGTCTAATTCTGTTTGTGGTGGATCATTTAAATAACTATCTGTAGTTAATGTCATAGTAATAATTGCTTTTTCAATCCAAAGTTTATTTGTTCACAGAAACAGGGAACAAACTACTGCTCCACAGTTCAATCAAATCAAAACAAGCTTTATTCGGTATATACAATATATCCATAAAAGCATTCTACATAAAATTCAATTCATCATAAAAAGATATTTCTCATTAAAAACCGAAGTGACAAGAGTTCAGGGAAAAATAAAAACAATTAATATTTCCAGATGGCCTCATAATGTAAAAACTATTCAATTTCATAATGTAACGATTCCAGATATGAAAGATCCTTTCTTCTCTTTATAGCCTTTTGGATATAGCAAATTACTGCGTTACGTATTTGTGCATTGTCCAGTTTACAGATATAATAGAAGGCAGTTTTATACGAGTACAAACTATTATCAATAAAAAGCGGACGTAAAATACATTTTCTAATATCCCTGTAAAAATTACAAAAAAGAAGAAAGTGCAGGGTTGTTTGCAGTGATTTACCATCACACGGGCATTTGGGTAGGTGAAGACACCACTTACCCATTTTAGGAAAAGCAATCTGGAAGTGCAAAGTACGCAATCTAAGTCTGGTTAGGTAAAATCTCTGTTGTAAGTTTCTAGTAAAAATAAGATACGGCTGTATGCCCACTAAAATTGGACCTTCACAATAAGATTTTACACATGATTTTGTACTCATTTCAGCCTCTCTTGCAGTTTCTCTAGAATCTAACAATCTGATTTTTAGGTCCCTTTTACTAAAATTTAATATACTTTCAGGATCATGAAAATCAGTTGCCACTTGACATTCAATTAGAAGGCTATGAATATGTTTTAACCAAGGTATTTTCCCACAAAAATCAAGTCTGAGACAGTCCATAATAATATCTTTAGTAAAATGTGTCTCCTCTTTGGACCAGATTCTATACCATAAGGTGAGTGCGGCCAGACTGATTGTATCATTTAAATATGGAACATCTGTCTCTTTATGGGTTATATATGTGGCCGTAGAATTCGGTACCGATAGGACTCTTCTTAAAAATGTATTTTCAAGCGTTTGTAGTGAGCTAGCATCTGATCTACCCCATAATGCGCCACCATAGCACACCCCTGTGATACATTTGCTACTATATAGTTTAAGAATTTCACGTACAGGTTTGTTGCCAATCTTGCGAGAAAATCTAAAAATAGACTCACTAGATCTTATGAATTTTAGTTTACATAAATTAATGTGGGTACTCCATGCTCCATTTGCATTAAATAAGAGCCCCAAATATAAAAATGTGGATGTTCTCTCAATGGGCACTCCATCGATATGATGATTCATGATCTTAGCACTGTTTTTCCCGCAAGTCATGACCAGGGTTTTGCTCAGGTTTATTTTTAGGTCCTTTCCGCTCATAAAAATAGTAAAGTTATTTATCAAGCGTTGCAGACCAATTGCCGTCCTCGATATTAGGACCGCATTGTCTGCGTATAATAAAACTGGAGTTGCACGCTTGCCTACAACAGGGGCATCAGCCTTAACATTTTGTAAAACAAGGTCAACACCATTGATATATAAAGAAAATAAAAGAGGCGCAAGGACGCAACCTTGTCTTATTCCACGTGAAACTCTAAAATTTGAAGTACATTCCCCATTCGGGCCATAGCGTATTCTTGCGGTTAAATGAGCATATAACTGGGATAAAAAACGAATAATATCCTGTGGGGCACCCATCCCTTCTAGCGTTTGCCATAACTTCGCATGGTTCACTAAATCAAATGCGCTGGTAAGGTCAACAAAACAAAGATGAAGTTGGCCTTCTTTAGCAATAGTATGTTTTCCTATTAACAATTCAAGGTTCAGGCACTGCTCCACCGTCCCAATACCCCTTCTAAAACCATACTGGGCTTTGGTCAAAATTTTCTCTTCTTTTACCCAGCATTCTAATCTATCTAGCAATATTCTGCCCATTAGTTTAAAAGTAAAGTCAAGAAGGGATATAGGTCGGTAGCATTTTGCACTTCCTTTATCCCCTTTTTAAAAATAGGGACAATTGTGCTCTTCACCCAAGTAATAGGAAGTACCCCACAGGAAACAGCATTAAAAAATTTGGCCAGAATCGGGGACCATAAGTCCATATCATGTTTGAAAATATCGATAGGAACCCCATATGGACCTGCGGCTTTGCCGCTTGGACTATTCTTAATAGAAGTAATAATTTCCTCAACAGTAATAAAATCTAACTTTACAGAATTCAAAGAAATAACATTTTGATATTTCTTCCAGTCATTAGGCTCATTTGCAGGGTTGAATATACTTTCAAAGTATGTTAACCACTCTGCGGGACTCACTACGGTTTCAACTTTAGCAGATGTAATTTCCTTAAACAGTGGTTGGTCTATAGTTTTCCAAAATAAGATCGAGTCCTTTGTCTCAGCAGCTTGTATCAAACTTTCCCACGCACTCTCCCTAATTTCTTGTTTTCTTGTGTTCAAGGCTACCTTGTAGTATTTCCGTAAACTAGAGATTGTTTCGTTGTTCCTGGGTTTTAATCTTAAAACTTCCTTCAATTCCTTATTTAATTTGGAACATTGCTTGTTAAACCATCTAGGATGGTTGTCCTTGATTTTCTTATTCCTATATTTTAAATCTTTAGATATGTCAGTAGTAATATTTTGAAAGGCACTTACAATCTCTACATTGGTGGACAGGTTATCCAGGCATATATTTATATTTTGTTCATTTTTTTGGACTAAGCTATCCGTAAACGCTTTCGGATCAACACCTGCCCACTTTATAGAGATTCCAGTTTCCCCTTGGGTTTTAATCGCTTCTGCAGACATGTGCACCTTCTCCCTAGTGTAGAAATTTGGGGTCAATATTAGAAGAAGGGGGTGATGATCACTAAACATACTAACCTGTATATAGCATTTTTCAACATACCTCCTACAATTACCTGATATCAAAAAGTGATCGATACAAGAGTACGACCTCGCTCCTTCATAAGTATGAGTAACAAAGGTTCCCCCATATTCACCCAATTCCATTATTTCTAAATTGTGTTTATACATAACCTGGTTTATAGTATCACCATATCGGTTATGTGGGAAATGTAAGGTGTGTTCACCATAATCATCTTCATAGCCGCATTGATTTGCAGTTTTAACTTTACACAGATCACTATTAAAATCGCCCGCCCACATCAAAAAGTATTCCCCACCCACATCCTTCAGAAAAACATCCAGCTCGTCTTCCATTGTATTAATTATGCCAAATCTCGTGTTATCAAAAATATTGTTATAAAAATTTATCACGACAATGGAATACTGTTTTCCCATAACACCAAAAAGAAAGAACTGGAAAAACTGTGACTTTATAAAAGTTTTCCTAATTATCAAGGGAGATGTCACTGCAATAAGGGCTGCTAAGCCTCCTCTAGCTCTCCCTGAATTTGACGGGATCGCTTCAGTAGAAATAGTTTTAAAAAATTTTATAAAAAAGGTTTCTGTGTTCCAAGTTTCTTGTAATAAAATAAGGGAGCAGTTTTGTATGCTATAGAGCCAATCCTTTTCATAAAGCTTATTTATTATCCCTGCAATGTTCCACGACATACATTTTAATGATTCATCTAATATACAACTGGTCGGCTTAATCCCAGGAGTACAATTTTCAGGGACATCTTTGTTACTTTCCGCAGTATATGTAACTGTCTCACCAAGTCAATCGACCTCACTACAGTCTCCCAGAGGGGCAAACCTGTTTGTCATGGTCGATATCATATGTATTCCTGTATAATGGGAGTCTGTACTAGCTGTATAAGGAGGCTCGTTTCTTGGTCTGTAGAAATAGCCAAGCGGGACAGCAGTGATACCATTATCAAAATGGTGGAGTCGCCAGGTATGATTCGTCATTAGTTCTTCTAATAAGAAACCCACCACTCGGGGGCTTCGAAAATTTACTACAATACAATCACCTTCACAAGTTTTCTCCATTCCACCCACCCAGCTCACTCTTCTCAACATGATTATTTCTTTAGTAAGAGTAGATAAGAGAACCAGTGCACAACCTGATTTTTCAACGTATCCCAAGATTCAACAAAATTCTCATGCAATTTAGGAACGTTTTTTAAGATGATAACATAAGGGGTTGCTTAGGGGGGGTAGGCTAAGTATGCCATCATAATCCCTCATGGGTCGTGTTACATCTGAAAATCTGATGGATTTATCATTGCTCATATGGGGTTTTGAATTTTTCATCCTCATTAATCGGGCGCTAGGAGGTACTTCACCTATACAGGCAGTCGGTGGCGGGTGAGCCTTATCGGGGATTTCCCTACTTGTGGGGACTTGATCTAATGATATCTTCTCAGCTACAGTATTGCTAGGATTACTACAGGGTATAAGCTGGCACACATTATGTGATGTTAAGTTTGTTACCAGGCCAGTCAAATGACCAATGTCCTTTTGCATTTGACTAATTTCGGTCATAATTCGTTGCTCCATATTATCAATTTTCCCATGTAGCCTTTTGAACAAAGTTTCCATGCCTTTTCTGTTATATGGCAGTTCTTCATCCCCTGAGACTTTTCCATCCGGTGTAATACTCTTCCCCCTTTTCTTTTTGGTTTTAGACTTGTGCAAGATTATTTTCTGCTGTTTACTCTGTTGTTTATTCTTTTTAGCTGGGGGAGAGATTAGATCAGAAGAATCCGATGCCGATGATACTTCTAGCGGGAGTACTGATACACATGGCCCTAGTACATTATCAACATCTACGTTTTCAAGAAGAGGACTATTGCCTTTCCTGCTGTTGCTTGACCCCAATGTCCCAGTCTCAAGAACCTTATTACGGGCATCAATCTCAACAACCGCATGGACCTCTCTTTGGGCCGCGGTTAGCGCTGTTTGTGTGGCAGCCAGCTGCTCCTCTACTTGGACTATTTCGTTGTTTATAAGGCCCATAGCATTTTTCAAGTACTTTGTAATCTGAGTATTTTTTCCCGTTGATTTAGCTTTACTTAATGTCAATTTTCTTTTGCCCATCTTGTATATATTGATGCTCACAGACAATGTCACGGCAAATAATTAAAAGAAGGTGCCCTTACCGATCTTAATGGCACTGAAACACGGAACCAAGATGTGTGGCCCAGCCCGGCGGGACGCCCTGGCCACTTTTAGGCGCCCGCTGGCCCGCTGGCTCGCTGGCTCAACACGTTGGCGCCTCCCCTGGCGCTTGTGAGTCTGGGACCTGCAGTCCCCTGTTGTGGTGTGTGGCGTGTGGCTGGCTGGCTGGCAAAATGTTGTCAGCCTCTGTTCAAAGTGAGAGCCGGGGAGAGTGGGCTGCCATCACACCAGCTCACTCTAAACGCTTGACTCAGCTCCCACTCGGCACAACCCCAGCTCCGGCTCTAATCACCAGCTCCGCTCGCTCGGCTCGGCTCAATGTGAGAAAAGTGAGGACCGGGGGAGCAGGAGAGTGCCGCCACACCAGCCCTCTCGACTCGGCTCAACCCTGACTCCGGCTCTAGTCACCGGCTCTTTTCACTGGCACCGGCTCCGGCTCCGGTCACAGCTCGGCTCCGGCTTCACTCCTCTCCTCTCCACTCGCTCGGACTGCCGACCACGGGCAGACTCCTCCTCCCAGCGTCGCTCGCTCCTCGGAGGAAAGGGCGGCGCAGGCTGCTGCTTCTGTCCGCAGCCCCGGCCGAGGGTGACGGCCTCCTGCTTCGGTCTCCCGGTGTCTCCGGAGCCAGTGTTCCTTGGCACTCCCGCACCGCGTCGCGCTGTTCGACGGTACTCAGCCTCCGGTTACCTCCTCTCAATTCCTGCTCCACAGTTAACTAATTTAACTTGGCACACAAGGCTCAGCATGGGCCCAAAGTATCAAAAGATTTTACCCATTCTGTGTCTATGGGGGAACGCTTTGATACATAAGGGCCTAAAACCTAACTTGACTAGCCCATTATAACAGATGTACGTAGATCGCTCAACTTTTACTGCTATGTGATAAACCTAAGTCAGTCAGTCATTCCTTCACTCACTCGCCTATGTACCACTATTGACTCACCTTAAAATGCTGATGTTAATTCAGACCTTGATTTTGAGGATTAAGGGCCAGATGTACGACCCTAAATTACGGTCGCAAACGTGCAATCGGCCCGTTTGCAACCGCAATTTAGGGCATGGCCATGTACAAACCTCATTTTGCGAATCAGTTCATTTTACCAATTCACAAAATGAGGTTTGCGACTCGCTATTGGGAAGGGGTGTGCCAAGGGCGTCCCTTCCTAATAGCGACTCGCATTTGTATGTATGAATGTTTTGCGACCGCAATTGCAGTCGCAAAATACGTGCAATTTACCACCTACTTTAAGTAGGTGGTAAACCATTCACAAACGGCAAGGGGTCCCCAGGGCTCCCGTTCCCCTTTGTGAATGGGCTCAAAAATATTTTTAAGGGCAGGCAGTGGTCCCAAGGACCACTGCCTGCCCTTAAAAAATGAAACTGAAAAGTTTCATATTTCTTTTTTTTAAATGCATCCCGTTTTCCCTTTAGGAAAACGGGCTGCATTTAAAAAAAATAACTGCTTTATTTAAAAGCAGTCACAGACATGGTGGTCTGCTAACCCCAGCAGGCCACCATCCCTGTGAGTGCTAGCCATTCCTAATGGGGTCGCAAATTGCGCCTGCCTCATTAATATTAATGAGGCATGCAATTTGCGACCCCATTAGAAATCGCAAACAGTGTCTGAGACACTGTTGTACATCCCAATTTGCGAGTCGCAAATTGGTGGGTTGTACATCTGGCCCTAGATCTTTTTACTGATTTTTAAAGCATTTCAACAATTAACATGCATCATGAAATGTATCATAATGAAGAGCCCCTTATATTTTCTTAGCTTCTAACCCCTCCCTATCTGGGAACACATCCCATTCCCATGCATCTGCAGTCTTTGCCATATACAGACTATTGGAACATTGTTCTAGCCATCTTTCATATTGCAAGACCCATGCTGTGTAAATAAAAATTGCATATCAATGTAACTATAACCAGCGCAGCCAAGTTTTCTTGCTAATGCTATCTGTGCCCAAATGGTTGTGCCTATCTATGATGTGCTAATCGAAGAAATATGAAGGATATCAAAAAAGGGGAAAGAAAGAAAGAAAGAAAGAAAGAAAGAAGGAAAGAAAGAAAGAAAGAAAGAACCCATGTGCAAATAAATACAATTCATAGAAAATTTATTAACAAGGATAATTAATTAGATCCTAAAACATGTAAGACAATGGCGCTCAACACAGTACACAAACAGCAAAATAAACAATACAATGTTTAATCAAACAGGTGGCTGAGGGAAGGATTTATACAAACATAAGGAGTTCAGGACAAAACTGAAACAACACAAAGAAAAACAATGCGTCCTTCTTCACTTACGGCCACATATGTGCGTCGACGGCGTTTCGACCATTGTAGAAATACACGGTCATCATTAGGACAGAGCAATAATTATCTGAGCGTCCAAGACAATTGAATAAAACATCTATTCATAAAGTGGACCCAACAAAAATCCCACAGTCGTATGGAATCCACCAGGCAATTGGCTCAAGGATACAATGATCCAAAACAGAATGTGGAATATATCAGCGCATCCTATTAGCTTAAATTCAATAACTTCACAAGAAGAATGAAAGAACAAACTTTTCCGACAGAAAAATGGGAAAAGCCAAATTAATTGGCAGTGAGCATGTGTCCAAATCCTACACAATTAAATCGCATTAAATGTCTGTACTTGAGGATCACATAACCCCGATCATATATTCATGAATAATAAACTGTAGATCGCCTTTAATTAATTCAGCACAGACATGGATATATATATATGGGCATGTTCAAAGGCCCAGTCCTGCCCAACGGGCTCTCTATATCCCGCTCACTTGCATCAATCCGGAAAGGTGCTTTAGGATCTAATTAATTTTCCTTGTTAATAAATTTTCTATGAATTGTATTTATTTGTACATGGGTTCTTTCTTTCTTTCTTTCGTTCTTTCTTTCTTTCTTTCCCCTTTTTTGATATCCTTCATATTTCTTCGATTAGTATGTCTTTGTTTCTTTTTAGGTCTTTGATTTTTATTGTTTGGATTCATATTTGATGTATGTATTGTCAACTTGAACCCTTGTTAGGATTCTAGTATTGTTTGCCCCTGGTTCAGGTTTTCAGGGCTGCCCCTGTTGTTGATAACCATCTAGGATGTGCAGCGCCTCTCTTTCACATCTTGGCTCCCAAGACAAGAAAAGTGTTAATTAGCTTGCTCAGTGAAAATGTTATATACTTGTTTGAGCTGGAAGCCATCTTTGCCTTTTAGTGAACTAATTATGCATGAAGACTGGTGGAGTTAATCAGAAAACTGTTGATGATTTAAGTTTTCCATTCACAATAATTAATGAAGAAACATGGAAGGACAGGTTTGTGGGAAAGGTTAGTGATAAACAATTTTCCACAGATATCCAACCAGAAGGGCACTGTGTTGAGAGAACTGATATCCTTGGGTTTCATTGGTTCAAATTTGAATTCAAGAACAGACATGCATTTGGGGAACTGTACATTGCCAAGAAGGGTCTACCTGTGTTGGGACGGCATGATCAGAACAATTTACAGATTATCTTGGACCTGAGTGGCCAGGAGAAGTTTTGTTGCTTGATGAGGGTATTAAAGTTGGTGAGCAGTATCCTACTGTTTTAGTATGAAGATTGGTAAATTGAGTGCTACAAAGTTAGGAATATTCCGATTTCATTTAGAGATAGGTAACTAACAAACTGGACAAGTTGACTGTTGCTGGTAGAATTGAACCAACGGAAGCCTCATCATGAATTTCACCTTTGGTAGTGGCACACTGAAGCAACAGCAAATTAAGGTTGTGAGTTGACTTACACCATTTGTTTCACAGTATTGTAGTTGTCTAGAATGGATGTAACGTTATCTTTGTTGAAGGGTGCCAAGTGGTTTTCCGCGGTTAATTTGTCTGCAGCCTACCATAAGATTCTTTTGTCTAAAGAAAGTAGGACTTTAACTGCTTTCATTACACCTATTCGGTGCTTCCAATTTAAACGCATGCCCTTTGGGGTAGTATCTGCTGCTGCAGTCTTTCAGCACTTCATTTATGAACTTTTTTGAAAAATTAAGGGTGTTAACTTTTTCCAAAACAATATACTAATTTTAGGAAAAATCAAATGTCAGCATGATCGGAATTTAGAGGACGTTTTAGGCATTTTGGAGTCAAGGGTTTGGCCATTTAATTTTCTAAATGTTCATTTGCTGAGGACAGTGTCATAAACTTTCTAGGGAGAGAACAGCAATGTCCCATTCTCTTCAATTTCCTGTGGAGTAGACTGCACCTATGGCTTCCGCACCGGGTCCGTCTCACACCCTGATCCTCTGGTGTCAGGCAGCCTCTGGAATCAGGATTATTTCTAGCTTATGCCAAGGAGTTTGGGAGTTCAGCCACGGCCTCCCTTTGAGTGTCCTTGATTTGGTGAAAGTCAACCCCTATGGTAGCAGTGATCTTTACCATTATAAGGAATGCAACACAGGGGAAGACATCTAATTCATTTATTACATTTCTTATACGCCCACTACCATAGGGTCTCTTGACGCGGCCTGAGGGTCTTGGAGACTCTTGCGCCGAAATGAGGGTCTCTTGGGACACAGCGTCTCTAGGGGCAGAGCTGCCAACCATCCTGTCACTCAAAAAAACAATGGCAGAAGGCACACCCAATTATCTGTCAAAATGCAGTTTCTTTGAATTTCATATGAATATTTGTATTCTACATAGCATGTTTTCTCCGATAATTTTACAATATTTCATGTTTAAAATATCATTATCGTTCTTCCGCAATACTTAATTTCATCATTTTTCTTTGTCCACAATTTCTTACTAAAAATAGAAACAATCCAAACCATGCTTTTTAATAGGGCAACCACAGTCTCGGCTTCCGGTGATATATAGCCCAAAAGCTTCGAAGAGGAAGACAGTTTAAGAAAGAGGGCCAACGTGTTTTGCGACTCCTATCACTTTTTCAAGGCTGTAATGACATTATAAATACATTTTACAGACTAACATACCGATTAATGCACTGAACAATACTCTATAAATGTCACTTTCAATAATACAGTATTACTCATTAAGTAAGAAAAACAATATCATAGGTAGCAGAGAGAAAATAAACACTACTCATATATCATATTTACTATGCAATGAAAAGTAAAAAATTATAAGAATTCTCATGAGCAGGTATTCATTTCATATATAACCGAATTATTCCTAGCAAAAAACATAACAGAACAAGATGCAAATTCCTATCAAAAGCCTACATCTCTTAATTCAAAAAGAATATAAATCTTAAAAGAAATGTTAATTCTCTTTATGTGTTTACTCCTATAGTACATACCATTTTTCTAACTCAAGCTAAAGCCTAATTCAATCTATATGTTTTCTACATCTCTTGGACATCTAAACCCTGATACTCTACTTTTTGTCTTTAAAAATAGTGGTCACTGACAGCTCCAGTGCCTCATGCCTTGCTCCTTGATCGCCTCTCGGAGATCGGCGTATCCGGGACCGTCTGGGGCTGGATCAGGTCTTTCTTGGAGGGACGCTCGCAGCAGGTCTGGCTCCCACCGTGCGCCTCAGTCCCTCAACCAGTGGCTACGGGTGTTCCACAGGGGTCATCCCTTAGCTCTCTTCTCTTTAACATCTATGTTACCCCGCTGGTTTATCTCGTGGAGGCTCTAGGGGCTAAGGTGATGGCCTACGCTGATGACACCCAGCTGCTGTTTTCTTGGGGTCAGGATGAGGATGCCGTTGTCCCTGCTCAACACTGCCTATCCTCGGTCTTTCACTGGCTTGCTCAGGCACAGCTTAAGTGCAACGAGGAGAAATCAGAGATCCTTTTGTACGGCACATTTCCTGTCGACTTCAGAGAGAAGCTATGGCCCCCAGGTTTTCCCCTACCTAGCTTTAAGGGAGACTCCGTCAAGAATCTGGGGGTCTGGTTCAATGAGAACCTGCTTTTCTTATTGCAGATCAAGAAGTTGGCCGGCACTTGCTTTGGCATTCTGAAGACCTTGAGGAAGTTTCTTCCTCTTTTGCCGAATTCTGCACAGGAAACTGTTGTCCGTGCTCTAATTCTTTCCCGCTTGGACTACGCTAATGCACTGTATGCTGGCATTCCAGGTTACCTTTTGAATAAGTTACAGGTGATTCAAAACTCGGCCGCCAGACTCCTGCTGGGTCTCTCCAGCAGGTGCAGTGTGCGTTCTCATCTGCGTTCCCTGCATTGGCTCCCGGTGGAGGTGCGAATAAAATTAAAATTTTTATCTATTGCTCATAAAGCCCTCCATGGTCTGGGACCCATCTATCTGCAGAAGAGGATTGCTTTCTATTCTCCGGTGAGACAGCTGCGTTCCTCCTCCCAACTTCTGGCGCAGACCCCGCGGTTTAATCGCCAGAGGCTTGGTGGGAGCTCTTTTACCCGGTTAGCTGCGTTGGCTTGGAATGCTTTGCCACTGGCCTTACGGGGCGTCAAAGATCCTATGATCTTTAAGAAAAAGCTGAAAACTTTTCTCTTCTAGCTCTGTCCTCTGATTCTAACTTTGACCCTTCTCAGGCTCGCGCCGGGACACTCCTCAGAGTATCTGTGCGCGTTAGAAGTTTATATAACATAACATTTCATGACCCCAGATACAGCACTTTGTCATTTGTGCATTACCATGCCCTTAACTAAAAGCTTTTTTTCAAGCAACATATTGGGCCCCATTCACAAAAGTAATTTGAGACAAAATCCTAACTTTACGACTTTCGGTATTCACAAAATGCATTTAGGAGTACTAAAGTTAAGGTTCCTAACTTTTGTACTCCTAAATGCATTTTGTGAATACCGAAAGTCGTAAAGTTAGGATTTTGTCTCAGATTACTTTTGTGAATCGGGCCCATTGTATTTACCCAGCTGCAATCTTTGGCTGCTCAAGTGAGTCTGAATGCATAGTCTATACATTGTGTAAATGTCCACAGGAAATATTAAGTATGCACAATTTGTATAGTCCTGCTGATATGTTCCTTTCTTTGTTACTGCGCACCTTATGAAACATGTAGGCCTCTTCATGGCACCATCTTTTTTTGTTGGTACATCGGAACTCAGAGCTATCTTACTTCAGAATTTAAAGTTCTGTCTCTTCTGTTCCTCTTTGCTTTTCCTTCTCCCCAGCCTCATTCTGCACCTCCTCCCAAAGAAGTGTTTTTAATGGATGTCATAATTTCTTTAAAATCCTCTTTGAGATCTTTCATCTACGCTGCCCCAATGGAAATTCTTGATTCCTTCATGGAAACTTGCACGTCATATAAATTGAGGGCGAAGATTTGCAAATTGTAGACTACATAAGTCCCAATTAACAACAATAACAGTAATAGTTTCGCGGTAAACCACTCAACAAAGGATCCCGTCAGCAATAGCATTTCCTTTACATTCAGACCTCCTCAGGCAGCTACAGTGAATGCAGATTACAAACATGGGCTTTTTTTATTGAACAGCCTTTCAGTCACTAGCCTGCCAAAGAAATATCAGGCTGTGAATCACACAGAGAGCACAAGTTAAAACTATGGAGGTGGACATAAAAGCCCCATCGATAAGGGACTTGTAAGTCAAAGGATGCTGTCCCCTGTCACATAAAGGAGAGGTAGCACTAGAACCAAACAGTCGAATAGTCTAGTAGGGGATAATAAGGCAAGATAGAAGGCAGTGGTCAAATTTCTCGAGACTTCACTATTCTTAAAGTCATATTCTGGAGCCACTGATATTTTGAGATGGATTGGTCAGGATGGCCATGGTACAGGACATTCCAGCAATCTAAGGGGCAGAGAAAGCAAGACCCCACCAATCGCCCAAGCTTCTTTGGGGATGAAGAGCCGAATTTTGTTCAGGATCTTTAATTTAGCAAATCCTTCAACCATGCTTTCTGAATTTGGGTGAGGAAAGAAAGGTCATGATTCAATAGAATCCCCCACTCCCATGTTCTTCCCCTGAACCACTGGGATGGGAGTGGGGCCAAGTAGTGTGGGCCATAAGTCATCAGAGCAAGAATTAGAATCCCCGCTGTTAAAAGGTGCCCTTTTTGTCATGGTCACCCACACTTTTTACTCTAGATGCTGTCTTTATAGATCAGGAAGTGCACTGAGATCTGCTAACCAGGACCCAGTGCCTGTGCTTGTTCCCTTAAACTGTAAATGTTGAATTGGTACACCCAATTGGCAAGCACTTATCACTCCTCATAAGTCCCTAGTAGATGGTACCAGGGGTACCCAGGTCAAGGGTGATAAGAGGGGTCACCAGGGCTGCAGCACTTTATTATGCCACCCTGAGTGACCCAAGTAAAAGTATGTCTGCAGGTCTGCCATTGCCTGTCTGCTCGAGAGTGACTGCACACACCACGTGTTGCAGAACCAAACCACTGCCTTTATGTAAGTAATTCACTCTTAAGGTTGTCTTAAGATTATCTTCCTTAGCCAAGAAGGTATAGTGCATTATATTAGAGGTGTGGATATATATGTAAATGCATATATATCCCTACAGTAACCCTTTAAAGTAAGGTTTTACTATAAATGACCGGCGGTCCATAGAGTCACATGGGCTGGCTTCTGAGAAAACTCGAGATAGCCAGCTCCATCATGGAACGACCGAGCTGTGTCGTGTTTTGTATCAAACACCATGCTTTTTCACCCCAACATGATTCTCGTGTCGAGAGTGAGCTAGCATGCACCGGGGTGCCAACCTGCATGGGTACCCCCCTAGGATACAAAGTTCCAGTGCCTTGGCTGGTTTCCCCGAGCCGTTTGCCGCCAAGACAAGTGTTTGCCCTCTTGGTGGGATGTGCTAGCACTTCCACAGGATGAAGACAAAGGCCTGGGCAGGAAGGAGGTTACACCTCCACCCTCCCAGGATGGCTAGTGTTTACAATAATCAAGGCGGTGAGCCTCAAAGGCTTTCACTGCCCTTGATGTGTAATTACCTTGTCCCTCACTCGAGGACAAAGCCCTTCCCACCCTGCAGCTCAGTTATTCAGTAGGCGTACACTCCCCAAAGCCTATGCACACCTTTAGGGTGGACTAGGAGGCCTGTACAGCCTAAGAAGGGGTCAGCCATATTGGAAGACCCCAAAATAGAGTATTTCGGGTAGCAGAGTGACGTACAGCCACAGGATGTTGTCATTACAGGGGTGGGTTAGCTGCAGGGACCAGTAGCCCATTGGCCACTGTCCCTCACGCACTTAACGCCCCCTAAACTAAGATTTATGGATCTCCCCTGGCACCAGAACTTCAGTTCTAACTTGAAATCCGAGAAGGGACAAAAGAAGACACTGTCACCGACAACAGGACTTTGGACTCTGCTGCAGTGCAAAGAGAGGACACTTAAGTGCCCTGAAGAGACTATATACTGGAACCGTGTTTCGAAGTGTGTCTGTGGTGAGAGCTCATTGCTCCTGATGGAGCAGGGTAAATAAAATAATTTTGTACCCCCTTGGAAACTAATGAATTCATAATAAATTAATAATACTAACTGTTTGAAGAAGCATGTATTAACCAACAAATGCACCTTGTTAGTAAACACTATATGTAAAGGTAACATGCAAATTTGTGCAAAATCTAATTTACTTATAATTGTGAAGTTAAATAATCTTAGTATTGTAATTTGCGTACTAATTAGAGTGAAATTGCATGATTTATGCTACGTAGTAGATTTGCATTATGGCAAAGAATGCAGATGGTAAGTAAAATGGCTTTAAATGTCGCTTCTGCTAGGTAACACCTAACACGGGTCTTTAGAATGGCGGGTGGTAAACAGAAAGGCTTATTTTCTTTGTTTTAATTATGGTTGTGTTTGTTCTTATGATAGTTCGTTCGGGCCTGTTAGGCCATGCTGCGAAAATGGCTGCTGAAACGGATGAGGTCACGTGAAAAGCCAAAGATGGCCTCTGCCCAGAAGAAATAGAGGGATCAGATCACATGGACGCGGCCTGTGCATGGAGTGAGAGATGTCAAGGTCGAACCGACCTACAATAAAGAGGGTGCCAAGAAAGATTCAGCATGTATTCGTGGGAATGGATGAGAAAGTACTGAGCAACAATGGACTAACTAAATTGTGACCATCAAGATCGCAACAAAATGAATGGATAAGTTGGTCTGCTTTTAACCCCGAAGTCATGGGACTCATTGTATGTTTTACTGTCCAAAAACCAGTTTGAACAAGGAGGGCGATGAGGTGACCATCACCACCCCTCAAATGGACCAATTAGCGTGATTCTTGCCCCTAAGGATTGCAACTTTTTGTGTTGTAAGCTAGAAAATAGGGTATAAGAGGGTCTACTCTTATGTGGGGTGGGCTACTGCTGCTGTTACTCTTTTGATGCTACTACTGCTGTGGGTGTTTTCCTGCCATACCGCCTTTTTTATTTTCCATTTTTCCACCTCAATACTACGAAAAGACTTTGTCATTTTTGGACTTTGAACTTGACTGGGGAAGGAACGAGATCGTTGCGGGAATTCCGCCTGGGAGGTACGTCCGAGGAGGTTAGTGGGACAGTCAGTCAGTTTGGGAGTTCTATTCTGTGATCTGCAATTTATCTTCTTTTGGGTGAACCATTCCTGTCCGCATCTTCAACTATGGGTAATGCATAATTTCTTTCCTTCATTAAAACCTTACTTAAATGTGATTTATTAAATGTGATTAATAAACAAAGAAATTTATCCATGCAATTGAGAATTTAGATAAAATTATATTCTAACTTAAAATGAGTCTGTGGTTCTTTAGTACAGTTATGAGTTATAAATGTTAAAAGGTTTTAATTGTGATTGAGCTGGTCTTAATCACCATCAACTTATTCTACTAGTTGGTCCATCGACCAAATAGCGGAGTACCTTGATGTTTAGAACTGACAGGATCAAAGGTTAATGTATATAATGTTTGAGGTATTATTCTGTCAAATTTAATAAGGTATCCCGTTCGTCCAGCAGCACATTTCTCCTTGGTGTGAAATCCAGTGAATGAATGAATGTATGTTATGCGGTGTCATGGGCCCCACCGACAGAAGGTTTAATAGACAATAGGTTGCATAAATGTTTTACCTGGATTCATGTCCTAAGGAGAAATTTATATTAGCCGCGCTGGATCAGATTTCTTGGTAGCAGAGTTATGGTTTCTATAGATTAGTTTGGTGATTATTGATTATTGATTTATTGATTTTTCATGTCTAATACTTTGTGTTGAATTGTATTATGTTATGTGTAAGTCGAAACTTTGAAGCTTACGGGAAGTAAGAAGTGGACACGTGTGGCAAAGAGAAGTCACACGGAATTGTGCATTGTCTGATTTTCAAATTAGTGATTACACAGGATTGTGTTATGTTAGGGACATTTCTTGTATGAAAATGCATGAGTGAAATAGCAACAGGTTTTCTTGTGAAACTCTGACCTTAATTCTCAGGAGCAGTGTAGTCTCCACATGTGTTTTATCCCCAGAGAAACGGGTTTACCCCTTGCTTGAGAGAAGGGTAAGGTAGAGAGAAGTGCTACACTTATCGAGCGAAACAGTATTCTTGCAAGATAGAGCAAACTATTTCTTTTGTTTAGTGAAACAGACAATGGTAATGTGTTTTACGTCGTAACTAACGAATTTCGTTGAAAATAGAAGGTAAGAAAAATTGCCGATAATTTTTGTAAAGGAGGGGTCAGTAAAGACAGGAGTAGAACTGACGTCAACAAAGACCGCGCTGGTATTGGCCAGTTGTGGGGGAGTGAAAAGTTTCTTGATTGGTGCATTAGTGTAAAGACGCACTGGGATTGGTTAGTGCGAAAGTGACGTAAAGCTGTCGGATTGGTGCGTTGGTGTGAGACGTGCTGGGATAGGTCCGAATAGCTGAGCAGTAGAAAGGGCAGAGTGGTGAAAATTTTTTCGTGTGTTTGTTTTCAGAAAAAGAACAGAGTAACATGGCTTATTATGAGTATGATAGAGAGAAACCGTCATGGTTTGCAAAGATTAAAAACTTTTTCAAGAAAGACAAGAAGGTTGTGACTAGGGAAGGAGAAGTACTTCCTCCGCCGAAAACGCCAGCTTCTCATATGATGTTGAAATATGGCTATCATACTTGCATTTGGTTGGAAAATTGGGCAAAATATACCCAAAGCGATGGAGTATTGGCATTTCCAGAAAATGGTTCGTTTAGCACAGCTGTACTTCGAAATTTGAGAGAAAAGATGATGAAACTTGAACCGAGACCTAGACCAACACAGTTCGAAGCGTTAGGTGAATGGGAAGATGAGATGTATGAAAGAGAAAGACACAGAGGTGCAAAGAATTATAGTTTAGTCCATGGAAGAGTATGGGGAGTGAATCATGAAGACAGGATGAGACGATGGAGGTATGCTAATATGACGGATGGTTTGTTTCCTGTCAGAACAGTTGAAGAAGTTACAGGGAGAACGTGTACGGAGAAAAAGAAGCATGCAGTAACAGAGAGATATGGGTATGGAGCTAGCGACACAGAGGATGAGTTGCTGGAAGACATTTTAAATAGAAAACCCACTCCGTATCAACAGAATTCTGCGGTGGTGACTCCAAATGCACCACCAATGGAAACTGTAAGAAATCAAAGCCCTGAACGAAATTATGAAATAAATAGGTCTTATGAAAAATTAGAAACTCCACAGAATGCGAAGCCTGATAATGGTAATACAGCTGAGTTAGCCAGAACCACAAGAGAATTGACTGAGAAGATAAGAGAACTAACCAAGAACATGGAAGCTGTGACTGTGCCAGTGACGATAGGGCCAGTAATTCGGGTATTTGAAAATCAAAGAATAGATGAGCATTCCTTGACAATTCCATTGAACCCGGGTATGCAAAGAGTGAGAGAAGGGATAATTCCAGAAACTAGAGAGACAAGAGATTCAGTCGGCTCATGTAGGTCGAGTCCACCTACAAATTTGACGATTAATGAGAGTCAGATAAATAGGATTCCTATGGGAACCGAGTCAGCAACCGAGACCCCAGAGAGAAGTGCAAATTGGCAAAAGAGGGTGGAGTCTGTGGAATGCTGAAAGTCCAACATTGTTGCACTTACATTCCAGACAAAAGTGAGAATATACAGAAGTATATAAAGAATATTACTGATTTGCACAAAGAAATTGCCCCACTGGAGGTTGAAGGTGTTTGGGAGAGACTTGGTAAGAGTTTTTCCTCCATGAAAAAATGGTTCACAGAAATAGGTAGTTCTCTTATTGGGAAGATACTAATACCAGTCACAGTGATAATAATGGTAATGTTATTAGTGAAATTAGCATATGTGTGTATTAAAAGAAGAAAAAGACAAAATAAAGTAAAAAGAGAAAATGAGAAAAATAAAGAAAGAGAACGGGAGATGGGAGAGATGGAATTAGAAGAGTTAAAAGAGGACATGTACAAACGGTCTAAAAGACAAGATGAGAAAAACACAGTTGTATGAACTAACAAAAAAGCAAGTGGACAAGAAACATTTATCGGATAAGTTGAAGGATAAGTTTTTGTGGTGATGTTAAAAATCACCAAAGGGAGGAATTGATGGAGCAGGGTAAATAAAATAATGCCCCTGTGGGTCCGACTCCAGAAGAATTAAATGAGTGGATGAGGAATTTACAGAAGAAAGATGCTGAACCACAACCTTTGGATGTAATCAGATTAAAAATAGATATGGAAGAGTTGATTTTAGGGACTATTGGTACAGATCGATTAAAGTCCTACCAAGATGACGAGCTCATGTTCATGTGTAAAAGTGTTACTTGGAGAGCTAGGAATTTGCATGAGAAATTGAAAGAGACAGCGAATGAACTAGGAGTAGAGTTTGGAAAAATCAGAGGATTGCAGAAACCGTACAGGGTAGACTTTAGTGAAAAGGATATAGAAAATCTGAACACTTCAGGACGATTAACACAAATAAAGGAATTAATTGTGTTATTGAGAAAATGGGGAGACGTGGATAGGTGGAGAAGCAGGTGGATAAGAAGAAAGGAGGGAACGACCGATAAAGCTTCATTGGCTTTTCCGGTAAAGGAGAAAGAACCAATAGTAATGGAATATCCAATGAGGGAAACTCCAGGAGGAAGCTATGTACATGTCCCCTGGTCCAGACAAGATATATTGTCATTTACAAATGACTTTCCAAGATTGAGAGAGAAACCCGTAGAATGGTATAGACAGGTAGAAAGATTTGTAAAGGTATCAAAGGTGTTGTGGGAAGATTTGGATGGATTGTTTGAAATTGTAGTACCAGCAGATTTATGGACAGAATGTAAGATTACAATTGACTGGCCGAAGGAAGAATATCCTAGAGATGCAAAAACTGGAGCCCCAGGTCCAGAAGTAATGAGAAAGTATGAACAAGCCATTACGTTTTTGAAAAATAAAATCCCACCAAAAGAGACAGATTGGTAAAGATTGATAGAACAACTCAGGAGAGTAAGGAATCTGTACACGCCTACTATGAGAGACTGCTTTTGGTCTTTAAACAGTATACTGGCACATGCATCAAGCTAGGATTTTGCGAGTCCTTAATAGCGAATATTAAGGATTCGCAATTAAGGATTCGCAAAATCCCATGCATGTAGGAATCGCTATAATAATAGCAATTCCTTCACATTCCTTATTTACGACTCGCAAATTGCGAGTCGCAAATAAGGAATGGCTTCCCATTCATTCCTATGGGCCTACAGGCCCATAGGAATGAATGGGAAATTGCGAGCGCTATTTGCGAGTATCAATAGGTACTCGCAAATTGCGCATGCAATTTCAAGGGTGCAGGGGTGTCAAAAGGACACCCTGTTGCACCCCTGAAATTGATCCGTGCACATATGTTGCGCACACACATGTCCCAAGGACATGTGTGTGTGAAACCTTCAACTTTGAAAAATGCACTTTAGTGCATTTCTCAAAGTTTTGCAATTTACCATGAAGTTCAACTTCATGGTAAATTGCGCCCTAGTAGCGAAATTGCTAATTTTTTTACTTTGTTGCATTGCATTTAAGGAATCTCAATTTGCGATTCCTTAAATGCAATCGCAATTTAAGTAATCGCAATTGTGCGATTCCTTAAATTGCGATTTTTGCATTTGGGATGATGCATTCCAAATGCAAAAATACAGGTCGCAAAGGGGCAGATTCTGCGAATCTGCCCCTTTGCGACCCAATTTTCGGATGATGCATGGGGCCCATAGTGGTTATGAGAATTTGAGTGAAAAGGACATGAGTCATTTTGTGTATAGATTTGTATATGGCTTAAAACCTGAAATAAGTGAAATGATTAAGCAGCATATGTTGTGTTGGCAGAATAGCACTGTAGATGAAGTATTAAGGTATGCAAAATATTGTAGTGACGATATTGAGTGTAGACAGCGTAAACTAAAAGAAAAGGCGATGTGGGCACAAGTAAAGGTTGCAGAAAAACAAGAAGCTCAGATGAATAATCAGTCTAGTGATGCAGGACAAACTAAATTCAAACCGAATATAGGTAAAGGAAAAGGTCAAATGAGTATAGAAGAGGCCAAAAAGAAATGGCCCTGTCACAATTGCGGAAAATTAGGACATTGGAGAAACGAGTGTAAATTTCCTCCACAAGCTAATACAGAAAATCAACCATTAAATCCACAGGTGCAGAATGAGGTGAGTTACCAACAGCTGCAACAGCCGCAGGTAGTTACTCAACAGTGTCAGGTGCCGCAACCACCTCTTCCAAAGAGTGTAAACCCCCAGAGATACAGTACAGAGGCAGGATTCTACGGATGAGAGCAGGTAACAAAATTGCCGCGCGCAGCTGCAGTGTCGCAGTATTGGTTACGGCAGGATGGAAATGAATCGGATGAAAGTTTATGACGGTGCCTAGGAGAGGAAGAAGAGTGCGTGCTTGGCGCAACTCTTGAAGTAGATCAGTCAGGTCCATTTGTGGATGGAAAAGTGAATGGTGTAAATGTTACATTCCTTGTGGACACTGGAGCTACCCATTCTACTGTTAGATCAGTGGAAATTCCAAACCTTCCTTTCTCAGGAGAATATATCCAAGTTGTAGGTGTTTCAAACAGGCAGATTAAAACGCCTCTTACCAAACCAGTAGAGGTGAAAGTTGGACCATTCAAAGAGATGCATCGTTTTGTGGTATGTGATTGCAGTCCTGTAAATTTGTTAGGACGCGATCTACTTTGTAAAATGAATTGCACCATCTATTGTACTCCAGATGGTATTGCTTTCCAGACACCAGATGAGGATGTCCTGTATAAAATGACAATGGCAGAACTAGAACCAGGAGTGAATGACATGTTTCCTGTGTTTGATGCAGAGAAAATCCCGATTGAATTGAAAGGAATAGTCAGATCCGATGTATGGGATTTCACAGGCGAAGACATTGGACTAATGAGAGGAGTTGACCCTGTAAAAATTACTGTAAGGGAAGGAACAAATTACCCAAATACTCCACAGTACAAATTAACACCAGAAATTATTGAAGGAATAACACCTGTAGTTAATAAGATGATTGAACAAGGAATTTTGAGAGAAATAATGAGTAGCCCATGTAATTCTCCTATAATGGTATTGAAAAAGCCGAATGGAACATATAGGATAGTACAGGACTTGAGAAAGGTAAATAAGATCGTTATTCCTTGTTGCCCAATTGTGCCAAACCCCGCTGTAATACTGTATCAGATTCCACATGATGCAGAATGGTACACGGTCATTGATTTATGCCATGCATTCTTTTCCATTCCATTGCACCCTGACAGCCAGCCATTATTTGCGTTCCGGTTCGGAGAGCGTATTTTGGCATGGTGCGGAATTCCTCAAGGGTATACTGAAAGCCCCTCAATCTTTAATCAGATCCTAAAGAAATCATTGGAAGATTTAAAAATGCCTGAAAAATCTGTGATGGTCCAGTATATCGATGACCTATTGGTGGCATCAAGGACCAAAGAAGCATGTGTTACGGACACCATTGCTTTATTAAATCATTTGGCAGAAGGAGGACACAAGGTGTCTCCGTCAAAACTGCAATTTTGTCAACAGGAAGTACAGTATCTAGGTCATAAGATTGAGAAAGGGATGCGAAAGGTGACGACAGAAAGAATAAGGATTATCCAAGGAATGAGAGCCCCGATGACACAGAGAGAGGTGAGAATGTTTCTTGGGATGGTTGGTTATTGTCGACAATGGATAAGTGGATTTTCATTAATTGCAAAACCTTTACAGCGATTGACAAAGAGGGATGTCAAAGATCCGATTGAGTTGAATGAGGAGGAAATGAAGGCTTTAAAGGAACTGAAAACAAGTTTGTGTGAGGCACCAGCATTGGGGATGCCTGATTATGAAAAAGAATTTGAGCTGTATTGTAGTGAGAGAGATGGATGTGCATTTTCAGTATTAGTACAAAGGCATGGAAAAATGAAAAGACCAATCGCTTATTTTTCAGCTGTCTTAGACCCGGTAGCAAAAGCGTTGCCTGGATGTCTGAAAGCAGTAGCTGCTACTTGTGTGAGTCTGGAACAGAGCGAAGGCATTGTGATGGGATATCCACTGAGAGTATATGTTCCACACTCTGTTGAAATTCTTCTGACCCGAACCAAGACCCAATTTATGACACATAGTCAGCTGACTAGGTATGAAAAAGTGATTTTGGGTGCAGACAATGTAACCATTGTAAGATGCACGAGCGTGAATCCCTCAATTTCATTGCCAGATGAAGTAAACGTAGAAGTCAAAGATGATGTTGACCATAAGTGTTTGGATGTGCTTGAATTTTGCACAAAGCCCCGCCCAGATATTAGAGATGAGCCCTTAAAAGAATCAGATTATGTGATGTTTGTGGACGGGTCATGCCTGAGAACAAGTGAAGGAGTTTTAAGTGCTGCGTATGCTGTGTGTACGGTGGCAACCATAATGGAAGCATCCTGTTTGAGAGGAATACGTTCAGCCCAAGTGGCTGAGCTGATTGCTTTGATTCGAGCATTTAAACTGGGAAAGAATTTCCGAATTACGGTGATCACGGATAGCCAGTATGGCTTCGAAGTAGTCCACGACTTCGGACAGATCTGGTCCCAGAGGGGTTTCCTGACTTCTGCAGGAACTCCTATTAGGAATGGTGAGTTTGTGAAGAAATTGCTTGAGGCGATACAGCTACCTAAACAGATTGCAGTGGTAAAATGCGCTGCACACAAAAATGGAACTGATTATATTACAGTGGGAAACCAATTCGCAGATGAAATAGCTCAATATTGTGCCAGAAATGTGGTCTCACTGAATAGGAGAAGAGAAAAAGAGAATGTTTCATGTCCCTTGCTGTTTACTAACACAGTTGAAACCTGGGATGAGGTAAGGCAATTGCAGGAAGAAGCAGATGAAGAGGAGAAAGATGGTTGGATAAAAGCAGGCTGCAGACAAAGAGAGGAAGATGAAGTTTGGGTTTATAGAGACGAAAGACCAGTTATGCCTGATAGCATGATCTCTAATATGGCACGGATGTACCATGGACAAGCACACATTGGTAGGGATGCCATGATTAGACTTTTCAGACAGACCTGGTACAACCTGAAATTTAGGGCTATAGCTGAAAGCCTTTGTCAAAGATGTATTACATGCCAACAAATAAATCATGGAAGGAAAACGGTAGTGAGTTTGGGAACAATAGGACGTGAAGGAGGTCCTTTTACCAGAATGCAACTAGATTTTATTGAAATGCCCCCAAGCAATAGATTGAGATATGTCCTTGTGGTCGTTTGTTTGTTTTCTCGTTGGGTGGAAGCCTAGCCGATAAGAAGGAATGATGGAGTTACTGCGGCTAAGCTCCTACTGAGAGAATTCATTCCTAGATATGGCTTTCCAGTAACGATCGAAACAGATAGAGGAACACATTTCCAGAATGAAATAATCCAATTGATATGTGAAGCACTTGACATTCAACAAAAATTGCACTGTGCCTACAGACCAGAGGCTTCTGGAGTGGTAGAGCAAGTAAATGGAACAATAAAGAATAGGTTAGGGAAAATGTGTCAAGCCACAGGACTCAAATGGCCCGATGCCCTGCCATTGGTGCTGATGAGCATCAGAAGCATACCTGACAGAAAAATAGGTCTGAGTCCTCATGAAATAATCATGGGACGAGCAATGAGACAAGCACATGTACCTGTCAACAAACTGCAGACTATAACTGATGATCTCGTATTGGACTATTGCAAAGGATTGGCTGATGTGGTGCATTCTGTGTTTCATCAGGTTGGACCGGATGCGACCACTCTTGAAAGAAAACCAGCTCATGATTTGAGTCCAGGAGACTGGGTCCGCATCAAAGTCCACAGAAGAAGAAACTGCTTGTTCCTCGCTGGGATAAGCCACGTCAAGTGATCCTGGTGACAACAACTGCTGTAAAGTGTGCAGGTGTGAAAAATTGGGTTCATGCCAGTCATACCATCAGAGTTCCAGATCCTGAAGCTCGACCTGTAAGTCGACATCTGGAAATATCGGATACCAGCTCAGCATCCGAAGCAGGAGCTGAAACTGAAACAAACAGAGTTCCAGATCTTGAAGCTCGACCTGTAAGTCGACATCTGGAAGAATCAGGTACCAGTTTGACAATTGAAGAAGAAACTGAAACGATCAGAGTTCCAGATCTTGAAGCTCGACCTGTAAGTCGACATCTGGAAATATCGGATACCAGTTCGGCATCTGAAACAGACCAACCTGAATCTGGTGAAAGACAAAAGAGAAAAACAGGAAACAAAAGAACTGATATTATAAACGGAGAAACCGAACCAAGGGACAGTGACAGTGAACAGCCAAGTACAAGTTATGGAAAAATTCCTCCAGAGATAGTTGAGGTAACTGAAGAAAACTTAGATACAGATAGAGAGATAGAGGAAAGTGCGGAAGAAACCCGAGGAGTAGTAGGGTCAGAACTACAAACAGAAGAAACACAGGGAAATTTAGATTCAGACAGAAAGATTGAGAAAAATGCGGAAGACAAACGAGGAGGGTTAGAATCAAATGTCCAAACAGAAGAGTCACAAGAAGGTTCGGATTCAGACAAAGAAACTGAGATCATAAAGTTCAAAGTTAGAGGAAGTGAAGTGAGGTCTGAGACAGAATCAGAAGAAAGTGAAGAAGAAAGAAAGCAAAGAATAGGACCAAGAAAGAGAACTTGGAGAACAGAACGAGAAGAAAAAGAAAACAAACTGAAAAGGCCAAGAAAAGGAGACAATTGGCCCAACGAAATTGAGACTGAGATATAAGATAATAAATTTGAACAAAGATAATGCGGAACAAGTAAATGAAATAACAAGTCAGAAAGGACAAGGAAAACAAAGTGAAAGACAGTTACAGAGACCAAAAAGAGTGAAGAGACCTAACTTGAAATATAAGTCACCTGAATGGCTATACATAGCATTGACCGACATTAAAGAAGTGGATAGCAATCACGAAAGCCCAGACGAAGGCTGTGAACAAATGGGTGAGAGTGAATTGCACCAAACCTGAAAGACAAAGAAAGAAAACCGGACTGGACACCAAAACTGAATAAGACGAGAAAAAGTTCTGAAAAGAGCTGAAGAAAGCACCAAAAGAGACTAATTAAAGGGTAGAGTGGCTGGAAAGTCATTTTGAGGTGTGGAAACACATTTTTCTCTACAAACATTTATAAAGCTAAATAGTAGTACAACATGGTAGACACTGAGAAAAGAAGATCTAGATGTGAGTTTTTACGTAGATGGTGTAGAATGTGTTTTTATTGTACAGGATTGCTAATGCTTATCTGGTTTATTTTAGCAATAATAATTCCATTTAGATTAGCTGAAGAAAACACATCTGTAATAGTGAATGACACAAATAATGACAAGGAAGCTATCATAGAGAACACTGCAGCATTAGTAGATAGTACTGATTTACATAGGGATAAGTCCATAACTGATTTCTCCAAGAATGTCTTCACGAAACTATTATATGAATATGTGGAGACAATGGATGTGAGAGATTGCTATGTCTGTATGCAGTTACCTGCGTCTGTCACAGAAGGTGTGACCTATCATCACCTTCCTCTGACGTATGGGATAACTTGTAGCATCCTAGCTAGCTTATTTTACAAAACAGGTAGATTAGAATATTATTACACTGATATAGACACTGTTTTTGCTAAAGTTCCCGTAATCCCTGAATTAAATAAGGTAAAAGTTGCAAAAATTTTGGGAGAATTTTTCTTAGAAAATAAAGATTTAACGTTAGAGTATATATTTAGACACAATCTTACTTGTGAATTAAAGAAAGAAGAAAAGATTTTCTTGGACATGGTAGAGGACAGAAGAGTTAAGTTTCAAAGAAAGGTAGCAGAAGAAAAGATAAAAACACCACTTTGGGCGTTTGAAGAGCGAAATTACGACAAAGGAGAAACAAATGCAGCTATGCTTCTGGATTGGCCCCAACAGGGAAAATTGTGTATTAGTAGAAGTAACACTATGTATGATAACTATTTCGTGGGTTCTAGTGAGTGCCGAGATACATATAAAATTCTAGGGGGATGGGGATTTAAAGGAGGAAAAGATCCAGTATTTCCAGGGATCTATTATATTTGCGGAAATTGAGCTTATTATAGGTTGCCGGACCATTGGTATGGAACATGTTATCTAGGCCTGGTCTTTCCAAAGATTTTTCATGTAGAGAGAGGAACGAAAGGAATACACGAGATAGGTAAAACATTAACACGTAGGAGAAGGCGAAGCTTCTCAGAAATAGTAGGTGATATTTTTGGAGCATTGATACCAGCAGTGGGTATATCTTTGAATGCATACAAGATTCGGAAATTGTCTACAGTAGTAGATCGTTTATCAACGAATACTGCTGGAGGGTTCTTGATGGTAAACACCAAAATGGTTGCCATGAGAGCTATGGTAATGCAAAATCAACTTGCCCTTGACATTCTTTTGGCAAAAGAGCGTGGAGTCTGTGGAATGCTGAAAGTCCAACATTGTTGCACTTACATTCCAGACAAAAGTGAGAATATACAGAAGTATATAAAGAATATTACTGATTTGCACAAAGAAATTGCCCCACTGGAGGTTGAAGGTGTTTGGGAGAGACTTGGTAAGAGTTTTTCCTCCATGAAAAAATGGTTCACAGAAATAGGTAGTTCTCTTATTGGGAAGATACTAATACCAGTCACAGTGATAATAATGGTAATGTTATTAGTGAAATTAGCATATGTGTGTATTAAAAGAAGAAAAAGACAAAATAAAGTAAAAAGAGAAAATGAGAAAAATAAAGAAAGAGAACGGGAGATGGGAGAGATAGAATTAGAAGAGTTAAAAGAGGACATGTACAAACGGTCTAAAAGACAAGATGAGAAAAACACAGTTGTATGAACTAACAAAAAAGCAAGTGGACAAGAAACATTTATCGGATAAGTTGAAGGATAAGTTTTTGTGGTGATGTTAAAAATCACCAAAGGGAAGAATTGATGGAGCAGGGTAAATAAAATAATTTTGTACCGCCTTGGAAACTAATGAATTCATAATAAATTAATAATACTAACTGTTTGAAGAAGCCTGTATTAACCAACAAATGCACCTTGTTAGTAAACACTATATATAAAGGTAACATGCAAATTTGTGCAAAATCTAATTTACTTATAATTGTGAAGTTAAATAATCTTAGTATTGTAATTTGCGTACTAATTAGAGTGAAATTGCATGATTTATGCTACGTAGTAGATTTGCATTATGGCAAAGAATGCAGATGGTAAGTAAAATGGCTTTAAATGTCGCTTCTGCTAGGTAACACCTAACACGGGTCTTTAGAATGGCGGGTGGTAAACAGAAAGGCTTATTTTCTTTGTTTTAATTATGGTTGTGTTTGTTCTTATGATAGTTCGCTCGGGCCTGTTAGGCCATGCTGCGAAAATGGCTGCTGAAACGGATGAGGTCACGTGAAAAGCCAAAGATGGCCTCTGCCCAGAAGAAATAGAGGGATCAGGTCACGAGGACGCGGCCTGTGCATGGAGTGAGAGATGTCAAGGTCGAACCGACCTACAATAAAGAGGGTGCCAAGAAAGATTCAGCATGTATTCGTGGGAATGGATGAGAAAGTACTGAGCAACAATGGACTAACTAAATTGTGACCATCAAGATCGCAACAAAATGAATGGACAAGTTGGACTGCTTTTAACCCCGAAGTCATGAGACTCATTGTATGTTTTACTGTCCCCAAACCAGTTTGAACAAGGAGGGCGATGAGGTGACCATCATCACCCCTCAAATGGACCAATTAGCGTGATTCTTGCCCCTAAGGATTGCAACTTTTTGTGTTGTAAGCTAGAAAATAGGGTATAAGAGGGTCTACTCTTATGTGGGGTGGGCTGCTGCTGCTGCTGCTGTTACTCTATTGATGCTACTGCTGCTGTGGGTTTTTTCCTGCCATACCGCCTTTTTTATTTTCCATTTTTCCACCTCAATACTACGAAAAGACTTTGTCATTTTTGGACTTTGAACTTGACTGGGGAAGGAACGAGATCGTTGCGGGAATTCCGCCTGGGAGGTACGTCCGAGGAGGTTAGCGGGACAGTCAGTCAGTTTGGGAGTTCTATTCTGTGATCTGCAACTTATCTTCTTTTGGGTGAACCATTCCTGCCCGCATCTTCAACTATGGGTAATGCATAATTTCTTTCCTTCATTAAAACCTTACTTAAATGTGATTGATATATTAAATGTGATTAATAAACAAAGAAATGTATCCATGCAATTGAGAATTTAGATAAAATTATATTCTAACTTAAAATGAGTCTGTGGTTCTTTAGTACAGTTATGAGTTATAAATGTTAAAAGGTTTTAATTGTGATTGAGCTGGTCTTAATCACCATCAACTTATTCTACTAGTTGGTCCATCGACCAAAGAGCGGAGTACCTTGATGTTTAGAACTGACATGATCAAAGGTTAATGTATATAATGTTTCAGGTATTATTCTGTCAAATTTAATAAGGTATCCCGTTCGTCCAGCAGCACATTTCTCCTTGGTGTGAAATCCAGTGAATGAATGAATGTATGATATGCGGTGTCATGGGCCCCACCGACATAAAGTTTAATAGACAATAGGTTGCATAAATGTTTTACCTGGATTTGTGTCCTAAGGAGAAATTTATATTAGCCGCGCTGGATCACTCCCATCAAGAGGAACTACAGTGGACACCAGAATTCCGAAGCAGACTCCACTGACTAGTGAAACCAGTCAAATGCAAACCTGCAGAAGAAATCAACGTGCTGGGTCACAAGAATTTCGACCTGCTGAGCCTGTCGAGAGTGAGCCCAAAGAGAAGTGGTGTCCTGCAAGCCTGGAAAGGTAGCTAAGCTCACATCAAGTTTCGAGCCACTAACCCACTCCTATTGACCTCCAGCAGCAAAAGTACCAGAGGACTACATTTTCCGCAGCCAAGGCTTGGTGATTGCAAGTCTGGTGATCGGCCCTTTTAGTGACATCTCCAGCCCGAGAGCAACTCACAGCGACCGATGTCGGCAATGACTCCACTGCTGTGTCCCTGCATCCTGAAGTTGGAGTCATTGAGTGTGTGGTAAAGCATCTTTGGCGTGACCAGCCCCGGTGATTGACAGGTGCCAGCTACCTCTGCACCCAGAGCTGCCGAGCATGGTAGAAGAAATCCAGCTGTTGCACCCAGGCCCTGGGACCCCAAAGGCCTCTACTTTCCGAGGGTAGAGTGTAACTCCATCGCCAAGTGTGGGTTTGCCAAGTGCTGCATTTTTGACAGCTCACGCAGATCCTGTCAGCACCAAGGACAGCCAAGTAACCTCTGCACCCGGACTCCCTGGGCAAGGTAACGAAATACTGACTTTCGAATCTTGGCCTACGGGCCCGCAGACCCTTAACCACAAGAGGGTTCATTTGAACTCGTCCTGCAACTATCTTTTTGCTAAGTGTGTTTTCTCCATTGACTTTAATGGTGAACATTTGACAGTTTTCATTGCATTTATTGTTTAATCCTTTGAAAACCTATTACTCCGGTTATATGCAACGTATAAAGTTAATTTTTGAGCGTTTATTTATATAAACATACAATCTATTTTTATAAATTGGTGCCAAGGTTTCTTTCAAGTTGTGTCACTTACTTATTGTCAATGCTAGTACTGTGAAATGCTTAACGCATGTTCCTCTGAGTACATCTGACTGCTCTTTACACACTACCAGGACCGAGTTAAGGCTGCTATGGGTGAATCCGCAGTTTATCTCTGTGTAATGTGTTAGTATTACACGGTAAGGCCTCCCAGCCATATCATATAATACTTCAACCTTGCAACACCCGCCTATTATAAGCAGTTCAATCTCAGATCCATTCAATTTTAGAAAGTTAGTAGACCTTCACAGGTAATGCCTTCCAGGCAGTCTTGCACCCATCCAATTGAATTGGTAGAACGCTGGTCAAATGTAATAAATAATTGTGCGTTCTTAGTGTATGAAAATGTTGAAAACCCATAAGATGGATTCAGATAACAGACAGAACCTAGATGTAAACATTAAACACAACAGACAAAAAAGTTGAACCTCGAGGAACCCCACAAGGTAAAAACAATATCTCTTTACCTTGCAGGGGTTCCTCAAAGTTCAACTTTATTGCTTGTTCTGTTTAATGTTTACATCTAGACTCTGTGTGTGGTATGAATTTTTCTTATAGGTTATGGCTAGACTGAAAGGAGGCAAGCACAGCTGATTGAGATCTACTATTAAGAAAGGAAGCAAACCAGACTAGATCCTGTCTAGATATTCCTCCGGTTTCAAGACTATCAAATAGAATGTCACAGTTAACAATATTGAAAGCCGCTGAAAGGTCCATGAGCAGGATCTCCCCACCCTGACCATCATCCTGCCATGCCCATAGCTGATCAAGCATGAATACCTCCCGGGTGTAACCTCACTTGACCATCAAGAAGATTTCAATCTTCCAAAGAACTGGACAGCCAGCCTGTTGTGTGTTTCTCTATAACGTTTGCCGCTGCAGGGGTCTGAGTAATAAGGCGATAATTTTCAAGCTTGAGGCGTCAAAACAAAACCACCAAAAAATAATTGGAAACAAATAAATCTTTTTTCTAATGGATATCAAAATCAAGTACAAGTATACACAGCAAATCTATGGACCAATATACGCTACAGCAGCTCAAGGTCTTATCCAGGTTACTACATTCAGAGGAATGAAGTAATTATGAAGAAATAAGTGTTAAGACAGAGGTGCCGATTCCGATTCGGGCCGGAAAACGTACCGACCGACTCGGTACGGGAATTTAGTCCGACCGACTCGGACCGGCGCCGCACGACCCGGGTAGTACGATGAAATGAATGTGAAATCCGACAGACTCGGACGGAATAAAAAACGACCGACCGAGCCGGACGGAAACAAGCCATCCGGCCGGGAAATCACGCGAAACGAACCGACCGACACGCACTCGGATTGAACCCGAACGAAACGTACCCGCGAACTCCGACCCGCGTAGTACGATGCTGTGCGTGCAAAACACGACCGACTCGCACGGAGCACAAGCCGTACGACCGACACGCATACAAAACCCAGCCGAAGCAACCCAATACTACGCGACCGACTCGTACGCCGCATATGAAACCTAGCTGACACACAGCGGGAACGAGTCGGACAAGATCGCACCACACAACTGCAGCGTCCTACTCGGACACAAGAATGACTCGTACATGCACCAAAAACACCAAGGAAAAATTAGAAAAAAAAGGGCCAAACAAGCAACCACTAAGCCAATAAATACAGGGAGGGGAAAAAAATGGAACAAGGACACACCTCCAACTCCACCTACATAAAGGCCACAAATCCCTACCATGATCCTTTGCAAATTCCACTGACCTGCCAGCACACAACACCATCACACAGCAACCACAGACACACTCACAGCTCATACATCACACAAACCACACACCATTACCACACCTACAAATAGCACCCTCACACATACCCAGCTAAACCTACACTCACACCCCCCACCTGCACACACACACACACACATCAATCACCACCACCACCCATCACCATGCCCCCAAAGAAGAACCATAAGTTCCTAGATTGTGAATTGGAAGTCCTGGTAGACGAGATACTCAGGGTAGAGCCACAGTTGTTTGGCACATTGGTACAACAGACCCCCATGTCGCAGAAAACCAAGATGTGGGTGAGGATTGTCGACAGGGTGAACGCACAATCATCATGTTTGCGCACAAAGGAAGACATCCAGAACAGGTGGTATGATGTGCGCAGGAGGGTCCGGGACCTACTCAAAAAGGACTACCTCCTCATCCAGCACACCAGCAGTGGCCCTCCTGCAAAACGAGTATACCTCAGGCCCTGGGAGGAGAAGGTGCGGGCCATCCTACCACCAGTGAGTGTATACAGACTAACAGACATCCCAGAGCCTGGTGAGTACACAACTAATATATACAATATGGTGTGACAACACACACACATCACAGTCAAGGGGATAGGCAAACCATGCACACTTAGCAAATACACAGCAACCAAATGATATTCATCCCAAGATGTGAATGCTAGTCAGACAAACACAATACCTGCCATCTCATAGTGACATGTAACTGTGTCATGACATCTACAAACCTAACAACAAATACAGCAAGGCAGTGGCACAAATAGAACCAACAAACACTCACAGATATTTACCCACCACTAGAACACCACCTCACAGGGAAGCTCACTAAAAGGAAGGAATCCTGTGTATTCTGGTCAAGTCAGTGTAGCCAATAGCATGATGGGAGTGGTAGTCACAGATATTGGTCACACCCACAATTGGCCCATCAACACCACTCTCAACCATGCTCACATCACAGGGAGTGGATAAGGACTCACAAGATGGCTGACACTGGGTACTGCTGTGGGGAGCACAAGGCCCTGCTGGGAACTGTGCACCAACAAACAGCACAACACCACTGCCTGACATCCTGAAAGCCAACTTGCACTCCCTGCAATACAAGCACGTTGCATGGTGGGATATCTGGCTGGGTGGGAAGGAGGACTCACAGCACTGACCATAGTTACAAGCAGCTCTCCTCACACACACCCTCAACACTAACTCCACATAACCCACCTGGGAGAATGCAATGCCTCACAGCCTAACTGAAGATCCCACAAAGAACCACCACCCTGGGTTATGCTGTGTGAAGCACAGGGACACTCTTGGGACTTGTAGCCAAACAACTGCCAGGACAACACTCCCAGCCATCCTGTCAGCACAGGCACCCCACCCCACAGGGAAGCAGAGTCAAAAGGAAGGAAGGATGGCCATGCTGGGAAGGGGGTGGAGGCAATAGCATGATGGGAGTTGTAGGCACAGATATTGCTCACCCTCACAATTGGCCCATCAACACCACTCTCAACCATGCTCACATCACAGGGAGTGGATAAGGACTCACAAGATGGCTGACACTGGGTACTGCTGTGGGGAGCACAAGGCCCTGCTGGGAACTGTGCACCAACAAACAGCACAACACCACTGCCTGACATCCTGAAAGCCAACTTGCACTCCCTGCAATGCAAGCACGTTGCATGGTGGGATATCTGGCTGGGTGGGAAGGAGGACTCACAGCACTGACCATAGTTACAAGCAGCTCTCCTCACACACCCCCTCAACACTAACTCCACATAACCCACCTGGGAGAATGCAATGCCTCACAGCCTAACTGAAGATCCCACAAAGAACCACCACCCTGGGTTATGCTGTGTGAAGCACAGGGACACTCTTGGGACTTGTAGCCAAACAACTGCCAGGACAACACTCCCAGCCATCCTGTCAGCACAGGCACCCCACCCCACAGGGAAGCAGAGTCAAAAGGAAGGAAGGATGGCCATGCTGGGAAGGGGGTGGAGGCAATAGCATGATGGGAGTTGTAGGCACAGATATTGCTCACCCTCACAATTGGCCCATCAACACCACTCTCAACCATGCTCACATCACAGGGTGTGGATAAGGACTCACAAGATGGCTGACACTGGGTACTGCTGTGGGGAGCACAAGGCCCTGCTGGGAACTGTGCAACAACAAACAGCAGGACACCACTGCCTGACATCCTGAAAGGCAACTTGCACTCCCTGCAATGCAAGCACGTTGCATGGTGGGATAACTGGGCTGGGGGAGAAGGAGGCCTGGATGGTAACCAAATACCACCAATGCTGGTCATGCACACACCTCAACATTCACATTGACATGCCACAGGTTGGCAGGACAATGTGCTACACCAATATCACTCACTGACTGTCACTATTTAGGAGAATGCAATGTCCTGGCCCACATCCAGAGGTACAGTCACAACTGTCAGGTGTTTGAACAATTGATGCCAGTAGAAACATAACATACAATCTGTGTCTCTCCCCAAAACAGGAGATGATGGGGACACAGCAGCAGACCAGGAGGACTCCCTGTCCCAGGCTCCGGGGAACACTGAGCTCACTGGTGTGGATCAGCCTCTGCACTCCTCGGATGGCGAAGAACCAGCTGGACCCTCCGGTGTGAGTCATCATGCAGCACCAGCAGGACCAACATCTGCACCCCCTGCACCCACCCCTCCAACAAGTGCCAACACACAGGCCACCCCTGCCAACACGGACACACCAAGGACCACAGATGACAACAGCGCACGGACCCAGGCCCAAACTGGAGCTGCTGACAACGAGCCCAGGAACAACACCCAAGTGGGCCCACGGTCACCTGTGCGTGCCACTGCAGGTCCTGCACGTGTCGCCAGGGGTGGTGTGAGGGGTGGGAGACATAGGTCTCTCCTTGCAGAGGGGTCTGGACTGTATGATGACCCACAACTGGCACGCATCGCGGATGCGTACCAGACTATCACCGGAGAGGTCAGCCAGGTAGTGGGGATCCTCAAGGACATACAACAGCAGCAGGCTGCCCATCATGCCCGCTTGGACTCCCACATGTCCCGTGTCGAGACACACATGTCACGTGTCGAGACACACATGTGTGGCATGGAGTCCAAGTGGGACACATTGGAACAACTGACAGCGGTGCATAGGGACATACTGACATGCCTCCGCCAGATCAGCACCAACATGGCCTCACCTCCCTGTCTGCCCACAACATCTGCTGCTGAAACAACTGCAAATGCCACAGGGAGGGAGGAGGACTCTGGCAGAGAGTCCCCTGCACCGCCGCAGCCTGCACCTGAGGGTCCCCCCCAAGAATAGGGGCCGTCCGAGGAGGCCAAACTGAGAGGCCGATGGCCATCTACATCCCCCAGGAAGCCAACACCTGTTCTGGAACTTTTCCTCTGTGTGCATACTGCACGCCCTGTTGAAGCCAAGCCAACTCTCCCACATGACATGGGGAGCTCTAGTTGACCAAATGTATCAGATGACTGGACTTTACTCTGGACTTTTCAGCTACCAAGACTTCCAATTCACATGGGAACTTTGGATCCAAATTTCTATGTACAGCACCCACCATCCTGTGCACCATCCTCACACCTGTATGTAAATAAACTCACCAATACACCATATCTGCCTCTGTTGTGATTCCAACGTGGTTTTAGTCATGTAGATGTTGATCTTCTAAATTACACTGTGCATGCTAACTGCTACAGCAAGTCCAACACTGTCATGTCAGTCATGGCGACGTGACACATATGAGGGAGACACACCACTAGAGCCACAAAACACATACACACCAGGGCCATCAGACTCATCACCTATACTGATGTTGCAACGAAGTACAGTGGAATGTACAGACACACCACCTATTCACAGTCACTGTCAACTAGACAACAGGTGCAGTAAGCAAATGTCAGTCAGATGTGTGACTACAGACAACGCACATCCCAAAGTCAAGCACAGGTTTATTACACATTTCCAACATGTAGTTTCCACTACAAATGCAAGCTAATCCAACCTGGCTGTGGCCACAAAGTCAAAAAGTGCAGAAGATAGAAAGTCCAGGGGTGTGTGGCACATCACCTGTAGGGAAACGACTGCTTCCACCTTGGAAGTTGAATCATGGATTCGGGGGATCCAAGTTGATCAGACAACTCCAGCAGCACTCTGTGAAGGACAGACATGACACACAGTCAAAACCACTGAAGAACAGCACAGAACGGCAATACTCATGTCTAATACATGTCACGAGATAACTACACAAAACCAAGTTAGCATGTCAACACTGTTGGGCAGTACAGACCACCTGCAAGGACACATCGCTGCACGCATCCAGTCAAGTAGCACATGGCCACACTCAAACAGCACCAGAGCACCACACACACATATCATGCAAACTCAAATCATTGACATTACAACCCTCTGGAGACTCACATTCAGCTGAAGAAGTTGGTGATGAGCTGTGTGCGGACATCACCATCATCTTCACTGGCATCGTGACCCAGGCCAGGATCTTCCACAGGTGGCAGACGTTGGTCATCGTCATCCAGGATGAGAGGCAACTCCTTCCGCACTGCCAGGTTGTGTAGCATGCAGCAGACGATGACAATCTTGCACACCTTTGCTGGGGCATATGGGAGGGCCCCTCCTGTCTTGTCCAGGCAGCGGAAGCGGCTCTTCAGGAGACCAAAGGTCCGCTCAATCACCCTCCTTGTCCGACCATGTGCCTCATTGTAGCGCATCTGGGCTGGTGTCACAGGGTTCCTGAGGGGTGTCAGCAACCACGGCATGTTGGGGTATCCCGAGTCACCTACAGACAGACAATTGCACATTAGCCGATTTGAAAATGTGTGCGGAAAACAACATAGCAGAACACACACAATGGTACAAAGTCAGTACACACCAACAAGCCAGGCACGCTGGTTCGGCATCTGTGACATCATCCTCGGGATGCGACTACTCCTCATCACGTAGGCATCGTGTGCTGAACCGGGGAAACGGGCACAGACATGTGTGATGGTCATATCTGCAAGACATACCACCAGTGCATTGATCGAATGGTAATGTTTACGGTTGCGGTATGCCTGCTCATGTGCCTGTGGTGGTATCAAAGACACATGTGTCCCATCAATGGAGCCAATTACATGTGGCATCCTCCCCAGGGCATAGAAGTCACTCTTGACGTCAGTGAGTCGTTGACGTGTTGGGAAATAGATGTACTGGTTGAGGTATCTCAACATTGCACCCAAAACATCGCGTAGCACACGGCTGAACATAGTCTGTGACATCCCACCAGTAGTTGCCACAGTGTGTTGAAAGGTACCGGTGGCAAAGAAGTGTAGGGCTGCCATCACCTTCACCTTGGGGGTCAGCGCTGTAGGATACGGCCAGCCAGGCTGCAAATGTGGGGCCAACCGCACTGCCAAATCCTCAATCAGCTGCCTGGTGAAGCGGTACCGTCGGATGCTGTCACGTTCCACCATCGTTGCCAGGTCTGGGAATGGTCGATGGACAGCAGGAGCCCTGCAGTGCATAGGTGAAGAAAGCAAGATTGTCAGTCACCCCACCAATGTGCCGTTCACCATACTCAATTTCACATGACACATCAGCAACATACACAAGTACTTGAGGTGTGTGTCGTCCCGTTTGGACATATATGGCACCAACATGGACATCATCTAACATCTCTCTGTTCAACAAGTGTTGACAACTGGTTCCAGGCTGTGCTATGGGACACAATTAGGCTGTGTCACAGTACACATTAACTGCTCTCACGTTCCACACACATACCACAGTGACATGTCTGGACAGATGCTCCACAGGCATCACAGCTCATTGACAGGTAGATTCCCAGGGAGCCTGTCTTGCCACATGGACACTGGCATGACATGGCGTATCATGTACACGTCAGAAAAACAAACATGACACCCACAGGTGGTGGCCCCTGTAGCCTCTGCAGGACAGACATGGACGTCTGTGACACACACACACCATCAAAGTTCATGCACAAACCACGTGCATGAACTTTGTCTCCCATTGTGCACATGGAGTCAGAGACATGTGATACACAACATGCACACAGACTGTGGAGGGACATCACTATTGTTGGAATGGGCCACCCTGTGACGTACATGCCTTCCCACATGTGAGCCTGTGTGGTGTCAGCCTGGGGGTATGTGACATGTCATACACATACACAACCTGGAAATGTGACCATGACACATGCTCAGAAATGAAAAGTTGCACACCACAGTGGTCATGTGCACAACACACAAAGGACCCTGTCCCCATTAACACGTGCACAGCCTGGGTATGTCTGCCCCCAAGTGCCACCCCAAAATCCACATGTTCACCCCCATACACAGATAAGGTTATGCTGCCACACATGCCTCATAGACAGTGTGGACTGGGTGTGGTGTTGTAGGTGTGCCCCTGAGTCCCTGGAAAGTAAATGTGGCTGGCATAGGTTCACCAGTGACCAGCATGGTGACATATGCGTGTGACCTGTCCTGGTACGCATTGTAGAGCAATGGACCGATCGGTGTGCCCGCACGGACCATTGCATTGAATGTGACCGGGTACGCGTTGTACAGCAATGGTCCGATCGGTGTGCCCGCACGAACCATTGCATTGAATGTGAGCGGGTACGCGTTGTATGCCTGGTACGCGTTGCACAGCAATGGTCCGATCGGTGTGCCCGCATGGACCATTGCATTGAATGTGAGCGGGTATGCGTTGCACAGCAATGGTCCGATCGGTGTGCCCGCACGGACCATTGCATTGAATGTGAGCGGGTACGCGTTGTACAGCAATGGTCCGATCGGTGTGCCCGCACGGACCATTGCATTGAATGTGAGCGGGTACGCGTTGCACAGCAATGGTCCGATCGGTGTGCCCGCACGGGCCATTGCATTGAATGTGAGCGGGTACGCGTTGTACAGCAATGGTCCGATCGGTGTGCCCGCACGGACCATTGCATTGAATGTGAGCGGGTACGCGTTGTATGCCTGGTACGCGTTGCACAGCAATGGTCCGATCGGTGTGCCCGCACGGACCATTGCATTGAATGTGAGCGGGTACGCGTTGTATGCCTGGTACGCGTTGCACAGCAATGGTCCGATCGGTGTGCCCGCACGGACCATTGCATTGAATGTGAGCGGGTACGCGTTGTACAGCAATGGTCCGATCGGTGTGTCCGCACGGACCATTGCATTGAATGTGAGCGGGTACGCGTTGTATGCCTGGTACGCATTGCACAGCAATGGTCCGATCGGTGTGCCCGCACGGACCATTGCATTGAATGTGAGCGGGTACCCGTTGTACAGCAATGGTCCGATCGGTGCGCACGCATTGGCTGGGGCCTGGCATGGCAACGGACGCGTTTTTGAAGCTTCAACTAGTCTGATGCAGTGAATTCAGTTGGCCAGCCACAACAATGTTGCAAGTTCATGGGTGTCATGAAGTTGAAATTTTTGAAGGATGCTGTGGGCGTGTCTTGGTGCTGCAATTCCATGGATTGGTCAGATTCATAAGATGCATACGACTTGGACCTATCACTTTGGACACATGGCACAGTATCTGCCTCTGCAGCACACATATAATGCTGGTTGTTCCCCTGAGGGCTCACTTGCCTGCACTACATGCTCCAGGACGACATCTGCCACTACACTGCTGCTGTCTCTGCATCCTCTGGATCCTGCAATGGCACGTACTGTGGAGAGAGCCCCAGCCTTCACCCATGAGGAGAACCAGTCCCTGCTGGACAACCTCCTTCCACAGTACAGCAAGCTGTATGGGACACCAGGGGAGCAGGTGAGTGTGCTGTCCACTGCCTTACTAATTGTGCATGTTGTCTGACTAGCAGGATTTACAGTGTGCACACCACTGGCTAGCATGCTCACTGAGTAGTACTCACCCCCAAAGTGTGTAGTCACATGCACTGAACAGGTACAGTGGAGTAACAGTGCATTCAAACAAGGTTCACTTCCCATGCAATGATACCATGTAGTAACTGCTGGCAAACTGTCCATAGCCCTCGTTGCACTGCCTGTGTACATCATATGCCCCTGTGATTGAGACATGTATTTCCAACTGTGTGATGCACGGATATGTTGCATGTGTAGTAATGGCCTTTTCACTTTGTCATCCTCACAGTTTGATGCCCATCAGAAGCAGGATATCTGGCTGGCCATCGTCCGGGCAGTCAGATCCGTGGGGGTCTACAAGCGCCGGATCCGCAACTGCCAGAAGAGGTGGCAGGACCTTCGGGGCTGGACCCGGAGGATTGCAAGGGTCCAGCTGAAGCTGTCGCCTCCTCGCAGGAGGGGCGGACACCGGACCCTGACCCCCACATGCTCCAGATCCTGCCGGTGGTCTTCCCGGAGCTGGATGGGCAGCTGAAGGGCAGACAGCAGCAAGGAGGGGGTGAGTCAAAGACTGCACTGTGAACTCTGTCTGACATTCTATGTGCCCTCCTGTGGCGTGGTTAAACTTCCCCAGTACATCAGTCTTGTTGTCCAGTACCCATGTCCCTCTATTGTGACATGGCCACTACCCATCTGATAGGCCGGTGTGCTCCTTACGCTCAGGATAATTGTGTCACTCGGGTACAGGGTCCTTGCATTTTGCTTTGCTCAAGGTGGGTGACAGCTTTTGTTCCCGTGATATTGTGTTAGCCTTCATGGGTGGGCCAATTGCTCACACAATGCCTGAGTCGTGCAATGTAGTCTGGGTGTAACTTTGATATGTGATCCACTTGCAGACCAGAATCACCACATGTCCCTGGGGTATTAGCCACACCCCCATGCTGCGGGTGGGTAAAATGTTTGGGCCTCAGGAGTATGTATGTCAAGTGTGTCACACATGCCTAGCCACCTGCCTACTGACCAGGGCTCATCCATCTTGCAGGTGGAGCCGGACAGTCATGCCTAATCCAGGGCATACAATACACTCTGTACTCCCACTCCCGTGTGTCAGCTGACATGCTGTGCTCAGTGAAATGTTCCCTCAGGTGTCTGCCTCTGTGTCGTTGTGCTGTGACTATGTAGTCGGGACTCCTGTGATGTTTATCGGTTAGGGGTCAGCATGCCATCTGCTATTGGACCATGTGAGACAAGACTTCTGTGACTTATAGGTGTTTGATCACATGACTGTGCAGACAGGTGTATGCCACTGTGACTTTCAGGCAGCTGTTTTTCACTCTCAGCACACTGTGAGGTGCTCATGTTCAGAGAGTTGTGGTTCATGTCCCCCATATGTCCAATTGGTATGACGTGGACAAATAGTAGTTCAGATGATGTGGTTTTTGGGGGATGGACATGTGCACTTGTCAGTTACATTACTTGCCTTCCCCATGTCCTAGGATTGTGACACATTGCAGACTGTTGTTGGCTGGCTGCCATGGCAATGTGACTGGAGACAGTGATGTATGACCTTGCAGGCATGCCTGTGTCATGGCATTAAGCTTCCTAAGAGTGATCCTGCAGGGGAGTGACATGTGCAACATGCACCCCATTGTGGCATTGACTATCCGGACATGGGTGCTTCATGGGGTCTGGTGCTGGTATGCATCACATGCATTTCTATTTAGACTCTGGCCGTCCATTTATACAGACACCTGCACTGACTCAGTGGCAAGAGATGTGACGTGGGCATGTTCACATACTTCACCGTGTTCTCAGCAATGTCCAACTACTGTGTAGGTGGTGCATGTGTCCAAACTGGGGTATTACCATCAGACAGGCACCAGACCGATGGGTGCAAGGGCAGGAGGGGTGTGAGTTCCATGGTTGACCATCAGACTGACAATTGGCTTCTCCTAATCTGTGTGATGACTTTTGGCAATGTTCTACTAGAGATGCCAGGGCTTGCTCTGTGATGTGCTGTACTTACTGTGGTGTGTGCGGTCAGTGCAGGTGACTGATGTTTGTCTGTTTCCCTAATTGTTTGCAGATATATCCACAGCCACAGGAGGGTACAGCTCCATGGACCAGGAGGAGCAGCGGAGCCAGACTGGGTCAGCGTCCGACGAGTTGTCAGAGGGACCCAGTGGCACGGAGGGCGAGGGGAGCCACACCGAGGAGTCCTCAGCACCATCCACCTCAGCTGGGGACCACAGCAGCTCGGAGGATGACTCCCTTGTGGATGCGGGTGTCAGCAGCCACAACACCCCAGCTAGTCTGTCTGACCCCGCCAACACCACCACCACCACCGCCCTCCCATTGGCTCCCATTCCTGATGTCGGTGGAGGCTCCCGTGCTCGGGAGCATGTCTCCTTCAAGCCAGGCACCGCACCCCCTGCCCCTGTGTCCCCTGCTGCCCTGAGTGAGGAGTCTGTGTACCTCCTTCGGCAGCTCCATGTAGGGCAGACAGCAATGCTGACTGTCCTCCATGCACACATGACTCTGTTGACACAGCTGGTGTCGTTCATGGAGGGCATCTCAACGGGTATGTCTGCCCTACAGAGGAGCAATAGGTCCATGGACTCCTCCCTGACGGCAGCAGTGTCCCTCATCCAACAGTCCCTCACCCCTCCCACCTCTGCCCCATCCACACTTCCTACCACCCTACCTGTCCAAAGCACATGCACACCTGCACAATCACCCAAACACACAGACACGAGCAGCACACACACCCCCAAAACCAAGGCAAGACGTGCACACAAGCATCCTCAGGGGACTGATTCCACACACACAGGGGATGGGGAACTGACACACACACAGGCAACCACAGTCACTCCGCAATCCTCAAGATCCTCTCCCTCCAAGACCCCTTCCCTTGCCTCACCTGCAACCCCACATACACAGCAGCTCTTCCTCTCTGACCTCGGCCTCTTCCCCTCCAATCCCGCTGATCCAGCATACCGGGGGAAGAGGAAGTCCACACACAGAGAGGGAGTGCCCTCGCCCCCGGACACCCTCCCCCAGGCGCAGGCAGAGTGAGCCCCCACCCGCAAGTCCCCCGGACCCGGAAGAGCAAGACCCCGCCACCGCCCTGCAAGTCACCCACCCAGTCTCTCACCTCCATCCCCTAGGCCACCACTCCACAGGTTCCACTGCCACACCCTGCCCCAGGTTCCCCCACACACCGATACCGCATCCCCAAACTGCTCAGGCCCTCCCCCTGCCACTTGCTCTTCCACCCCCAAACCAGACGCTCTGCCTGTATGTGCCACTGGTGTGGAGACCGTGTCCCCCCTCTGTCCTGCCCAGCTCTTCTGCCCCCCTTCCACTCCCTTGGAGTCATGCACTGCGGTGGAGTCCACAACAACCCCGTCTGACTCGGGCACTGCATTGGGGACCCAGTCCACTCCATTTGACCAGCCCACTGCAGTGGTTGCAGCACCAACACCATCGGACTTGGGCCCTGCGGTGGTGCCGGCCCCCCCTGAGTCAGACACCTCCACTACAGTTGCTGGTGACACTCCTGCACCCACCTCACCTCACCTTCCCTGCCTCCTTCTGGCATCCCCTGATCCTGTCCCTGCGGTGCCTGGCCTGCCCCTCGTATGCCCCTCCAAGGGGGATGTCCCCTGTCGGTACCTGTGCATGCAAGCAATTGGTGATAAGTTGTCACACATCACCCTGTTGGGACTGTGTATTTGGACTGGACATTGGCTGTAGTTAATTTTGGACTTTTGATTTCAGTTGCACACTTGCTGATTAAAGCCTCTTTTTGTTTACTTGTGGTTAATCTTTGGTGGTACATGATGTAGATGTGTAGAATCATGCATTTGCTGTTGTAATTGTGTTCAGATCAGGTAAATGAAGTGTTGCTGTGATGGGCTCCATGTGATCCATGGGATATGTGTCCTAATCTAGTCTGGATCTATAGCATCCCTTGCTGCAGTCTGAGGGTGTGATGTTCAGCATTTGACACAGGGATGTACGTTTAGCATTTGTAGATTACCATCTTTGTCCTACACTGTTGCACATCTGTTGGGCTTACCACTGTCCAATGTTCCTAGTACCCTGACTGTGTGCCCGTCTCCACTGGACATGCAGTTTTGCACATCAATTTTGGAGGACTCATCTGTGTATACAGTACAACTGGATTGCCACGTGTTTTGGGTGTATGCAGATGACTGACGTGACACTCCCGTACCCAGGCTGATGTGAGCAGAGGCTTCTGTGTGTTGTAGTTGTTGACTCACTGACGGAGTGTCCTGCTGATATGTTTGAGTCGTGCACAGACAAGGTTTGGCACAGTGGACCTTCCACAGGAGTGGAGTGCCCTCATGGCTGTGTGTAATCTGGTGACATTGCGTGTGCCCGTGTGCCCGTGTTGTGTGAGCATGTCTGTGCATGTTCCCTTCCCTTTTCATACACAGGCTGTGTCCCTAGGGATGTTCCTGTTTGTGATGCTTGCAGAGTTGGTATGTGTTCATCCAGCATCTTGGACCTGGTTTCTCCGTGATGTGGGTGCATGGCAAACTGATGTTCATGAGGTTGTCATCCCAGGTTGTCTTTGTTGTCAGGGCTGGGGATGTGGGCAAACGCTGATGGGACACATTCAGGATTCCCCTTAGCACTTGTTGTTTACACAAGTAATGTGATTTTGAGTTTGTGGTAGCTTTCAGTGATTGTGACGCGTTGTGTGTGTGACTGCTGCCACTCCTCAGGGTCAGAGCTGCAATGTTGGAAGTTGTGTACGTGTGTTCTTTGTGTCTCACCTTGGCTCTTCGTTGGTGTGTGACTATGGCCAGGATCCCATTGTTATGGTGGATTTCACATCATGCGCATGTACGGCGTACTGTGCTGTGTGTCATACATAGACGAGTCATGTTGAGTGGGCATGTGTGATGGGTTTCTGCACCTTAGTTCCCCCTCCCACCCCTGGGATTGTCATGGGTGCATGTGCAATGTCACCAGTCCATGTGAGCTTCACTGCTGCACATTGGTGGAGATCAGGGTGTGTGGTGTTGAGTGTGCAAATGTGAGTTGTTGCACGGCTACACCACTACCTCCATATTGGCCTTGGCTGGCAGGCCCTACTGATTGATTTGAGCTTGTGTAGGTGTGATGGTAGTTTGTAGCTGAGGACACATGGCTGTGCTTCACAGTGTGATCAACATCTACCTTTGTCATCACAGTGGAATTGTCATGCAGGCTAGTGTCTGCACAATGTGGGATCCCTGGGGGTAGTGCTGTGGTGGGTGTGTCTCTTGCTGTGTTAGTTTCTGTTCCTACAAGCTTGTGTGACATGTGTAATTTGGGCTCCCTCTCATCTAACAATGCCAGATTGCCCACATAGGGGAATCCAATCCATGAGTTACTTGTGTGTGGCACTGTATACACATCTGTGTAATTGGGATTCAGGCCTCCTCATGTGTTGTGTGGTTGCCTGGGGACACTGGCACACACCCCCATCACCTGTTGTGTTTGATATGCAGTGTGAGTCTGCCTGTTTGTGTTAGTGCATTTGCATCACTGCATTGGCATTTCTGTAGTGTGCCATTGGCTGTATGTTGTTTGGTGATTTTCCCCTGCTCTCCCTGGGACTCCTGGGTCATCAGTCAGCACAATGATCATGGTTAGTATGTCCCATTGCTGCCATGGTATGGTATTTGTTCACCTGACATCAACAGTCTCCACAGGTTATATACATTTGTGTGTCCATAGGTGCAGATATGTGGGTCAGCATCATGATGGTCACTTCTGTCATTGTGTAATTGGCTGATTGTTGGCAATGTGGTCCCCCATGTGTGATGTTTGTATGCACATGGCCAAAACGATGTTTCTGTGTCACTGCACTGTTAGCCTCGCCCAATCTATGTTGCAATGGGACACAAGCACTACTATGCCACAGATGTTTTTGTTGTTGTGTGACAGGATTCATCCATACAGTTTGTCTTTGGCAGCTTTTACCATGCCTACACTTACCTTATGATCACCGTGGTTATGGTGCTTTGGGCCCCATTGCCACACTGATCAAAAGGTGCATCAGCCTTGAAACCCACACTTACCTTTTGGTGACTGTGGTGATGGGGCTTTGGGCCCCATTGCCACACTGATCAAAAGGTGCATCAGCCTTGAAACCCACACTTACCTTTTGGTGACTGTGGTGATGGGGCTTTGGGCCCCATTGCCACACTGATCAAAAGGTGCATCAGCCATGGACCCCACACTTACCTTTTGGTGACTGTTGTGATGGTGCTTTAGGCCCCATTGCCACACTGATCAAAAGGTGCATCAGCCATGGACCCCACACTTACCTTTTGGTGACTGTTGTGATGGTGCTTTAGGCCCCATTGCCACACTGATAAAAAGGTGCATCAGCCATGGACCCCACACTTACCTTTTGGTGACTGTGGTGATGGTGCTTTAGGCCCCATTGCCACACTGATCAAAAGGTGCATCAGCCATGGACCCCACACTTAAATTTTGGTGACTGTGGTGATGGTGCTTTAGGCCCCATTGCCACACTGATCAAAATGTGCATCAGCCATGGACCCCACACTTACCTTTTGGTGACTGTGGTGATGGGGCTTTGGGCCCCATTGCCACAGTGGCCATGGTCGGCTTGTATTGTGGAGGCCACACACTTTTATGTGTCACACATGTGATAGTGGGTCACATTGTATGTTCATTGTCATGTTTTGTGTTGTTGGCATTTGACATGGACTACACACGCTTGTCATGTTGTTTGGGTGGATGTAATTTTCTGTGATTCCTTATGTGGGAGTATGCTGGTTGTGTCATGCATTACCCGTCCTATGAGTAGGGGTGGTGGTAGTGGCAGGCATCCAGCCCCCCATGGGTAGAGGTGGTAGTAGTGACAGGCATCCAGCCCCCCATGGGTAGAGGTGGTAGTAGTGGTAGGCATCTGGCACTCCCTGAGTAGGGGTGGTAGTGGTGGTAGGCATCCAGCCCCCATGGGTAGAGGTGGTAGTAGTGGTAGGCATCTGGCACCCCTGAGTAGGGGTGGTAGTGGTGGTAGGCATCCAGCCCCCATGGGTAGGGGTGGTAGTAGTGACAGGCATCCAGCCCCCATGGGTAGAGGTGGTAGTAGTGGTAGGCATCTGGCACCCCTGAGTAGGGGTGGTAGTGGTGGTGGGCATCCAGGCCCCCATGGGTAGAGGTGGTAGTAGTGACAGGCATCCAGCCCCCCATGGGTAGAGGTGGTAGTAGTGACAGGCATCCAGCCCCCCATCGGTAGAGGTGGTAGTAGTGACAGGCATCCAGCCCCGCATGGGTAGAGGTGGTAGTAGTGGTAGGCATCTGGCACCCCTGAGTAGGGGTGGTAGTGGTGGTAGGCATCCAGCCCCCATGGGTAGGGGTGGTAGTAGTGACAGGCATCCAGCCCCCATGGGTAGAGGTGGTAGTAGTGGTAGGCATCTGGCACCCCTGAGTAGGGGTGGTAGTGTTGGTAGGCATCCAGCCCCCCATGGGTAGAGGTGGTAGTAGTGGTAGGAATCTGGCACCCCTGAGTAGGGGTGGTAGTGGTGGTGGGCATCCAGCCCCCATGGGTAGAGGTGGTAGTAGTGGTAGGCATCTGGCACCCCTGAGTAGGGGTGGTAGTGGTGGTAGACATCCAGCCCCCCATGGGTAGGGGTGGTAGTAGTGACAGGCATCCAGCCCCCATGGGTAGAGGTGGTAGTAGTGGTAGGCATCTGGCACCCCCTGAGTAGGGGTGGTAGTGGTGGTAGGCATCCAGCCCCCATGGGTAGAGGTGGTAGTAGTGACAGGCAACCAGCCCCCCATGGGTAGAGGTGGTAGTACTGGTAGGCATCCAGCCCCCCATGGGTAGAGGTGGTAGTAGTGACAGGCATCCAGCCCCCATGGGTAGAGGTGGTAGTAGTGGTAGGCATCTGGCACCCCTGAGTAGGGGTGGTAGTGGTGGTAGGCATCCAGCCCCCATGGGTAGGGGTGGTAGTGGTGGTAGGCATCCAGCCCCCATGGGTAGAGGTGGTAGTAGTGGTAGGCATCTGGCACCCCCTGAGTAGGGGTGGTAGTAGTGGTGGGCATCCAGGCCCCCATGGGTAGAGGTGGTAGTAGTGACAGGCATCCAGCCCCCCATGGGTAGAAGTGGTAGTGGTGGTAGGCATCCAGCCCCCCATGGGTAGAGGTGGTAGTAGTGACAGGCATCCAGCCCCCATGGGTAGAGGTGGTAGTAGTGGTAGGCATCTGGCACCCCTGAGTAGGGGTGGTAGTGGTGGTAGGCATCCAGCCCCCATGGGTAGGGGTGGTAGTAGTGACAGGCATCCAGCCCCCCATGGGTAGAGGTGGTAGTAGTGGTAGGCATCTGGCACCCCTGAGTAGGGGTGGTAGTGGTGGTAGGCATCCAGCCCCCATGGGTAGAGGTGGTAGTAGTGACAGGCAACCAGCCCCCATGGGTAGAGGTGGTAGTACTGGTAGGCATCTGGCACCCCTGAGTAGGGGTGGTAGTGGTGGTAGGCATCCAGCCCCCATGGGTAGGGGTGGTAGGCATCCAGCCCCCCATGGGTAGAGGTGGTAGTAGTGGTAGGCATCTGGCACCCCCTGAGTAGGGGTGGTAGTGGTGGTGGGCATCCAGGCCCCCATGGGTAGAGGTGGTAGTAGTGGTAGGCATCCAGCCCCCATGGGTAGAGGTGGTAGTAGTGACAGGCATCCAGCCCCGCATGGGTAGAGGTGGTAGTAGTGGTAGGCATCTGGCACCCCTGAGTAGGGGTGGTAGTGGTGGTAGGCATCCAGCCCCCATGGGTAGGGGTGGTAGTAGTGACAGGCATCCAGCCCCCCATGGGTAGAGGTGGTAGTAGTGGTAGGCATCTGGCACCCCCTGAGTAGGGGTGGTAGTGTTGGTAGGCATCCAGCCCCCCATGGGTAGAGGTGGTAGTAGTGGTAGGAATCTGGCAGCCCCTGAGTAGGGGTGGTAGTGGTGGTGGGCATCCAGGCCCCCATGGGTAGAGGTGGTAGTAGTGACAGGCATCTGGCACCCCTGAGTAGGGGTGGTAGTGGTGGTAGGCATCGAGCCCCCATGGGTAGAGGTGGTAGTAGTGGTAGGCATCTGGCACCCCCTGAGTAGGGGTGGTAGTGGTGGTAGGCATCCAGCCCCCAAGGGTAGAGGTGGTAGTAGTGGTAGGCATCTGGCACCCCTGAGTAGGGGTGGTAGTGGTGGTGGGCATCCAGGCCCCTATGTGTATATGTGGCATTGGTGATGGCTATCCCGCCCCTATGGTGCTGCTGTTGCTGGTGTAAGTAATTTCTGCATCCCTCTGTGTGTGTGTGATATGTCGGGTACGTGTAGTTTGTTTTTGTTGTTGGTGTCTGACTTACCTTCTGCGCCGTACGCGTCCGTGCCTGTTTCGGTAATAGATGTAGAATATTGGTAGGATCGGCACGATGGGATTCATGGTTGGTTCGTCTCGTTCGTCTTTCTCTTTGCTTCGCCTCGTCCTCGTCGCTGGCGTGTTCGTCTCGTAGCCGTGGATCGTCTTGTGGCTCGAATCGGAGCTTATGTGCGCCTCTCCCGGATGCTTTGACGTGCCGTGCGTAGCGACGGGTTCGGCGCATATGGAAAGCGCATCGTACTTGTCCGGCCGGACGAGGCTGCATTTTGGCTTCCGTGCGACTCGATTTTGCGTTTCCGGATCCGCCTCAGTCATAGAACAGGACCTGTATTGGGTGAGTACGACTGGGTCGGGATTTGGGCAGTTGTGCACATCGTACTTGCTCGTTTGGACGTATGTGCGAATCGGTCGGGAAACAGGCATTCGCCTGGCTTTTTTCCCGGCCGAATGGTATTAGGTGCGCCTCCGACCGGGATCGGAATCGACCCCCAAATGTCTGGACCATTAATTCTGCCAGTGCACTGATGGTATTCACTTGGGGGCATATTATCAACGGCCAGCGATAATTATCGCTGGCCGTTCACAGCGTGAGAACTGTTATCGCCGGCTACCGCAGATAATTATCGCCATGCTAGCGCTGTATTAACAACGCATAGCGCAATGGCGATAATTATTCCTGCGATAGCTCGTTTTCCATGGAACATCGCTGGTTTTCCAGCGATGTTCCATGGAAAACGGCGATAACCTTGCTGATACGACCCTGTGGTCATATCAGCAGAATCCATCTCTCATGTAAAGTATGCTTAAGTCAGGAATTTAACAGACGTTAAATTCCTGAGTTAAAGCTGAGGTAGCGCGATTTCTTTTATCGCTGCACCTCCTTGTTAATATCGCGAAGCTGCCTTCGCGATATTAGCTTGTGTTGTTTTCACAGCCACGCCTTCTTTGCATCTCATTAGCGATGCAAGGCGAGGCTGTGAAAAGCAGGCTCTACATCAAGGAAACACGCGCTAGCGTGTCCTTGATGATATTGCGATATAATTATCGCCGCTTTTCGCCCGAAAACGGACGCTAAAGCGGCGATAATTATATCGCCAGCCCTTGATAATATGCCCCTTGGTATCTTCATGTCTGGACAGATCATATCACTTCAGCTGCCAGATGCTTACTAACACAAGTGGAAGGCTGGGTGTTGGCCAACTCCCCGACACCGAATAGCAGCACAATCCAAGATGTCATTTAATTGTTCCAAATTTGTTGACGGGAAATTTTGATCTTATGGAAGCCCTTTGACATAAGGCAACAGACATGAGCCCACTACCCAGGTTACGAAGATAAGAATTGGTTTGACAAAAATGCTCTGATAAGCAGCCAACAGTGGAAGAGGGCCATGCTCAGGCCAAGAAGCACAGGTAAAATTAAAAGTACTCAACCGAGCTTTTACGATGTATGGAGCAACCAGTACCAAGCAGTGCCATTGGCAGTTTTAGATTATTTACATACCTTGTGCATAGGTTACTTTTACCGCTGTGTACTGTGGTCCTTCAGTCTGCACCCCAGTCAATTATTATGTGTGTATTCCATTCCATTGTTTTAGCTGGTTTGTGCACCATAGGAAGCAGTCTTGGCCCCACCACTTAAGGAATAGTTTGCTTAAACTGCTAGTATTCATCCCCTCTGAACAGGAACACGTTTTGTCACTCCAGACACGTTTTAGTTCATTGGAGCTCTTAGGTGATAAAGTAAGCTGTGCCATCTCTTTTAATGGGGCATGGGTTCCACATGTGGACCTCCACACAGCTACTGTTTATATTTTCCAGACAGATGCCAGCATTCTCGTTTAATGTGATGTGATTAGTATTGTTATTTGTGTCCTCTTTTCTTATGGTCCTCTTCAGTACTCCGAGTCCCACATTCTTTAGCACAGTCCTAACATGTGAGGTGAGTCCTCACCTCGGAGAAGGCAATTCATTTGCCCCTTTATATAACCCCCTCCCCCATTTTAATGAGCCCTACTCCTTCCTTCTCCAGTATCACTTCGTCTCTACCCGCTATACATTCCATAGGTATGAAGTATCAAAGTCTGGTAGGCAAAGCTGAGGGAGGGCGGGAACGAAGGACAAAGCTGGACTCAAATTAATGAAGATTACTACTACGTAATTAGCACATTATCAGCCCATTTGCATTTCCCATCACAGTCCTAAAGTGAACATGGACAGGCATTCAGACCACACAAACAGGCCACAGGCATTAGAGAGAGTGAAGGTTTACTAGCAAACAAGAAGTCAATGCAGCGCAGCACCCAGAACACCGTCCCCAAAAGCCACAGAGCAAGAGCCATGCACCATATACTTTTAATGATGCAGAAAAGTGTCAGGTACTACCCAAGTAGCAGCACAAAAAATGTCAGACAGTGCCACACCCTGCAGTTCCACCCAAGAGGCAGCTGTACTACGAGTAGTATGCCCATCCACAGGACAAATACCATGGTGACTCTGTGTCGCTATTTTTCTTTGCATTTAATTACATTACTAGTATATAACACGTCTATGCTTTCATTATATGCACATGATATTTTGCACTCAGATTGATTAGTATAAAAAGGTTCATGCAAATGATTAACTGTAGTTCAGGTATATTCTTATTAAGTTTGCGTAAGTCGTGGTAGGCCTTAGAATGACCTACTCAATTTTAATGTATTGTAATTTTGTCCGCTATGCATAATCTTTTTCTCATTCTAGGCATTGAGAGCTACCTTGATCTTGTTAGAGTAATGTGTTTGTAAGATTTATGTGTGAAGGCCATTATTGTTGAAGCTTTACAACTTGGACAGTCATCCCCACCACCTGTGATAAGACGGAAGAGAGGTGACTCCCTGGTGTGATACTCTTAAAGGTTGAGGAGATGGATAATTCTGCATTATACTAATAATGAGAAGGGGGTTAACGCCAGGCAGATCGTGAACATTAGATTTGATTGGTTCCTGTATTTGGTATGCAGACAGAATATCGAGTTGGAAATGTCGACTTACACAAATATCGAGTCGGAAATATCGTGACACAGAAATATCGACAGCAAGAATATCGACTTTAAGGTAAGAAATATCGTTTTTAAAAACAACAAAGTCATTAATATAGTTTGCAAAAATATAGTTGTTTAAAATATCGATTTTTAATTAGTGTTATGTATTTGAGTATCTATTTTAAATGTATGTGATCTATTTTTTTGTATAAGTATTGTTTTTGATATATGTGTTAAATTTTTAGTAGTTATCAATTTTATTTTAATTACATTTTGTGTTTTTAGTTCCGTAGCGGGTTGTGGGTTTATAGGGGAATAGGGTGGAAAGTAATTTAATTATAATAAATTAATGATTATTTTTATTTAGTAATATTTATTTAATTTAGATTTTATGGTGTTATTTGTGGGAAGTAATTTATTCTTAATTAATTATTAAGTGGATGTTAATTAATAATAATTAATTAATTGGTAATTAATTATAGTAATCGCGTTATTTTTAGGAGCGGATTGTGGGGTTTATAGGGGTAAAGGGTGGGAAGTAATTTACTTATAAATTAATGATTTTTTAAAATGTATTAATATTTATTTAATTTAGATTTTATAGTGCTAATTGTAGGAAGTAATTTATTATTAAGTAATTATTAATTGGTTGTTAATTATTATTAATTAATTGGTAATTAATTATGTTAATTGTGTCATATTTTTAGGAGCGGGTTGTGGAGTTTATAGGGGTAAAGGGTGGGAAGTAATTTATTTTTAATTACTTAATAATTATTTGTTAATTAATGCTAATTCATTAATTAAAATTTAAATATAGCAATTGTGTAATTAAGTTTAGATGTGAGTTGTGGGGTTTATAGTGGTAAAGGGTGGGAAGTAATTTATTTTTAATTAGTCATTAAGTAGTTGTTAATTGATATTAATTTATTATTTTAAAATTAATAATGGAAATTGTGTAATGTTTTTAGGTGTGGATTGTGGGATTTATAGGGTTAGAGGGTGGAAAGTAATTTATGTTTAATTAATTAATAATTAGTTGATCATTAATATTAATTCATCAATTGATAATTAATTAGGGTAATTGTTTATTTTTTTGTGTGTGAGTTTTGGTTTTATAGGGGTAACGATTGGGGAGTAAATTAATTTTTATCTGTTTTAATTTGTTTTTTTAAATAATCTTTATTGTTTTATTTAACATGCAAGAGCACCCCCATCCCCCGCTCCCCCACCCCCTCAGACAGGTAAAACATCAGTACATAATTCTTCAGGTGCAATAAATAGCAAAAACAATCATAAAATAATGGCAGGCTTCCCAGGAGTATAAATTCGGGTACAATCCTTTGAATCTCTGTTCCGTTTGTATCCTTAAAGGTACATGTGACTTACTAAAGTTGCAAGTGCATATTCCCTGTTTACTAAAACCAGTCCATACAAAACGGTGATAAAAAACATGCATAGGCTCTACCCATACCCGCTATGCCCTTGCTTCCATTTGATCAGGGGATCCCAGATTTTCATGCCCTTTTTACGTGCACGACACCCTTTTCTTTTATATATGGCTACCTCCAGGCTACAGGTTGCCAACAATCTGGCAAGCCATTGTTGAAAAGCCGGTGGCCTTGGATCCTACCAGGCCGAGGCAATGCATATCCTTAAGACAGCCATAGCCAAAAAATCAATCCCTGTCCATTCCCTACTCGACTCGCTCCTGACGTACCTAACATTATTTCTTCTACTGATACTTCTATTTCTGTTCTTAATACTTCTGATAAAAAATCTGAGATATCCTTGATTAACTTTTGCAATACATTACAGGATGCAAACATATGAATGATGTCAGCTTCATAAAGTGCACAGCGTGGACATACTGTTCCTTTTCCTGACCCCCACTTGGCTATCTTATCGGGTGTATAATACAGCGAGAAACATGTCTTATAAAATTGTGCTTGCATCCTAGTGGACATTAAAAGAGACTGTGACAATTCATAAGCATATAAAAAAGTTTCAGCTGAGACCCCCAATTTGGTCTGCCATTTTGAAGAGCATTTGTCCATGTCGTCCGGCATAGCAGCATTAATAAGATCATACATTTCCCCAATAGATTCAGTTTTGTCTCTAATTAAACTTTCAATGGTTTCTACTCTCTGGAACTTAGCTCTTCCCCCTCCTTTTCGCCACAGATAGTCCCTAACTTGGAGAAATTTAAAAAAATCTCTTCGTTATAGGGTATAATCATTTTTCAATTCGTCAAAAGACTTAAACCCTGAGGAGGAGAAAAAACAGCCAATCTGGGCAATCCTGGCCTGAACCCATTTATCCATGTATGGATCTCCAAAAATCCCAGGGAGATTATGGTTGTTGGATATAGGTGTACAAAATGATAGTCTACCAATTCCCAGAGTTTTACGTACAGTACTCCATACTTTATGGGGATACTAAAAAGAGTTTTAAAACAAACTTTTTTGTAATAACTGTCGCGTAGTTGCCGCCACAGACATTAGAGGCCTAACAGTAAATACAAAATAGCTCAGGAGAATAACAGCCATCATTACTGCCATCATAGATAGAACTCCCTTAGGTGTAGAAAGCAAGCATTATGGGCAACAATGACCCAATACCATACACTTTACAGGTAGCATAGTTCACATTAACAATCAACCACAAATATATAGGAAACTCTCATTGAGTATGGTGTTCAACCTATATACAATTGTTCACAGAAAGCAAAGTTCCTAAAAATAGTGAATGACAGTTCCAAAACATATGACCTACTACGGACAGCTTTTATCTGTATCAAAACCCTGAACCTCACACGTACACTGATAAATGAAGTTGATATCAGTAGAGAACTGGGTACTGTAAACAATGCTTTCTCTATGGAGAGAGTTTACTGTATACCACACTGTTTGCAAATAGTGAAACTTATATGAGAAATACACCAAAGAATATTAGAAAGTATGAACTAAGAACGGTGTACCCTCTAAGCAACAATGTCAAAAAAGAGACTATTCGCTATATATAACCAATATCTGAAGATGCCTAACATCATACTACCTGCACCTTTCGTACAGTGGTGAAAGCCTGGTGATAGCCTATCTTCTCTAGCAAAGCAAGCACATGTACAAAGGTGAGTACCTGGCGCACACAGTCTTCTATGTTATGTAGAAATTGTCATGGTGACATGATTCCGTCTATTAACCAAGTCTGCTTACAAAAGTTACTATGTAGAATCTAACTCTTGTTAAAAACTTTTTCTGCAGAACCAAAAACCTTGTGAGGAACATAATGAACACAAGTCATCTGCCACCTGCACACAGAGTTACTCTTGAATACAAAGATTTATAACATGTTTAAAACCTCTACGCACCGATGGTGCATTAGGACCACATATGTTTTGCAAACACTTACACCCATTCGCTGGACCCAGGCTGTACAGATTTAAGTAGACAAATAATATGATACTTACCTGCCACTATGTAAACTATAAAACAAGCTAGCACACTCATTAGATCTTGTCATCAGTGATGTCATTGGTAATGTCATCAATTATGTTATTTGAGATGTCATCAGTGATGTCATAAATGATGTCATAGAACATGTCATCAGTGATGCCATATTACTTATTTTACTTAATGAGTAGCAAGGGATTTTTATAGGATTTGGGGATAAGGGCAAGTGTTTTTATTAATATCCCATTTTAAAAGAAAATACACACACACACACACACACACACCCATACACACATCAATTAGTTCATTCCATCTTTCCATCAGTTTTTCGTGGTAAAGTACAACAATGCACTACAATGCGTTGTAAAAGTCAATACGTTGTATTACATGTGTTGCAAAGGTATGTGCGGTAAAGGTATGCATGCTAACGACTAATATTTCTTTTTAACCAGAGGATGTCTTCTGCCGCCATCAGATTCAAATAGATATTGTCACCATAATGGTGTATAGATATCCTGTGATCTCCTAGGAATACCTGAGTGTATAAATGTAAAGAGTTAAAATTATGGTGATAACATAGCGCTTTTAAAACACCACATATAACTTAGGATTGGTTGGAAATGACCATGAACCTTTCACATGAACATAATGTTGCCTGCCAGAGAGGAAGTATTCAAACGCTGGGGGTGAGAGATTGGAGAGCAGTGTGGGCTCGGACAGAAATTGCTGTTAGGGGACAAAGCATGCATATTAATTCTCACTGAAGGAATGCGATGGCCATAAATTGGGCTAAGTTGAGAGTACTGTAAGAGGAGAAAGTCAAACACCAAAAGACATGATGGAGAGACTGGCAGCAGGAAAGAAATAGCCTAAGGAAGACCAAGGAGGACTTAAAGATCCTGGACTGTAAGTGAAAGAAAAGAGGGGAAAAGTAGAGAGGGAACGACTCAGGTGGCAATAAGACACTATGCGAATGGCAGGGATATGGTGAGCAGTATGAAGCACAAAAGGAAGGGATGGATGATGGGTATGAATAGGAGGACTTGGTAATTTGAGTTCTTTGAGAAGCAGGTCATTATTTAATGGAAGCAAAAAATGAGTAAAAGAGTTGGGGCAGTAAGAAGAGAAGAACAGTGGACACGGAAATCTTAAACTAGAAGTTATGAAAAGGACTAGGATGACAAAAGATTGAGGAGTCGAAATTTTAACTTAATCCTCACTTCCTACTACCGGAGCCAATGCAGGTTTCTTTGCAGAGGAGTGACAAGGTGGAATTGTTTTGTACCAGAGACCAGCTTAGCCTCCGAATGAAGAACAGTTTTTAAGGGCTCAAGATTGGATTTTGTTATTCCGATCAGAGTTGACTACCCATAATCAATGCCAGGAAGAACAAAAGCATCAAAAAGTAGACTGAAATCCTGAGGTTTCAGAAAAGGCTTTAACTTTTTATGGGGTGCAATGTTGATCTGGCCGCAGATATTGTATGCCCAGTATGGGAATACATGGGAGGTGGTTTTCCAGCCAAAAACCCCAAAATCATTACTCCGCGTGCTGGTGAAAGTGAGACTCTGACTGAGAGCAGATCAGAAAGCCAGGAGCATGTCACTGAATGTCATTCAATCAAAGTAAGATTTTTTTTTTTCATGGTTTAGTGTCAAGAAAATTTGCGACATCCATTTTGAAGGTTTTTAAAGTTCCATAGTCCTCAATCAACGATTTGTAGGTACAGTTGAGTATCAGCCGTGTATTGATGAATTATGATATCATCCCTTTTGAAGAGCATGCGGAGTGGTTCCTGGTAGATGTTAAAAAGAGTTGGGATTAAAATGGCCCTTAAAGGGGCATCACACGGTATAAGAGCAATATTAGATCTTGAGCTACCAGAACTCACATGGGGCTTTCGATTTGAGAGGTATGATGAGTACCACAGAAGAGCTGTACCTTTGATGAAGAACTGGACCTTCGAAGGAGGGATTCTCTTTCTCCAGGATTTCTAATGCCTGATAAGCAACCAGTCTGGTTGCTCTTCCCATGCTACACCTAGAATAATGGTCAAAACTGCAAGATTGGAGGAAGTGGTAGTCGATGTGATCATGCCACTGCGGGGCAATGTTGTTGCGGATAGGGCTCAGATTTGTTCAGATTATGGATGAAAAAAATTATTTATCAATGGATTTTCCTGCAGAGCGTAAGATTGAGGGTTAGAGAGGGATTCTGCACTGGCACAGTGCCTGGTATAGGACCTGATCTCACATCTTATTTAGGGGGCTGTTGAAATAGCTTGGTGATTTTTCATTTGTTCTTATCGAGTGCTTCAAGATTTTAGGAGGAAGAGGTAAGCGTGACCGGATAGAGTGAGCAAAGAAAGTTGGTGACGTCTAGGCCTCTCACATGGGTTGTGTTTTTGTGATTTGGTCAATGAGATGATGAGATTGCGGGATGATGTCTTTATTGCTTTTGGGGTTGCTTCAACTGGAACATTGAAGTATTTTAGGAGAGTATAGTTAATTGATCCGTGGTTCGTATTTTGTGAATTGTTCATCAGAAGAGTCATTAAAGCTACGGTGTCTGTTTCAGAAGGTAAAGGTAATGTGGTGTGAGGGGGCGGAGTGAGGTTTGTGTGACGAATACCTCGAAATGTTTGTTGTGAGTGTGCTGAGTGTTTTGAATGAGTGGGAGTGGTTTTTACAGGTGGCAGAGATGCTGTGTGCAACTAGGTGCTGCACAAGCCTGTAGTGCAGCAGGTACAGTGGAACCGAGGCCCCAGGCTATGAGGGGCCAAATCATGTCCGCATTTTACAACCAAAACGAGGGAAGGGTTAGGGTAAATGTTTCTTATTTCCTTAAAGGCCACGACACTCTTGCTACACCTCTGGTACCGCACTCACAGCTGCATGTCCTGATCCCTATGAATCTCTCACGGTTCAAACATTCAGCTGAGCTGGGTGTCATTTCTGTCACACATGCACTGGTGCTGTTTCCAGTGCTCACGTTTACAGCATGTCTTCCTTTCATTTGAGAAAGTGCGTACCATCAGGGCTTTGTGTGCTCAGCACCGGCAGTTCTAAAAAACAGGTGCTGAGACGGGTCCCTATCGGGTTCTCCATTTCCCCCCCCCCCCCTCATCCTCAGACTGGAAAAAAAAATCTTGACTCTGCACCGGTTCCACCCTTCACTGCCTTTGATGTAACTCAAAAGAGACTCGTTATAGTTCTTTCACAGTCTCATCATTTCAGAACTGAAGCATTTCCAATATTATTTACAACGAAGGTGGTTGGTGCTTATTTATCTTATGCAACTAACAACCATTGACAAAGCCAACAGTCCTGACTTGTAGCTGTAATGTTACTTGTTGTATTATATATCCGGATGCAATGACAGAAGCAGCAAAATACCAGTCGGGCGGCACACTATGCTAAGCACAGAGTGTTAGTTTAGGTGTTCTTAAGCCACGCCCTTAATTAGATCGCCCACGCCCCTTCGAGGGCCCCACGGTCCGTTTTTTCACCCCACTTAAAGCCCTGCGTACAATTACACCAGAAACCAGGTGCCTGACAGAAGTAATCTTAATTGTAGCATGCATTTAACATTTGCTGAAGGAACATAATACAACAACTGACCCATATTTCAGAAAAAGAAAAGAAGATAAAGATAAAACTAGCTGTGTGTCTATTTTGTTTGCCAGGACAGCATGATTTTATATATTGCTTCATCCTAATTGGATCCAGTCACATTGTACACCACCGTAGCCTCTCCGTGCTCTAATAGTGCAAATATTGCAAAATGCTGGACAATTTGGCAATCACATGACTATTTATCATACACTTCATAATTCTGGTCTCTCTTTCTCAGTTTATGACACTCTGCAGTATTTCGTTTATTGTCTTAGGGCCATAGCCATGACGTCATCTGGTTGCACTGTGCCCATTGGGTGGCAATTTTAGGAACCGATAACATAACGCTTTAAAGGGAGCGAATCAGGAAGTGCGCTTTTATTACACGCACCAGATACTGGGTTGGGAGAGACCTGTCTCCCTTCAAAAGAGTCGCCTCGGGTCCCCCTTCCTGTCGCTGAATGCTGTAAATCCGGCTGAACGTGCTGACATCTGCAGAAATAACACAATGCCTCACACGGATGAGTCAGCCCATTGTGCGCCTTACAATAATATATCCTGAGTCTGTGAAGCCAAATATATTAAGGATTGAAAGCTAAATTACCACAGTATATCTAAACGAGGGGCCTAGCTAAACATGTTGCACCGATGCTAGACATTTATACATCGATGCAAAGTAATTTTGGACTATCTTTTCTACTGACTTAATCAACAGTTTGCATCATGCAGTTGTCAGTGCAACATTCTCTGCAAAATAGTCGATCAGCAGTGCAGTTGGTACAGTCTACACACTTTGGCCCCAATTTCCAGGCCCTGCAGAGTGAGACTTTTTTCGTGCCTAGGATGCTCCAGGACTGATAGGCGAAGGGAACGCTGAGCATTCGGACGAAGAGTTTCCTGGTGTGGGGGCAATGTAAACGTTTTTACTGCCCTTACCGCCACTTTTTCACAGCAGTATGGGACAGAAAAAACTGGCCAATCCACTGCCTACTTTAAATCGGGCAGGCAGGTGAATTGGGTGGATTTCCAGTTTGGCAGAGAGGCTACTCCGTCGAGATGGAGACCCTCTCTGCCAAAACTCTGCCCCGAAGTAGGGGTACTCCATCAGGGCAACAGAGCGTTTTACTTCATCGCACTGACAGAGCAAATACTGTATTCCGATGTCTAAATCAGGCCCTTTCTTTTAAGTATGGGAGGAATGCAAAGATGAGCCATTGTTTCAATCCTGTGGGATGCTGTGTAGCTTCTCTTTTTGGAGATCCAATGAAATCTGAGAAACTATGTGTCGACTAGGGCCACCTCAAGTCTTTTTTCCTTTTAATCATGGCCGAGTTCAGGATAGATGTGATCTGACAGAGCCAGCTTCCCTATAACTGTGAGGGCTACAGACCCTGACATTCAGGCAATAGAACCACTAACGTGAGTGTTGTCCCATCAAAGCAAGACGGCCTTATTACCATGCTCTGCCCTCTGTTTCTCCAGCCTATACATTATTATACATTATCTAGTCGCTACTCATATGAGGATGTAATGAGGATCAGATTTGTGGCAAATTTTCATTTCCATTTTATACATACCGGCGTAGGTAGCGTGAATCCAGTGGGTCCCTTGCTCACTTTGCCACTGGATTCAAGATAGCCTGGCTGATGACGGCTGTAAGCCAGAAACTGGTCCCAGGATGCTTGTTTCCGGTCCAGGGAAGACATGGCTTGGCAGTTCGGGCTGGACTGTTCCCATGAGGCACAGGGTCAGACTGATTTGCATATGGCCATGTCTGAACTGGGGTGGCGGAGTGAGCTAAAGAATGATGATGGATTAAACCCAGATCAGTTGACTGGGGGTGAGTGCTTGCAATGTTCAACACTCCGTCCATCATCCCCTTTGGTTTTGCTGTGTTCGCCCTAAGTTGGCAGGGTATGCCCAGACGTGGGTCCCTTGCTCACTTTGCCACTGGATTCAAGATAGCCTGGCTGATGACGGCTGTAAGCCAGAAACCGGTCCCAGGATGCTTGTTTCCGGTCCAGGGAAGACATGGCTTGGCAGTTCGGGCTGGACTGTTCCCATGAGGCACAGGGTCAGACTGATTTGCATATGGCCATGTCTGAACTGGGGTGGCGGAGTGAGCTAAAGAATGATGATGGATTAAACCCAGATCAGTTGACTGGGGGTGAGTGCTTGCAATGTTCAACACTCCGTCCATCATCCCCTTTGGTTTTGCTGTGTTCGCCCTAAGTTGGCAGGGTATGCCCAGACGTGGGTCCCTTGCTCACTTTGCCACTGGATTCAAGATAGCCTGGCTGATGACGGCTGTAAGCCAGAAACCGGTCCCAGGATGCTTGTTTCCGGTCCAGGGAAGACATGGCTTGGCAGTTCGGGCTGGACTGTTCCCATGAGGCACAGGGTCAGACTGATTTGCATATGGCCATGTCTGAACTGGGGTGGCGAGTGAGCTAAAGAATGATGATGGATTAAACCCAGATCAGTTGACTGGGGGTGAATGCTTGCAATGTTCAACACTCCGTCCATCATCCCCTTTGGTTTTGCTGTGTTCGCCCTAAGTTGGCAGGGTATGCCCAGACGTGGGTCCCTTGCTCACTTTGCCACTGGATTCAAGATAGCCTGGCTGATGACGGCTGTAAGCCAGAAACCGGTCCGAGGATGCTTGTTTCCGGTCCAGGGAAGACATGGCTTGGCAGTTCGGGCTGGACTGTTCCCATGAGGCACAGGGTCAGACTGATTTGCATATGGCCATGTCTGAACTGGGGTGGCGGAGTGAGCTAAAGAATGATGATGGATTAAACCCAGATCAGTTGACTGGGGGTGAGTGCTTGCAATGTTCAACACTCCGTCCATCATCCCCTTTGGTTTTGCTGTATCTGTATTTAATGTCATAGTATTTAATTGCTTTTTCAGTCCAAAGTTTATTTGTTAACAGAAACAGGGAGCAAACTACTGCTCCACAGTTTACTAATTTAACTTGGCACACAAGGCTCAGCATGGGTCCAAAGTATCAAAAGGTTTTACCCATTCTGTGTCTATGGGGGAACGCATTGATACATAAGGGCCTAAAACCTAACTTGACTAGCCCATTATAACAGATGTACGTAGATCGCTCAACTTTTACTTCTATGTAATAAACCTAAGTCAGTCAGTCATTCCTTCACTCACTCGCCTATTTACCACTATTGACTCACCTTAAAAAGCTGATGTTAATTCAGACCGTGATTTCGAGGATTAGGGCCAGATGTACGACCCTAAATTGCGGTGGCAAACGGGCAATTGGCCTGTTTGCGACCGCAGTTTTGGGCATGGCCATGTACAAACCTCATTTTGGGAATCAGTAAATTTTACCAATTCACAAAATGAGGTTTGCGACTCGCTATTAGGAAGGGGCGTGCCAAGGGCGTCCCTTCCTAATAGCGACTCGCATTTGTATGTAGCAAAACACGTGCAATTTAACCCCTACTTCAAGTAGGTGGTAAACCATTTGCAAACGGGAAGGGGTCCCCAGGGCTCCCCTTCCCCTTTGTGAATGGGTCAAAATATATGTTTAAGGGCAGGCAGTGGTCCAAAGGACCACTGCCTGCCCTTAAAAAATGAAACTGAAACGTTTCATTTTTCTTTTTTTTAAATGCATCCCATTTTCCCTTTAGGAAAACGGGCTGCATTTAAAAAAAATAACTGCTTTATTTAAAAGCAGTCACAGACATGGTGGTCTGCTAATCCCAGCAGGCCACCATCCCTGTGAGTGCTAGCCATTCCTAATGGGGTCGCAAATTGCGCCTGCCTCATTAATATTAATGAGGCATGCAATTTGCGACCCCATTAGGAATCGCAAACAGTGTCTGAGACACTGTTGTACATCCCAATTTGCGAGTTGCAAATGCGACGCTGTAGGAGAGTAGGATCTGCCTCTTATGTTGCCCCCACTTTTTTTCTGATGTTAGCACTGGTTTCTGGCTATAGTCTGGCTGGGTCCCTGCCAATCAGGGCCCCAGCCTCTCTGTTCTCTCTAAACGACATGGAGTGCACTCTAGGTGCACTAGTGATTGGATACTGTGGTGCCTTATGAGTCCCTAGTATATGGTACCTTAGGTGCCAAGGGCATAGGTACTTCACAGGCCTACCAGGGGCTGCAGCATGTGTTATGCCACCCCTGGGAAGCAGTCTAAATCTGACACCACAGGCCTGCTACTGCAGCCTGGGTGAGGTGGTGCTAGCACCCCTCACTGAGATATAGGTTTCCTATATCTCTCCTGCACACACATATAAACCTATCAGTCACCCCTAAGGCAGGCCCTATCAATGCTGAGGGCAGGGTGCTTGGCTTCTATGTGAGGGGGTGCCTCTGCCTGAGCAGGGCCCCTCTGCAGCTCTCAGAGTCTATTCTCTGGTGCTGTTTGTGGATGCGGTTAAACCATATACTCTTAAGTGCATTATATCCTCGCGGTAAAATGCTAACTTTGGAATGGCTGCATCAAAACATGTCGTGTTTGGTGTCAAACATCTTGGAATACTACCCCCACGCCAATCCTGGCGGCGGGGGTAGCATTCCACCCTTCTAGAGGGATAAGACATGTACCTGCTGTGGAAACGCGGTAGAATCCTGAAGAGCCCTGGCATCACAAAATGGATGCCACCAGTCACAGACACTGGGCTGCCCTCCTGCTGATGACCGAAACTCACAGTGGAGGAAGCCCAACAATAGGCATCCTGTCACAGGGAGGTGTAACCACCTCCCAGACAGGGTTTAGTGTATTGGGGCTGGGTGGGTGCACTCTTAGAGTGCTTTGAAGTCCTGCACTGGGGGAGCAGAAGGCTCCTCTGTGCATATGCCAGTTCAAACCGGCTCAGGGGCTACCTGCCCCTGCTCTGGCGCGAAACTGGACAAAGGGAAGTGGGTGTAGCCACCCCTCCCTTGACCCTCCCATAGGTGGGGTCATAGGTCCCCTCTTTTAGTATAAGAAGGGGAACCCTTGAACTTGCTAGTTAGATAACCCCTGGACGACGCTCTACAGAAGAATCCTGGCCCTTCGACGTTCCACTACCTTTGGAAGACAGAAGAATCTCCCTTGGAGTCAAGGAGTGACTCCCCTGCTTGGCAGGCACCAAAAACGACAACGACAGTCGCAAACTACGCCGCTCCCGCCGGAGTCCGAAGTCCCTGCAGTCCAAGAAGTGGATTTCCTGACTTCTCCAAGGCCATCGTGAGTCCCCAGCGAAGCTGAGGCAAGTGGACCCCACGAGTGACGAGGAACCGCGACCCCTGGGTACCGTGCACTATTGTCGAGTGCAACCCCTTCACAACGTTTCACGAACTTGTGCTTTGGACCACGTGTGGTCCCGACCTCCAACAGGAATCCCTCCGAAGATCAGAGGCCTACACCGTCCCGAGTGACCGTGGGCCCCTGTTGAGTGATTCTGCCCGAGGTGTCTTCGCGATCCCTTGCCCGCCGGCTTGTGGGTCCCCAGAAGACTTCTTAAAGAAACCAAAGGGCTCCCTGGTTGCTCCAGGCCTGCCCTGACTTACCCTCGCTGGGTGAGTCCCTCAGACCTTGCTGGTCTGTGCCATCGACTTTTCTTCATCTCCCCGAGACTTGCTGCTGCCAAGGCTTGTTAGCTCCAATCGAGTTGCCGATACCGCAGTCAGCTGCAGACGTCGAGGGACCCACCGAATCCAGCTCCTGGTCGTCGTCGACACCTCCTGGACCACGTGGCTGAAGAGTCAAGGCACCCGCAACCGACCTGAATCAACCGACGACGGTGGGCATCCATCTTCCTTGCCCCGGGTCACTGCCAAGTGACTTTGAACACTGTCCCCTCTGCTTTCAGGTCATCCTTCTTCAGAATCCAGGCTTGGATTCCACCGGACACTTCTTCATCTCCCGCAAGCAGCAAGTCTTCTTTGTTCGCCATTGAAAACGACGCCGCGACCCGACACCAAAGGACACCTATGCACCCGGCTTCCCTGGGTGAGGTAACTCCAGCACTACGGTGCTCCTGTGGGTGTGGGCCCTAGAACTACTTACCCTGTAAGTGACTTGCTTGTAGGTTCTCCCGAAGTATCCTAAAGCTCTTTATTTCCAACCGCGACTTGCCCCATTGAAGTTAACGGCGATCCGCGCCTGTGTATCCACACTGCACGCGTCCCCCGTGGGTCCTTTACTTACCTGCCTTGGGTGGTTTCGTGAGGCCCCTGCACTTCTGAAGGCCCTAGGCCTTGTCTCCCTGCAAGTCGTTGTCCCTAAGTCTCTTACTTAGTATATGGTCTGGTACGCCCCTAGGGCCCCAACCATATTTTGTGCTTAACTTATTGTGAAACATTGATTTGTGCATATGTTTGTCTTCCAATCTCATAAAGAGATTAGTAGAGAGTTATTTAGAAATAAATACATATATATTTGATATATATACCTGTGTGGTGTCTTTTCATTTGGTGATTCAAGAGATTATATGGTAAAACAAGCTGCTTTACATTCCTCCGAGACTTAGCCTGAAGGCTGCTCTCCACAGCTACCACTAGGATAGCTTTCTTTAAAAGGTTGTCTTAAACCTATCTACCATAAGAGTCGATTTGCCCTGGTGCAAGGTGTCCACTTTAATTAGTGAACAGCATATACCAGGCCAACTTCTCACAGACGCAATTTGAGAGTCGCAAATTGGTGGGTCGTACATCTGGCCCTAGATCTTTTTACTGATTTTTAAAGCATTTCCACAATTAACATGCATCATGAAATGTATCGTGATGAAGAGCCCCTTATATTTTCTTAGCTTCTAACCCCTCCCTATCTGGGAACACATCCCATTCCCATGCGTCTGCAGTCTTTGCCATATACAGACTATTGGAACATTGTTCTAGCCATCTTTCATATTGCAAGACCCATGCTGTGTAAATAAAAATTGCATATTAATGTAACTATAACCAGCGCAGCCAAGTTTTCTTGCTCATGCTATCTGTGCCCAAATGGTTGTGCACATCTATGATATGCTAATCGAAGAAATATGAAGGATATCAAAAAGGGGAAAGAAAGAAAGAAAGAAAGAACCCATGTGCAAATAAATACAATTCATAGAAAATTTATTAACAAGGATAATTAATTAGATCCTAAAACATGTAAGACAATGGCGTTCAACACAGTACACAAACAGCAAAATAAACAATACAATGTTTAATCAAACAGGTGGCTGAGGGAAGGATTTATACAAACATAAGGAGTTCAGGACAAAACTGAAACAACACAAAGCAAAACAATGCATCCTTCTTCAATTACGGCCACATATGTGCGTCGACGGCGTTTCGACCATTGTAGAAATACACGGTCATCATCAGGACAGAACAATAATTATCTGAGCGTCCAAGACAATTGAATAAAACATCTATTCATAAAGTGGACCCAACAAAAAATCCCACAGTCGTATGGAATCCACCAGGCAATTGGCTCAAGGATACAATGATCCAAAACAGAATGTGGAATATATCAGCGCCTCCTATTAGCTTAAATTCAATAACTTCACAAGAAGAATGAAAGAACAAACTTTTCCGTCAGAAAAATGGGAAAAGCCAAATTAATTGACAGTGAGCATGTGTCCAAATCCTACACAATTAAATCGCATTAAATGTCTGTACTTGAGGATCACATAACCCCGATCATATATTCATGAATAATAAACTGTAGATCGCTTTTAATTAATTCAGCACAGACATGGATATATATATATGGGCAGTGTTCAAAGGCCCAGTCCTGCCCAACGGGCTCTCTATATCCCGCTCACTTGCATCAATCCGGAAAGGTGCTTTAGGATCTATTTAATTATCCTTGTTAATAAATTTTCTATGAATTGTATTTATTTGTACATGGGTTCTTTCTTTCTTTCTTTCGTTCTTTCTTTCTTTCTTACTTTCCCCTTTTTGATATCCTTCATATTTCTTCGATTAGTATGTCTTTGTTTCTTTTTAAGCCTTTGATTTTTATTGTTTGGATTCATATTTGATGTATGTATTGTCAACTTGAACCCTTGTAAGGATTCTAGTATTGTTTGCCCCTGGTTCAGGTTTTCAGGGCTGCCCCTGTTGTTGATAACCATCTATGATGTGCAGCGCCTCTCTTTCACATCTTGGCTCCCAAGACAAGAAAAGTGTTAATTAGCTTGCTCAGTGAAAATGTTATATACTTGTTTGAGCTGGAAGCCATCTTTGACTTTCAGTGAACTAATTCTGCATGAAGACTGGTGGGGTTAATCAGAAAACTGTTGCTGATTTATGTTTTCCGCTCACAATAATTAATGAAGAAACATGGAAGGACAGGTTTGTGGGAAAGGTTAGTGATAAATTCCACAGATATCCAACCAGAAGGGTACTGTGTTGAGAGAACTGATATCCTTGGGTTTCATTGGTTCAAATTTGAATTCAAGAACAGACATGCGTTTGGGGAACTGTACATTGCCAAGAAGGGTCTACCTGTGTTGGGACGGCATGATCAGAACAACTTACAGATTATCTTGGACCTGAGTGGCCAGGAGAAGTTTTGTTGCTTGATGAGGGTATTAAAGTTGGTGAGCAGTATCCTACTGTTTAAGTATGAAGATTGGTAAATTGAGTGCTACAAAGTTAGGAATATTCCGATTTCATTTAGAGATAGGTAACTAACAAACTGGACAAGTTGACTATTGCTGATACAATTGAAGCAACGGAAGCCTCATCATGAATTTCACCTTTGGTAGTGGCACACTGCAGCAATAGCAAATTAAGGTTGTGTGTTGACTTACACCATTTGTTTCACAGTACTGTAGTTGTCTAGAATGGATGTAATGTTATCTTTGTTGAAGGGTGCCAAGTGGTTTTCCGTGGTTAATTTGTCTGCGGCCTACCATAAGATTCTTTTGTCTAAAGAAAGTAAGACTTTAACTGCTTTCATTACACCTATTGGGTGCTTCCAATTTGGGGTAGTATCTGCTGCTGCAGTCTTTCAGCGCTTCATAAATGAACTTTTTTGAAAAATTACGGGTGTTACCTTTTTCCAAAACTATATAATAATTTTAGGAAAAATCAAATATGAGCATGATCGGAATTTAGAGGAAGTTTTAGGCATTTTGGAGTCAAGGGTTTGGCCGTTGAATTTTCTAAATGTTCATTTGCTGAGGACAGTGTCATGAAATTTCTAGGGAGGGAACAGCGATGTCCCATTCTCTTCAATTTCCTGTGGAGTAGACTGCACCTATGGCTTCCGCACCTGGTCCGTCTCACACCCTGATCCTCTGGTGTCAGGCAGCCTCTGGAATCAGGATAATTTCTCGCTTATGCCATGGAGTTTGGGAGTTCAGGCACGGCCTCCCTTTGAGTGTCCTTGATTTGGTCAATGTCAACCCCTATGGTAGCAGTGATCTTTACCATTATAAGGAATGCAACACAGGGGAAGACATCTAATTCATTTATTACATTTCTTATACGCCCACTTCCAGAGGGTCTCTTGACGCGGCCTGAGGGTCTAGGAGGCTCTTGCGCCGCAATGAGGGTCTCTTGGGACACAGCGTCTCTTGGGGCAGAGCTGCCAACCATCCTGTCACTCAAAAAAACATTGGCAGAAGGCACACCCAATTATCTGTCAAAATGCAGTTTCTTTGAAATTCAGATGAATATTTGTATTCTACATAGCATGTTTTCTCTGATAATTTTACAATATTTCATGTTTAAAATATCATTATCTTTCTTCCGCAATACTTAATTTCATCATTTTTCTTTGTCGACAATTTCTTACTAAAAATAGAAACAATCCAAACAATGCTTTTTAATAGGGCAACCACAGTCTCGGCTTCCGGTGATATATAGCCCAAAAGCTTCGAAGAGGAACACAGTTTAAGTAAGAGGGCCAACGTGTTTTGCGACTCCTATCACTTTTTCAAGGCTGTAATGACATCATAAATACAGACATTTTACAGACTAACATACCAATTAATGCACTGAACAATACTCTATAAATGTCACTTTCAATAATACAGTATTACTCATTCACAAAGGAAAACAATATCATAGGTAGCAGAGAGAAAATAAACGCTACTCATATATCATATTTACTGTGCAATGAAAAATAACAAATTATATGAATTCTCATGAGCAGGCATCCATTTCATATATAACACAACTTAGATCTTTATTCCCAGCAAAAAAATAACAGAACAAGATGCAAATTCCTATCAAAAGCCTACATCTCTTAATTCAAAAAGAATCTAAATCTTAAAAGAAATGTTAATTCTCTTTAGGTGTTTACTCCTATATTACATACAATTTTTTTAACTCAAGCTAAAGCCTAATTCAATCTATATGTTTTCTACATCTCTTGAACATCTAAACCCTGACACTCTACTTTTTGTCTTTAAAAATAGTGATCACTGACAGCTCCGGTGCTTGGATTTCATGGCCCCACACACAACACTTTGTCATTTGTGCATTACCATGCCCTTAACCACAAGCTTTTCTTCAAGCAACATATTGTATTTACCCAGCTGCAATCTTTGTCTACTCAAGTGAGTATGAATGCATAGTCTATACATTGTGTAACTGTCCAAAGGAAATATTAAGTATGCACAATTTGTATAGTCCTGCTGATATGTTCCTTTCTTTGTTACCATGCACCTTATGAAACACGTAGCATGGCACCATCTTTTTTGCAGGTACATCGGAACTCAGAGCTATCTTACTTCAGAATTTAAAGTCTTGTCTCTTCTGTTCCTGTTTGCTTTTCCTTCTCCCCAGCCTCATTCTGCACCTCCTCCCACTGAAGTATTTTTAATGGATGTCATAACTACTTTAAGATCTTTCATCTACGCTGCCCCAATGGAAATTCTTGATTTCTTCATGGAAACTTGCACATCATATAAATTGAGGGCGAAGATTTGCAAATTGTACACTACATAAGTCCCATCCCAATTAACAACAATAACAGTAATAGTTTAGCAGTAAACTACTCAACAAAGGATTCCGCCAGCAATAGCATTTCCTTCACATTCAAACCTCCTCAGGCAGCTACAGTGAATGCAGAATAAACATGGGCTTATTTTATTGAACATCCTTTCAGTCACTAACCTGACAAAGAAATATCAGGCTGTGAGTCACACAGTGAGCACAAGTTAAAACTATGCAGGCGGACATTAAACCCCATCGAAAGGGGATTTGTAAGTCAAAGGATGCAGTCCCTTGTCACATAAAGGAGAAGTAGCGCTAGAACCAAACAGTTGAATAGTATAGTTGGGGGTAATAAGGCAAGATAGAAGGCAGTGGTCAAATTTCTCGAGACTTCACTATTCTTAAAGTCATATTCTGGAGCCACTGATATTTTGAGATGGATTGGTCGGGATGGCCACGGTACAGGACATTTCAGCAAACTTGGTGGCAGAGAAAGCAAGACCCCACCAACCGTCCAAGCTTCTTTGGGGATGAAGGGCCGAATTTTCTTCAGGACCTTTAATTTGGCAAATCCTTCAACCATACTTTCTCAATTTGGGTGAGGAAAGAAAGCTCATGATCAAAGAGAACTCCCAACTCCCATGTTCTTCCCCTGAACCACTGGGATGGGAGAGGAGCCAAGTAGAGTGGCCCATGAGTCATCAGACCATGATTTATAGTCTCCGCCTATTATAAACAGTTCAGTCCCAGAGCCATTCAATTTAGGAAAGTTAGTAGACCCTCGTGTGGTAATACCTACCAGGCAGTCTTGCACCCATCCAATTGAACTGGTAGAATGGTGGTAACATTTAAGAAATAATTGTGCGTTGTTAGTATAGGAAAATGTTGAAAACCCATAAGATAGATTCAGACCACAGACAGAGCCTGGATGTAAACATTACACACAGCAGGCAATATAGTGGAACATTGAGGACCCCACACAAGCAACAATTTCGCTTTACCTTGCAGGGGTTCATCAAAGTTCAACTTTATTGCTTGTTCTGTTTAATGATTATATATAGGTTAAGGACTGAAAGGAGGCAAGCACAACCGATTGAGATCTATTGTTAAGAAAGGAAGCAAACCAGACTAGATCCTGTCTAGACATTCCTCTGGACCCAAGACTATCAAATAAAATGTCACAGTTAACAATATTGAAAGCTGCTGACAGGTCCATGAGCAGGATCCCTCCACCCTGACCGTCATCCTGCCATGCCCATATCTGATCAAGCATGACTACAAGTCTCGATTCCTTACTACATCCCGGGTGTAACCTCACTTGACCATCATCAAGAAGATTCCAGTCTTCGAAAGAACTGGACGGCCAGCATATTATGTGTTTCTCTATAACTTTTGTCACAGCAGAGGTTTGAGTAATAAGGTAATCCTTTTTGAGCTTCAAAACAAAACAGCCAAAAAACAACTGGAAACAAATAAATATTTTTTCTAATGGATATCAAAATCAAGTAAAAGTAAACTCAGCAAATCTATGGACCAACATATGCTACAGCGGCTCAAGGTCTTATCCAGGTTACCACATTCAGAGGAATGAAGTCATAATGAAACCAACAAGTCATAAGACCAAATGTCTAGACCATTAATTCTGCCAGTGCACTGGTGGTATTCACTTGGTACCTTCATGTCTGGACAGATCAGCTCACTTCAACTGCCAGATACTCACTAACACAAGTGGAAGGCTGGGTGTTGGCCAACTCCCCGACACCGAATGGCAGCACAATCCAAGATGTCATTTAATTATTCCAAATTTGTTGACGGGAAATTCTGATCTTAAGGAAGTTATTTGACGTAAGGCAACAGACATAAACCCACTACCCCCATGTTACGAAGATAATTGGTTTGGCAAAAATGCTCTGATGAGCAGCCAAAAGTGGAAGAGGGCCATACTCAGACCAAGAAGCACAGGTAAAATGAAAAGTACTCAACTGAGCTTTTACGATGTATGGAGCAAGCAGTACCAAGCAGTGCCATTGGCAATTTTAGATTATTTGCAAACCTTGTGCATAGGTTACTTTTACCGCTGTGTGCTGTGGTCCTTCAGTCTGCACCCCAGTCAATTATTATGCGTGTATTCCATTCCATTGTTTTAGCTGGTCTGTGCACCATAGGAGGCAGTCTTGGCCCCACCACTTAAGGAATAGTTTTCTCAAACTGCTAGTCTTCATCCCCTCTGAACAGGAACACGTTTTGTCACTCCAGACACGTTTTAGTTCATTGGATCTCTTCGGTGAGAAAGTAAGCTATGCCATCTCTTTTAATGGGGCATGGGATCCACACGGGTGCCTCCACGCAGCTACTGTTTATATTTTCCAGACAGAAGTCAGCATTCTCATATATTGTGATGTGATTAATATTGTTATTTATGTCCTCTTTTCTTATGGTTCTCTTCAGTACTCCGAGTCACACATTCTTTAGCACAGTCCTAACATGTGAGGTGAGTCCTCACCTCGGAGAAGGCAATTCATTTGCCCCTTTATATAACCCCCTCCCCCATTTTAATTAGCCCTACTCCTTCCTTCTCCAATATCACTTCGTCTCTACCCGCTATACATTCCATAGGTATGAAGTATCAAAGTCTGGTAGGCAAAGCTGAGGGAGGGCAGGAACGAAGGACAAAGCTGGTCTCAAATTAATGAAGATTACTACTAAGTAATTAGCACATTATCAGCCCATTTGCATTTCCCATCACAGTCCTAAAGTGAACATGGACAGGAATTCAGACCACACAAAGAAGGGCCACACAAACAGGCCACAGGCATTAGAGATTGTGAAGGTTTACTAGCAAACAAGAAGTCAATGCAGCGCAGCACCCAGAACACCGTCCCCAAAAGCCACAGAGCAAGAGCCATGCACCATATACTTTTAATGATGCAGAAAAGTGTCAGGTACTACCCAAGTGACAGGACAACAAATGTCAGACAGTGCCACACCCTGCAGTTCCACCCAAGAGGCAGCTGTACAACGAGTAGTATGCCCATCCACAGGACAAATACCATGGTGACTCTGTGTCGCTATTTTTGTGTGCATTCAATTACATTACTAGTATATAACACGTTTATGCTTTCGCTATATGCACATGATATTTTGCACTAAGATGGACTAGTAGGCATAAAGTTTATGCAAACGATTAACTGTAGTTCAGGTATGTTCTTATTACGTTTGCGTAAGGCCTTAGAATGACCGACTCAATTTTAATGAATTGTTTTTTTGTCCCCTATGCATAACCTTTTTCTCATTCCAGGCACCCAGTGCTACCTTGATCTTGTCAGAGTATTATTTTTGTAAGATTTCTGTGTGAAGGCCATTATTGTTGAAGCTTAACAAGTTGGACATTGATCCCCACCACCGGTGAAGAGACGGGAGACTGAAGAGAGGTGACTCCCTGGTGTGATAACCTTAAAGGTTGAAGAGATGGATAATTCTGCATTATACTATATAGTGGGCTGGCCCCACGTGTTCAGTAGACAAAGTAGACGTAGCCGAGTTGTAGTAGATGTAGTTTATTCAGTAGTTGCAATAAGCTGGAACAGGCCCCACCAGGAGCAGCCTCCTAGCTGCTCAGCCCATCTTCCAAACTGTCTCACACACACCAGGCACCCAAGCATTCCACTCACACTGACATTCTGACCGGAACACTCACACTGGCTGAGCAGCTAGGTAGAGGGAACAGAATGACATGACCTGAGGATACTACATATCCTATCCCTTTTATACTGAACAATAGAAAGAACCAAACTAAATTGAAAACAACTATACACAGAAATGTACAAGAGATGTAAATAGTCCGTAAACCCAGGGATGCAAAGAATGACATCACGAGAGGGAAAACGGAAGCACGAAGAAAGAAAGAAGAATTGAGAAATAGAGATGCACATGCACTATACCCATCCTCTTCCTTTCATAGTAATTGAATAAAAAGCAGATAGCGTAATACGAGCTCACATACACAAGTGAGCAAAACACACATGACAGAAGAAAAGGGTAAACTTAACCCAGACTAGAATACAATGAGTTGAACAACACCCAAGGAAGTACACCTCACGTGAGGAGACTGTGGCGAAAACACCATACGCCACTCCTCATGTGAGGGACACTGTGGGACTAAAACCCCAGTGAAAAAAAAAACAATGATTGGGACTGACACCCAAATGTACATATGACGTTGTATGGGACTGACACCCAAGAACTTTGTGCAGCAGAAAGAAGCACAGTGTGACAAACGCACACAATACGTTGACAAAACAGAACGACGTAAAAGCACTAAGTGTAGCGCAGGGCGACTTATACACCAAAAACACAACATGACGATCAAACGTGTAACTGGGACTGACACCCAAACACACACATCCAGACGAAAAGATGTACATCAAACCCACTGTAAGGAATGACATAAGCCCAAGAACATGGAGCGTAACAATTAGTGTCACATGGGACTAAAACCCAAGGACATGTAAAGCATCAATCAATAACCCAATGCAGTACAGTGTGGCACACGCACACACAAGGTACAGAGACCAAAAACTGAGTAAATGGGACTCAAACCCATCTGGGATTGACGCCCCCTAAAAACTGAATATATGGGACTATAACCCATTATTAGAAACGTAGGTGGGACTAACACCCCTAAACATTGAGTATATGGGACTAAAACCCATTACTAATTACATAGGTGGGACTGACACCCCTATACTCAGAGATATGAAAGACACCACCTGTAAACAGAGATATGAGTCACAGCGTGACTAACACTCACAATAGAAGACCACGTGCAGCACAAATTAACTCACATACATAAGAAACATAACTAGATTGCATTAAATGTGACTAAAAGTGGCATCACAAACTGTTATACAGCTTCAACTTTCAGAAATACAAATGCATATTATAATAAACAGATAATGTAAACATGTAGACCCTCGCCGGTGAGCGTCCTCTCACCCGAGATGTCCATCCTTAGGAACATACTAAAATATGCGCCCAACTTTCCAGTTGTCTGACACAGCAGTAATAATGAATGCCTGTAATAGTTATTTTCCGAAGAGTGTCCACTGGAGAGAAGTAATGAGGAAACCACATTTAAAGAAAAATACTTGAATGTACCTTTAGTTGAAAATAATAGCTTGCGTGCAGCTTCCTACAAAATATTGAAGGCTGGACCAATCTTTGCCCCAAATCGTCTGACCTCCACATTTGAGGTGCACACTGCTTTACTGAGTTGCCAAAAGTCACCATGGCTCACCACGAAGAGCAGCGTAACGAATGTCTCCTCAATTCTCATGATATTTGAAGACATCACTGAGGTGCCAAATAGCAAGCCGAACATCACTTCAACATTGGCACACAGCAAATAAGAAAGAGTACCTGAGGTGAAGATCAGGATGGAGTGACGATGCCCTTCACAATGAAATCTTCAAATAACTTTATTAACCAACACAAAACGTGGTTGGCCGATAACGCGCCGAAAGCTCCGGTGCTCAGGTGGTGCCTCCAAACCCAAGATGGCGGCACGTACGTGACGCTGAGCCGGATGGCTCACGGCACGTCTGTGCATGCAAGAAATACCTGGGCATCGATCCACTGCAAACTGCCAGGAACAAAGGATCGTCATAGTTTGAAGTTAGAATTTGCTCGTGGAGACATTCACGCCGCATGAGCCTCGCGCATACCCACACAAGGTAACGTTTTTTTTCTCCAAAATATAGCGCAAGGGCATTGTAAATTAAGTACTCACGCTTGACTGAAACTCAAAGTAAAATGTTAGCTCACACTCCGTGATGCTGTTAAAGTTACCGCTCATTACGGGATTCAAATACAAAAACTGGTGTGAATGACTCTACTGACAATTGGAAAGAGTCACTATTACATGACGCTGTGCCCGCAAAAATAGCCAGTTTCCTCTCTTCAATTCGAGATGGTGCCTGTAAAACTGGATAAGAGATTCCTTTCGGTAAATTGTCCCGTTACTGCAAACGTATATGGGGCGATGTCCAAAAGTCATATGTAATCATACGAGACATGTTCATTAAGAAATCTTCACCAAGAAATTAGCCTGTCACAAGTAGAAATACCTCCCATCCAACGCTGACACAGGCACAATGAGGAACAAAATACCTTCGTTTCAGCATGTACCTCCAGATAATCCTTTGAAACCGCTTCCGTCAGGCAATTTGTCCGTCAAACAAAATGTAGTTGAGGCTGAAGCAGTACACAAATCTTGCTTCTACAACAGACCAGCAAAAGCGATGTTGTGTCAAAAATGAGGTGGCTTACTTTCCTTGAAGTCGCAGTTCTTGTCAAAATGTGCCAGAAGCACGCTTGAGCTAGGGCTGTCCGATGTAATGGACACTGGTGGGGCAGCGAGGCGTGCTTGACATGTTTCTTGGTTGACTGGTTCCTTTTCTTTTCCTTGAATTACTAGTTACTTGTTTCTTTTTTTTTGTAGATGTAGTAGGTTCTTTCCTACACGTAGTCCAGCTGCAATCCAAATCCTTATTTTGCTTCCAACTACTTTTTGCGTGAGATGAGCTCCAAATCGTCGCCATAAATATGTAGTGGTCTAGTCCACATGTACAGCAGACAAAGTAGACGTAGCCGAGTTGTAGTAGATGTAGTTTATTCAGTAGTTGCAATAAGCTGGAACAGGCCCCACCAGGAGCAGCCTCCTAGCTGCTCAGCCCATCTTCCCAACTGTCTCACACACACCAGGCACCCAAGCATTCCACTCACACTGACATTCTGACCGGAACACTCACACTGGCTGAGCAGCTAGGTAGAGGGAACAGAATGACATGACCTGAGGATACTACATACTAATAATGAGAATGGGGATAACGCCAGGCACATCATGAACATTAGATTTGATTGGTTCCTCCGTTTGTGGGAACTGTAGGAGTTGTATCATCCTTGAAATGCTCTATTTTAATGGTGTGCTTTAGGTATTAGTTAGTTAGACTTCTCTTGTCCACCTCTGGAGGCAATCGTCTCTTCCCCACTCTTGAGACCCCATGTTCTTTTTATTCTTGCTCAGAGATACCTTCTTGTGTGAGCACACTCTTCCTTGTCTTGATTGGAATCTTTGCTTCTTTCTGAGATGTTATATTTTCTGACACCTGCTGCTTATGAATTTCTCTATCTATCCTGCAAACTTAGCTTAGTATTGGGGAGTTTCCCTTTAAGGGAACAGAAACTGCATATTTGCCTATCTTACCTTTAACATAGCATGTTTCCCCATTTGCTATTTGACTTGCCTGGACTGTATTCACATATTCTGTATTCAGGTGATTATTGAGTTATGATTGATTTATTAAGATTGCTCCTTTACTAATGTGCTACTAAACCTTCATGGTTTGCAAGTTTACTCCTCTCTGTCGTTACTGTGGGACAAAATACGCTTCACTGTCATGGACATGCTGTATCTGTGATGCTTTAAACCTCGGCTCAACAAAAAGATTCATCCCAATAGGCAGAACAGAGTTTTGACTTTGCACCTGATTTGCAAGGCGCAAATCTCATGTTATCCTCCTTAGCTATCTACCTCCAGAAGAGTTGTATGCCGTTGAAATGGCTAGGTTAATACATGTTGTCTAGCCCTCAATTTAATACTATGGTGACTTCATTTTAGTACAGTAACGCTGCTCCAGTACTTAAAGCAACATTTGATTGGACACGGATGATTTCCAGCGATTCAGGAACAACATGTAGGCACCTACTGGCAGATGAAGCAGGTTAAATGAAACAGGTAATTCCTTACCAGGGTGAGGATGCAGTGGTTGTGACAAAATCTCTCTGTCTCCAAGGCCACATGCCATACCACAAAAGGACCACTGTTACTATTGTTACTGACTACAACCAACTCTATTACCAGAGGCAAACACCACAGGCAGATTCAGGTGCCTTTCTTTTGTCTTGTGATTCTGAACTCACTTCTTCGCCATAGCATCAAATTGAGGGCCAAACAACAGGGATCCAAGGAAATGACACAGCAGCAGCAGATTGCATTGACCTGCCTCTAGTTTCCAATTTTGCAACTAAACATAATGTGCTTCAGAAACTGTAGTACCAGAGCATCTGATGTTGATGAAAGTTCAGCAAAGGTGATGTCAGAAAGAAATCGCTCTTGATCCTCCATCTGCAGCGGGACATCACCATCACTCTTCTGATTAGTGTCAAAGAGAGATTAAATATTCTTCAACAAGGATAGGCCTTTATAGGAAGTGCAGACCCCAGCAAGGAGGGCAAACACAGAAGCAGAGAAAGTAAATTTTAAGGCCAAATCAATCTTCTTGTTCGCTGGATCAACAGGAACAGCCTCCTGCGACGCAAGAGCAGAATGTGAGGAACCACAGTCAGAGATCATCCGTGAAACCTTACCATCAAAGTTCTCCAGTTCACATTCATCTACCAAAAAGCAAGGAAATGAGGGCAGTTTAATGTCCTGCCACTCACTGTTGACAATATTGTTGTGGATGGCCTTAAAGACAAGCAGAGATTCTGTGTCGCTGTAATGTAGAAGGCAAATAATCCTTCAGATTATCTTCCGGAGCAGGAGGAAGAAACTCCAGGTATTTGTAGATGATTAACAATTACAACTGTTTGCCCAACACATAATGTCCCCTTAATCCTCATGAATGTCATCAGGCGAATGATGTCTGGAGGACATCAGCCACAGCCACATCCATAATGACCTATAGCTCTCCAGGAGTCAAGGATATTGTAGGAATAAGCAATACAGGCTCAGAAGACTGCTCAGAATACTTACATGTAGTGGAATGTTTCCCCCAACCAACACCATTGTTAGAAAATTCCAAAACTGTAAGTCACCGAGAGCCAACACTTGGTGAAAAACCTCTGCGTTTTTCTGGTGTCCTCTTGTCGTCAACCACCAAATAGCGTCCCTCACTTCTTCTGAGAAAGCGCCATTTTAAAGTCAGGCGGGCATTCTGTACTTCCCGCAAAGAATGCCTCAGTGCACACTGCTCCCTACAGAAATGACCACCTGCCTCCGAATGAAAGACAGGCACACAGCAGCAGTACATAGGCACGGAGAAAGACAACAACAGCGACTGGACATGCTCTGTCAGCACAACACGAGCAAGGCGCCAGCTTGGCCCTCACTCTGACTAAAGCACAGCACCCAGGTGCTAGATGCACGTGGAAAGCCACATGCATACAGGAAAGAACAGAACAAGAAACAAGTATGAGAGCGGAAACATTTACCTAGGAATGAGGGTAGAGCAAAGAACTGTCTCTGCAGCACACAGACAAACGTGGATGTGTTGTGAGGACAGAGAAAGTCACACCAAAAGAGGGAAGGCAGTAGGGTTAAAAAAGGGTGTTTTCATACAGGGGCAAGTACTTTACTCTTCTTCAGGGCGAGGACTCACCTCATGTTAGCACTGTAACATGATGGTCAAATGCCACCTTGATTTCTGACACGCACACACATTTTGTAATTGCATTCGTATAGCGCTTACTGGCATGGTGCCCACTTTACGTTGGGCACCATGCTGCTCTAGAACCCAAGTGTTGTGTTTTTTTCTAGTAGTTATTATTGGTTAGTGAGATTAGTCTTGTGCTCTTAAAGTCACAATTCCATGCATTCACTCCAGAATCTATGACATCACCTCTATCTTGTATTTGCTATTGCTGGTTTGCAGACTGAGGAGCCAAGCACTAGCATCACATCTACAGCTGCTGTGGGTAGGGATGGGAATACACATTTTTGAATGATTTAGTATAATTAGGGGGCGTACCAACACCTAATTTCAGACCAGGCTTTTATTGATACTTGAGGTGTGTTCTCTGCGTTTATGTGACGGCTTGGCTGAACAATCTTGTGTGTTTATGAAGTTTGGCCCAAGTGTAATGCCTTACATATTGCCTGCCACTCTGTGAGGCAGTGACAAAAACAGGCACATTTCGTTTGCTGGCAAAAAACCAAGAGCAAGGATAGGTTTTGGGGAGCTGGAGCAGTGTAGTACCTTCCAATGGAACTTTGAAGAGATGAATATCCTACACTCACAGGTACATAGGTTCTAAATGGTGAAAGAAGAAGGGACACAGAGAAAAAGTATGTCAAACATATAATCTAATGGCTTAAAATCTGGCCTGGGTTACTAAATAGCATAAACTCAGAGGTATGCTGGTAGTGTGGGGGAAGATACCTGCTGCCTTCTTTGATTGACTCTTCAATTGCCCTTATGTGGCAAAGATGATTGCTTCATCTCATGTACTTTCTCTCTGCTATAAAGTACTAGGTATGCAGCCATTTCCAAGGGTCCCTTCACCCTGGTTTTACAGTATCGAGGATGATGGCTGGAATTATTGCATTAGTCCATAGTCTGATGGCCTTGTGGACTCATACATCAATTGCAGCGATGTGTGTTTGACTCTACAGTCACAGCATCAAATCCGAATGGGTTTACTCTGCCCTCTATCCTTCTGAAGTTGATAAAATAGGTACCATTGAGATAGCTAACTATGAACATTCTCTATGCAGCACCAAGATGCCGATGGGGTGACAGTGTGCTTCACAAATATATGTGTTGTTATGTCATGTCATGTTATGGTATGTTATGCTGAGCCTTGTGAAAGATGCATTATGCAGATCATAAGGCGGGAGCCTGAAAGGCCCAGTGTTATAACTGGAGCGACTAACGACTAGAACTCCGTGGAAGAGGCCTGGGGTTCACTGTTAAACAGGGCTTCAAGGGCACTGTGTAACCACAGAAAGCCTGGAGATAACAATACAGCAGGGAATAGAATGGTTCAGCTAAACTGCAAAAGCCCTACAGATGGAGCATTATTGTGACTAAGACTGGGGTTTGAAGAGTCTAGGTAACCACTAGAGCTCTATAAAAGGGGCAGGGTTGACTGGAAGGGAAGGTCTTAAAAGTCCTAGTGCAACCACTGAAGGTCCGTGGCTGACTGTAACACTGGTTGAAGGGCCAAATGTAGCGTTATCTTGATCACATCCTGTTCTCTCTCTGACTCTTTCTTCATCTGCCCTGATGTGCCAGTGATGTACCATGACTGCAGTGGTTGTCGCTTGACCTGCTGTGCCAAGATGATCCTTACAATCCTCTGTGTCTGTTCGTCAGTGATTTCAGTACACTGCCTCAACATGGAAAACTGAACAGTTGGGATTTGTGTCAAAAGAGAAACAAGCACCATCTACCTATTGAAGCAAATTTAGCAGAATACAAATATTCCAGGCAGCTACTCACGAGTCAGGCACAAAGTGGCAGTCAAATCCCACACCTAAAATGGGTGCTGGCGCGCTTGCGAGTCGACCAGACTCACGACTGGCAAGCAGTCACTTTTTTCTGTTTTATTTTCCTGTTTTTCTATGCTTCTGGATATCGCTGAGCACAGCCCTGGGGTCAGTCACTTTTGGGGTTGCTCCCCCCCACCCCACATTGTGTAACTGGTGGAAAAAAAACAAGTCAGCCCATACTGACCCAATCACATTTTAGTAAAAATTCAAAATGTGATTGACAGGATTCGCAAGTTATAGCTAGTGAGTTTAAACTACAGAGATATAAAAAGTATTAACCCTTTCAAGCCCCCTCAAGAACTTTTTTAAACACCTATATCTCAAAAACTACAGAATGGATCTATATCAAACTATTAAAGGACCGCATGGGCGGCGTGGCCAGCACGGGCAATATGGCGGACGTGTTGTGAGTCCGCTCCGCCACCAATCCCCATTTATCCGCCTTAATTCTCTGCATCTATCAGGCATCCATAAAGTAAGGTCTTACCTAAGCATGGGGCGACCCCTCAGGACTTTGGAAAGGCGGCGATCCTGATGGTCCACCCACCGTGCGGGAACTGGAGATGGGTGCTGGGACCTGGCCGGGTGCGGCCCTGGGCCCGCTGCACCGTGACTTGGCTGCTATACATGTATGCGGGGGTGGAGAGGCACACCGCTTTCTCCCCTCTGGAGCTGGGGCCAGATCGGCGGCACTGACTGGAGGAGACCGGAGCGGGTGGCGTCATCGCTGATGGACCTGGCTGGGGCCCCGGGTGCGGCCTGGGCCTGGATTCACCGTTAGACCCGCTGCTGTGATGGCGGACAGATAACCTGCTCTACATGGGCTGCTGAATCAGAGACACCCAATTTGCATTGCCTGCTGTTTGTGGACGCCGGCGGGGCTGTGTGAGTCAGACGACGTGGGTCGGGCTGGTCCCGACTGCGGCCTGCTCCTGGTCTGAGTGGCCTGCAGTCTGGCGTCGCGGAGGCTGTTGCCATACTGGGGCCTATGCAAAGACCTGGGTTGCGGCTGGCAGCGGCCCTGGGACTATCGGGCTGCTGTGTCTGGATTTGGCCACAGCGCATGGCCGAGAGAGTAGAGGAGTCCTTCCTTCCCGTGTGGCGGATCGGAGCGGGAATTGAGGCTGCCGCGCTGCCCTGGGGCGGGCTGAGGCGTGGGACACCGCCGCAGGAGCGGCACGCTGAGGTGAACTGGTGCCGGCGGCTTGGGGAGGACCCGCTCTGGATGAGACCGCTGGAACCTGCATTGCCTGTTCTCTAGGTGCAATAGTGAAGCCGCAAAGATCGGAAGATATAAGCTGAGGATTTCCTCGGTGGTCGCTGCAACATGCTGGTGACATAGGAGTATTAGAGGTGGAACAGACGTGTCGAGGAGGAACGTTCAGGGAGAGCTCGTGGGACACAGTAATTCGCCCTTGCAAGAGCCTTTGGAAGGGCTGGCCAAATGGAGGTGAGGGTGATCTGACATAGACACATATAATTTAAAAAGAGACTCTAGAAGCTAAGAGTGGGGCTTGTCTCCCGGTGTGATTGTGACACAGAAGTACACACCATAAGGGTAGCATATACACACATTCATGGACTCTGAAGCACTGCAGATGGACAGACTACTTAGTTGCGACGTGGGGAATGAGAAGTGAATGCATAGACATACGTGAGGAGAACGCACCGGTATGCAGGGGAAGCAAATCATCAACCAGATCAGTGGTGGGAGAAGCCTGTCGTTAACTGCTGCAACCGCACTGGTGGCAGCATACACTCATACCCTGGGAAGTAAGGTCTATGCCAGGAGGTACGGCCATGTACAAGTGGTGAGGGGTCACTCTTGAGGGCCTGTATTGTAAGGGAGAAGCACTCCAATAATTTGGCCTGTATAGGACGCAAGTCCGAAGAGCTCGACTCTGCGGTGAGGTGAGGCCACCACTAATGTACGTCTGGGGGAATGAAGCACGGGCTTGTGACTGTGGGATGCTAGACTGTAGTCGCAGGACAGTTATAGGCTGGGCACAGATCAAAATGGCTGCATGATTTGATAGGCGAATTTACACTGCAACGTAGCTGGGTACACCGTGAGCCTGCACCTGGTGCCTGGCCCTGTCCTGTGGGAGGTTTGAGATAGCTGGAACATATTGGAGACCCCTGCCGGTGAGATGGGTCGAACCAGGGGGGCCGGATCGAGGACTTCCTCGCAGCACACTGGCTCAGCGGAAACTGACCCAGCGCACTCGCAAACGCAACAAGACCCCCTGCAAGATCGACTGGACGCTATCCTGGCTGCTATTGAGCGTTCTAGAGAGTCAGTGGAATCTAAAATTGATAAAGTGGCTTTAGATCTCACATTATTACATGCAGATCACCGGAAACTGACGGACAGAGTTACTACTGTCGAACAGGATATTGCAGAGCTGAAACCGGCCGCGGAGTTCTTGGAAAAACAACAAAATGCGAATGAAGCCAGGATACGACAGCTGGAGGAATGAGTGGAGGATGCGGAGGGCCGCTCCAGAAGGAACAACGTCCGTCTGATTGGCCTGCCGGAAGGTGCGGAGGGTCGAGACACAGTAACCTTTCTGAAACGCTGGCTCACGGATATAATATCCCCCTTCTTTACCATAGAACGAGCACACCACATCCCAGGCCAAAGACCGGCGCCTGGCTGTGGGGCGCGCCCTCTTATATTTAAGCTGTTGCACTTTAAAGACCGTGATATGATCCTGCGGGAGACCAGGAAGATGCCGGAGATTAAATATGAGAATGGGAAAGTTCTTTTCTTCCTGGATTATACACTAAAGGTTCAGCGTCAGAGAGGAGCTGGACATTGCATATTCGCTGTTTTATCCTGTAAGGCTCCGTGTGGTCTCTGAGGGGAAGTCAAGGTTCTTTGATACGCCCCGGGATGCATGGGATTGACTTGAAGTGACGGGACGATTCACGGGACCCAGGCCGTCAGTTCGCAAGAATAATAAGGAGAAAGATGGCATGAAGGATTGTTGTCGTGGGTCCAGGCAGCGGCACCGGGTCTCATCGGTGGTGCCGGATCTTGACCTGATCAGACAGGAGCAGCAGGTGGCAGTCCGAGTGGTGGAGAGAATTGCGGAGACCGCCGAGACTAACAGTAAAGAAGGGACTCCGGTTCACCCACCAGAAGATGATGGCAGGTCGGCGGCGGACCAGTCGGATGTCATGTCCCTGCGGATGCCAGATGTGACGCCACAGACTGCGGATGGTATTGTATGATGGCTGGGAAACAGCGGTTACAACGCATGCTTTAGATCGCATGCCGTTACAACGCGGTCGTTACAACGACCGCGTTGTTACAATGTGAACCATTACATTGCAAGTCGTTACAACGACTTGCTGTAGGGGACAGAAGGTGTTGGATTTGCAATCCAACACCTTCCCTGCTGTTGCACAAACTGGAGTAGGAATAGTAAATTATACTATTCCTAAGTCCAGCGCTCCCCCTACAGCAAGTCGTAACGACTTGCGTTGTTATGGTTCGCGTTGTAACAACGCGGTCATTGTAACAACTGCGTTGTAACAGCATGCGATCTAAAGCATGCGTTGTAAAGGCATATATTCATGATGGCTGAGATCTCGATACCGCCCCCCTTTTAAAAGCTGGATGCCCAACTGTGTCCTAGTGACGTTTGGTTTTCTTAAGCACTGCACTGAATAATATAAGGTGGGAGCAATGCGATTGTATGGACATACTGTGCTACAGACATTGCAGGTGGGCCGCCCATGCGGAACTATATGTCTTGATGCTTAGATTGGCGCTAATTTGGGATCTCTGGGTGGCAGGTTTAATGTGGCTTCACACCCCTTTATACCTTTCTTTCTTAAGGTAACCAGTTCATTGTACTGACGGGTTGTTTCTTCGTCAGGGTTTGGGTAGTACCTCTAGTTTTGCGGGGACCGCTCCAATGATATTTTACGATTGTTGTATAGGTCTATCTTTTTTTCATTTAATTGTATTATTGAGTTTTCATATGGGAGGGCCGAGAGTCGTTGCCATGTTCTGTCAGATTACATATGCAACTGCATACATGGGCCAGGATGTACTAAGCGTCCACTCCAGACACGGTAATGGCTGATCACACTATACTCACTTGGAATGTGCGGGGTCTCCGTGCACCTTCTCGCAGATTTGCGGTTTATGCCTACATTAAGCGACACAACATACGCATTTCCCTATTGCAGGAAACACACCTCAACGAAGTGGCTCGGCTGCAGAAAAAATGGAGGGGAAGGGTATATGCCACTGACTGCTCTCTGTTTGCACGTGGGGTCCTTATATGGATCCGCACGGGCACACCTTTTGCAGTGGAGGAGGTCCTTGCCGACAAAGACGGCAGATATGTTTTTCTGAAGGGCCGCTTGGACGGGCGCTATATACTATTGGACAATGTGTACGTTCCTAATGTAGACCAAGGGAATTTCCTTAGCTCACTCTCTTTAGAGCTGGCGAAGTGGTGTGATATCCCATGGTTGATTGGTGGGGACTTTAATAGTGTCTTCGACACAGGTCTGGACAGATCCTTCCCTCCTCTTCGGTGTGCAGCCGCTACAGCTAATTCAACAGCGCTGGGTACATTGGTGCGGGGGTGGGACCTGATGGACATCTGGAGACATCGGAATACTGTTGGGGGAATATATTCATTTTACTCAGCACCCCATACCTTACACGTGCGCCTAGACAGGTTTCTATGTTCAACTCCTCTACTTTCTTATGTGAAGGGCTCGGATTATTGGGGCCGAACGCACCCCGACCATAATCTGCACTTTGTCACACTGGCATGGGAAGGCGGAACGCCTGCTATCCCCACATGGAGACTGCAGCGGGCGATGCTAGAAGACCCCTTCTTTCGGGAATCCATTAGGGAGGCCATTGGTGATTATTTTACTCTTAATGCGTGGTCTGCCTCGTCCACCATGATTGAGTGAGATGCCATAAAATCTACTTTGCGGGGAAGGTGTTTGGGACTGGGGGTGGTCTTAAGAAGCAGATCAATTCAGAATTACTGGCACTTGAAAAGAAATTATTGACCTTAGAATTCCAGGTGGTGGCGGGTGCACCGGACTCGGCTCAGCTCTCGGGAGCACGAAAGAAGCATACAGAGCTTCTTGAACGTCAACGGCATCGGTGCATGCTAAGGCGGACAGGTCTGGGGCTTTATTGGCTTGGCTGATTAAACAGGATAAAGCCACAGGACCCATCACTGCACTCAGATCGCCGGAAGGTGACATTAAATATACACACCACGAAATCCATAGTATACCGACCGCACACTTTACAAGATTATGTACGCCGGCCTTGGCCGCCACCGTAGCAGAAATAGACTCTTTCCAGGATGGTCTTCCATTCCCCACCCTCACTGTTGAACAACGCAAGGAGTTGGAGACACCACTCTTGTTGGAGGAGGTAAGGGGTACAATGCGTGCCCTGCCTGCTGGAAAGGTCCCTGGCCCAGACGGCTTACCCCACGAATTTTATAAAGCATATGCTGACTTGTTAAGCCCCCACCTCATGGCGGTATATACCGAAGCATTAGAAGGCGCTCCCCTACCGGCCTCCCTGACAGAAGCGACACTGATTACACTCCCAAAACCGGACAAAGATCCCACACAGACGGGCATCTACCATCCTTTGGCATTGCTGAATGGGGACTATAAGATCTTGGCGGGCATTCTGGCAGGCCGGTTGGCGCTCCTCACCCCGCACCTGGTTCATTCAGATCAAAATGGCTTTGTTCCAGCCCGTAACACTACGTTGAACATTCGCAGGCTCTTCAGGGTGATGCGTAGTATGGCAGCGACATGGCCTGCAGCGGGCTGTATAGTCCTAGACCTGGAGAAGGCCTTTGACACGGTGGAGTGGCCCTACATGTTTGCCGTGCTGCAGCATTTCGGATTTGGGCCATATTTTCTCAGTCTTGTCAAAATATTGTACGAAGCTCCCTTGGTACGTGTTCGTCTTGGAACCTTGTTCTCTGGGCCCATACCGATAGGGAGAGGGACCAGACAAGGGTGTCCCCTTTCCCCATTGATCTTTTCCCTGGTCATGGAACCATTGGCTATGGCGTTGCGCAGAACAGCTGAACATTGGGGTATACCGCTGGGTGAGGAGATGCACGCTGTCTCTCTCTATGCAGATGACATCCTGCTTTACATTAGAGATCTGCGCGAGATCCCTCCGGTCATACCGTGCATTCTTAAGCATTTTGCCTCGGTTTCGGGCTTGGGCGTGAATTGGGGAAGTACTGCTTATTCCCCTTCACTCCTCATGCAGACTCCCCCCGCCTCGTGGTAGATGGTGCACTGGTGGCTTGGCAGCTGGTCGTGTTCCGATATCTGGGAATTCAGATCCCCCACGCGGCCCGTGACCTCCTTGATGGGAATCTGACTAGGACAATCACGGCTCTGCGCTCCCAGATAGGATTCTGGAAGACACTCAACCTTTCGGTTGCGGGTAGGGTGGCACTGATTAAGATGGTGATGCTGCCCAGATTGTTGTAGTATTTTGCTAACCTACCATTATATCTGCCAGCGTCGTTCTTTCGGCCGCTCGAGGGCGTGATGAGAGACCTTATATGGAACAACACGCGCTTCAGGGTGGCTTTAGTCAAACTGTACCTGCCAAGTGCGAGAGGAGGACTGGCCCTACCCAACTTAGAACATTACTACCTGGCGTCCCAGATTCAATGGATTGTGAAATGGGTAGCAGAATTACATCTCACGTATACGGCGAAAGGTAGTTCTCCGTATACGATGGAGAAGCTCCTCTTTATATTTCACCCATTCACTAGATCGCATAATTCTCTCCCCCTTCTGGTGCAAGTTGCCCAGAAATGCTTTTGCAGAACCTTACGCCTTTCAAAACATGTCATACCATACGTGCCTAAGCTTCTATTGTTGGGGATGCCGAGGGAGGGGGGTGGCGTTCGCATGGTGGACCTCGTGGACTGGCAAGAAGTAGATATATGCACGTTAGGAGCTGAAAGGTGAAACGCTTTGGTAGAGAGCATTTTCTGCAATAAATGAAATTAAGCATCTTGGAGTGACCTGGATTTTTCTTGACAGAAGAAAAGCTGTTTGAATATATATATATAAATATATATATATATATATATATATATATATATATATATATATATATATATATATATATATATATATATATATATATATATATATATATGTAATCCAAAGTGCCCTGAAGCATCGGGAGGTCACTCGACGGAGTTCTGCCATCTGGCTGTATGATGCAGCCTGCCTTCCTGTTCCACTTGTAATTATCTGCCAACGCGTTTCAAGGTATTGCACCTCTTCTTCTAGGGCAACAAACTTCACATCTGAGGCTCGCATTATTTCTGTGACATTTCCGGTTTTATTTATAAGTATATCCGCCCCCAATGGGCATGTGCTAAGTGCAACATCAGTTAATGCATGATGGGACACCGAGTCCCTAATGCGAGAGTCTATGTCTTCTTTAAATAAATTAAAATGTTCATTTGCATTAGTAACGTTTTTTGTTTCCTTAGTAGGTTGTGGTTAATTCAGACAGGCTAATTTCGCATGTAGAGCGCCGTGCCAAGCAAATTTCGAAAGTTCAAACCTGCGGCCTCGCAAAGCTGGTAAAGCATTTCTCCCCCAGCTGGCGATGGTGCTCCTCCCCACGGCCAGGCTGCCGTGTATAATTATGTAATCCAAAGTGCCCTGAAGCATCGGGAGGTCACTCGACGGAGTTCTGCCATCTGGCTGTATGATGCAGCCTGCCTTCCTGTTCCACTTGTAATTATCTGCCAACGCGTTTCAAGGTATTGCACCTCTTCTTCTAGGGCAACAAACTTCACATCTGAGGCTCGCATTATTTCTGTGACATTTCCGGTTTTGGTGGGAAAAAAAAAATATATATATATATATTTTTACAATTTTAAAGAAAAAATTAAAATAAATAATAATATTAAAAGATATATTTAAATAATATTAGGAAAAGTCTAACAATAATATATGTACTTCTCCCACTCCACCCTGTGTAACAATAGGGAAAGCGGTGGCTTAACTGAGGGATAAAATGTACTAAATGTACTATTCACGCTCCAGTCTGTACAACGGTAGGGAAAGCGTTGGACTTCAGAGAGGTTAAATTTACTATTTCCACTCCAGTCTATGCAACAGTAGGGAAAGAGTTGGGCTTCGGAGGGGTAAAATTTACTATTCTCACTCCAGTCTGTGCAATAGTGGGGAAGGCGTTGGGACTTTGGAGGGGTTAAATTTAGTATTCCCACTCCAGTCTGTGCAATAGCAGGGAAAGCGTTGGACTTTGAAGGGGTAAAATGTACTGCTTCCACTCCAGTCTGTGCAACAGTAGGGAAAGCACTGGACTTTGAAGGGGTTAAATTTACTATTCCCATTCCAGGCTATGCAACACTAGAGAAAGTACTTCACTTTGAATACAAAACATATCTAAATTACCTTATTAATTTACAACAAATATAAAACTCTTAATAGTTAAAATATTAATTACCTAAAAAATTAATTAGATATAAAAATACAAAAAACAATTAAACATTTTACATGATTATTAAACAAAGTAATAATTATAAATAAACAAACATGTATTACTTAATTACCTTCCCACACTACATCCCCCAAACCTAGCAGCTCACACTTAAAATATCACTGAAATAAATAGGTATAACACAATTAACATAATTAATAATCAATTAAATATGTATTGATAAATTATTAATCAAATATTAATTATTACTTTAATACCTTCCCACCCTATGCCCCTACAAACCCAGCAGCCCGCACCTAATGTATGACTTTAAAATGTAATTATTACACCATTTATATAATTAATAATCAATCAAGTAATTTAAAATAATTAATTGTTATTTATTACTTAATTAACTTTCACTCTACTCTCCCACAAACCCAGAAGCCCACATCTTATATATAACAGTAACTTACAAAATATAATTAATACGCAATAGACATAATTAATAATCAATTAAATAATTGTAAAAAAATGAATAATTATTATTTACTTAACTTTCCACTCTATACCCCTTCAACTCCAGCAACACACACCTAATATATAACTAAAAATATTATTACACAATTTACATAACTAATAATAAATTAAATAATTAAAAATAAATTCATAATTAATTGATAATTTATTATTATTTAACTTCCCACCCTTCCCACCCTTTACCCCTACAAACCCAGCAACCTAGACCTAATATTAAAGTTACAAAATATAATTATTGCACAATTGAAATGATTATTAATCAATTCACTAATTAATAATAAATTAAAAATTGTTAATTAATTATAATTAGTTAACTTCCCACCCTAGACCTCTACAAACCTAGCAACCCTCTACGGCACTATAAATTACTAGTAGCAATTAAATAAAAAATTATGAATCACTTTAAATGACAAACTATTTTTAAAAGTAGTATTAACAATTATACAAACAATAACACATTTAATTAATATATGAACTAAAACACATAAAGGTCATTTAAAAACAATATTTTTGACAACTATATTATTAAAAACAATATTAACAACAAAGATATTCTTGAAAATGATATTACTTACCTAAACAAATCGTTATTCTTGACAACGATTGTTAGAAATGGGGGTCTCTAGTTGGCAGTGGTAGGTACCTTTGTCCAAATAGGGACCCTTTTTCCTAGTCAGGATAAGGGAGTTACACTCCTAAAATAACCCCTGCTCACCCCCTTGGTAGCTTGGCACGAGCAGTCAGGCTTATCTTAGAGGCAGTGTGTAAAGCATTTGCACATAATCAACAGTAATACAGTGTAAGCACGACAAAAGGACACCACACCAGTTTAGAAAAATATCCAATAAAACAAGACCAAAAACGATAAAAATCCACAATACAGTATTCAGAAATCTTCAGTTATCAAAATAACCTTGAAAAACAGTTCCTTGATGTCGATAGCTCCGTCCTGGGCTATCACGGCGTCGTGAACAAACAAATCCAAACAGTTCTGGCTGACCGAGGCGTCGTGGGTCAGCTACGGTGTCGGGAAGACCCGCAAAACAGTACCTTTAGAGAGGCAGGGCGTCGGCAACCTCTCGTTGAGTTCCCAAAAGCAAGGCGTCCGCAGGCATCGGTTCCGGAGGTCGGTGCAGGAGTCATCGGACCCTTGAAGTCACATGCGTTGCAGATCGATCTCCTCACAGTGGAAGTCAGGAGCGCTGGCGTCGGCAGGCGTCGGGTGATGCGGTGCGAAGTGCAGCGTTGCGGTGCGCAGTGCCCTCAGGTCGTGGTGCGAGCAGCAGCTTGGTGGCGGCGTCAGATGGCGTCATCGGTGAGACCAGGGTCGCGGTGCGAAGTGAATGCGGTGCTCGTCGCGGTGCTGGCAGGTCACGGTGCAAGCAGCGTCGTCGTCGTTGCTGAAACGCTGTCGTCGGCTGACGAACTGGAGTCGATGGCGCCGGTAGGCCAAGACTGCGGTGCGGGATGAGGGTGGTGCGTTGTGTAACCTTACGAGCGGTGCCCTCGAACCACGGTGCTAGCAGCAGCGTCGATTTTGGCGTGAAGCGGCATCGTCGGGGATACCAAGGCGTCGTCGTGAAGTGAGGCGGTGCGGAGTGCGGTGCCCACAGGTCACGGTGTGAGCAGCGGCTCGGTGGCGGCATCAGCAGGCGTCGGTGAGACCAGGGTCGCGGTGCGGCGTTGCGGCGGTGCCCTCTGCGGTGCCTTCAGGACACGGAGTCGGCAGCGGCGTCGTAGACGGCGTCGGGTTGCTTTTTCTTCTGTTGCAGCACAAAACACACAGTTCCCAGTCCTGAGGGCAGAAGAACTTGAAGTCTTTGCTGTTCCTGAGACTTCTTGAACAGGGGGTAAGCTCTACCTCAAGCCCTTGGAGAAACTCACAAAAATAGATTGCAGAAAGTTCAGTCCAGTCCTTTCACTGCCCAAGACAGAAGCAGCCACTGCAGGCCAACACAGCAAAGCACTCAGCAAAGTGGTAGTTCCTCCTCACAGCTTCTCCAGCTCTTCTTCTTGGGAGTCTTCTTGGTCCAAAAGAGTTCTAAAGTTCAGATGTTTGAGCTCCACTTTTTATAGCCCAAAATTCTCTCAGGCAGAGAGTGTCTGTGCCCAGCCAGAACCAGTTCTGCCCTCTCTGGTGTGGCTTCATGGCAGGAGGTGGAGACTGCATTGTCAGAGGCAGACCAGGCCCATTCAGGTGGAAGGAAATCTCCTCCCCCTACACTAAATGCAGCCCAGGTCTATTCAGCCCTTTCCTGACCCACCTAGACTATCCGGAGCCACTCCTGCTCCCCAGTCATTCAAAACCCAGACAGTCAATCCACAAACCCAGCAGAGGTCTGCTGGATGGCTGAGCAAGAAAATACCTACTTTCTAAAAGTGGTATTTTCAAACAGAATGTAAAAATCACCTTCACTAAAAGATGCATCTTTAGATTCTGAGTTCAGGCATTCTAAACTTTATTTTCCTAACTAGTTCCCAGGGCCAGTTATGTTTATAAGATGTTATAAACAAACTCCCCATTCTGTCCTATGGGGAACAGGTAGCCTTGCAATAGTGAAAAATGAAATTGGCAGTAATTCACTATCAGGACATGCCACACACAGGGCATGTCCTACCTTTCACATACACTGCACCCTGCCCACAGGGGTACCTTGGGCCTACCTTAGGGGTGACTGACATGTAAGAAAAGGGAAGGTTAGGGCCTGGCAAGTGGGTGCACTTGCCAAGTTGACATGGCAGTATCAGACTGCACACAGGCTCTGCAATGGCAGGCCAGAGTTACATGTACGGGCTGTTTGTGTGGGTGGCACAATTCAGTGCTGCAGCCCACTAACAGCATTTGATTTACAGGCCCTGGCACACTCAGTGCACTTTACTAGGGACTGACACATCAAATAGGCCAATCATGGAAACACCAATCTATAAAACATTTTACCACAGGAGCACTTGCACTTTACCACTGATCAGCAGTGAGAAAAGTGCACAGAGACACTAAGCCAGCACAAACAGAGTCGAAACCGGGAGGTCAGAAAGCAAAAACTCAGGTGAAACACGCCAAAAGATGCCAAGTCTAACACATGTCCCCTCCAGCTGAAAGTAGGGAGAACTACCCAACCTCCTGGGAGTTCTCTTCACTAAGGTGGAAGAACCTGGATAGACCATCTGCATTGGCGTGTTCTGTGCCAGGGCGGTGTTCCATCGTAAAGTCCATTCCCTGTAGGGAGATGGACCACCTCAGCAGTTTTGGATTCTCACCCCTCATTTGCATCAACCATCTGAGGGGCCTGTGGTCTGTCTGAACCCAGAAGTGAGACCCAAACAGGTAGGGCCTCAGCTTCTTCAGTGCCCAGACCACAGCAAAAGCTTCCCTTTCTATGGCACTCCACCTCTGTTCCCTGGGGAGTAGTCTCCTGCTAAGGAAGACTACAAGCTGGTCTAGGCCCTCTTCATTTAGTTGCGAGAGCACCACTCCCACACCATGCTCTGAAGCGTCAGTCTGCACGACGAATTCCTTGGAGAAGTCGGGTGCCTTGAGCCAAGCACCATGCACACGGTGGCCTTCAGGGCATCAAAAGCCTTCTGGCAGGACTCAGTCCAGATCACCTTCTTGGGCTGCTTCCTGGAAGTCAGCTCTGTTAAGGGGGCAACAATGGTGCCATACCCCTTAACAAACCTCCTGTAGTACCCGGTGAGACCTAAAAAGGCTCTCACCTCTTGGCTTGTAGGGGCGCCACCTGGCTGCTTCCTACCTGGTGTCCCAAGTACACCACAGAACCCCGCCCGATCTGGCACTTACTGGCCTTCATCGTGAGGCCTGCCCTCTACAGCGCCCTCAACACTTCCCAGAGGTGCTGCAAGTGTTCTTCCCAGCTGGAACTGAACACTGCAATGTCATCCAGGTAGGCGGCACTGAAATCCTCCAGTCCAGCCAACACCTGGTTGACCAACCTGGAACTGGTAATGTCCTTCTGGGGTTGAGAATGCTGACCTCTTCTTGGCCCCATCGGTTAAGGCAATCTGCCAGTACCCAGACGTTAAATCAAACGTGCTGAGGAACTTGGCAGCCACCAACCGATCAATGAGCTCATCAGCTCTGGGGATGGGGTGCGCGTCAGTCCTGGTGACGGCATTGAGCCCACGGTAGTCCACACAAAACCGCAGTTCTGGAGTGGCACCGGGTGCAGCAGCCTTTGGGACCAAGACCACTGGGCTGGCCCAAGGACTGTTGGAGGGTTCAATCACCGTTAACGCTAACATCTTAGAGACCTCCTCTTTGATGCTGGCCCTGACCCGGTCAGTCTGCCTGTAAATTTTGTGCTTCACAGGAGGGTTGTCACCGGTGTCCACGTCATGGGTACACCAGTGAGTAACACCTGGGGTCAGCGAGAACAGCGGGGCAAACTGTCCCAACAACTGGTGACAGTCGCTCTGCTGCTCTGGGGTCAGTGTAGGGGAGAGGATCACACCTTCCACTGACCCATCGTGCTCCCTGGTAGACAGGAGGTAAGGGAGAGGTTCACTCTCCTCTTCCACCCCATCATCTGTCGCCAAGAGCATGCTCACTTCGGACCTCTCGAAGTGGGGCCTGAGGCGGTTCACGTGCAGGACCCTCAAAGGGTTCCTGGGAGTCCGCAAATCCACCAGGTAGGTGACATCACTCTTGCGCTCCACCACCTCAAATGGCCCAGTCCACTTGTCCTGCAAGGCACAAGGTTCCACTGCGGCTATGACCCACACTTTTTGCCCAGGTTGAAATTCGACCAGAGTGGCATTCTGGTCATATCACTTCTTAATTTCTTCCTGGCTTGCTTCTAGGTTCGCCTGAGCGAGTTTCCTGAAGCGGGCAGTTTGGTTTCTGAAGGCCAGCATGTAACTAAACACATCCTGGGGAGTTTTCCTGGGAGCTTCCTCCCAGCTTCCTGCACCAAACTCAGAGGTCCTCTCACAGGGTGACCATACAGAAGCTCAAAGGAACTGAACCCAAGAGACTTCTGTGGCACCTCCCTGTATACAAAGAGAAGGCATGGCAAGAGGACGTCCCACTTACGCCTCATGGGTTCTGTTAGACCCTTAATCATGCCTTTCAAGGTCTGGTTGAATATCTCCACCAAACCGTTACCTTGTGGGTGGTAAGGAGTGGTGAACTTGTAGGTTACTTTAAACAATGTGGACGACCCCACTATGTATCTAGAGTGTTATCACTGTATGTGGTATGAACATGGACCCATTAGGACCAGCCGGGACTACGGGAGACTGATACAGGTTTGCAGCAGGGGACTCGCCAAATCCAAATTGGTATCCTGGATGAGTACCTTACCCTCCTGAGCCTCGATAAACTGCCAAATTTCCATAATAGTGTATTTTTACAAGTGTCAGTAAGTACACCGACACTTACCCCACACACCTTAGCGCGTGTGTAGGTACTATTCAGGTTTCACGTGGCATATTTTACCTTTGCCACTCACTTTTCACTCACCTGGTCCTGAAGAAAGCCCTCACACTTGTTTTACGGGCTGAAACATGTAGACCACCACACATAGTCAACTTACGGTAAAAAGTCCAAATTAGTTGTACTATACACATTGTTTTTAATCATATACTGAGCCGCCAAAATTAAAACTAAGGGCAAGGATTCTCAGAGATATTTTTAATTGTAGTATTTCACTTCACATCACATATTCGCACCACACCAGCTCCGCTGTAACCAGGCGTCGTAGCACAACCGGGCAGCATTCGGCCGCCCGGTTGGGACCCCAATGATGAAGCATGACACCAACTAGGTTGGTGTGTGAGGGGTCTTTTAAACATACCTAATGGGTCCATGTTCATACCACATACAGTGATAACACTCTAGAGACATAGTGGGGTCGTCCACATTGTTTAAAGAACTTGTAGGTTACACCACACTCCTTCCATAGGGATGTCATATACTTGGATATGAAATTGGTTCCCCTGTCAGAAACCAACTCTCTGGGGAACCCCATGCGGGAAAAGATCCCCATTAACGCCCGGCCCACCACTGGCACAGTCGTTGTCCTGAGAGGGATGGCCTCCGGGTACCGGGTGGCATGATCCACCAAGACCAGGATGTACCCGTTGCCCATGGCTGTCTTGGGATCCAGTCTATGTCTATGTGTAGGTGTTTGTAGAGCGCACTGTTACTCAACAGAGTGTCCTGGCGCTAGGCTGAAAAGATCGCAGTATGGGAAAATAACTTAGGGGCAAGAAAACAGCCAAATTTTTAGTTTTTTTCGAAACAAGGGTGTAGATTCAATGCTTCTTAACTGCAGAGGCATTTTGTTCCAGTGGAAGGGCCCCAGGAAGGAGAGAGACTTGCCTCCTACCCTGGACTTTTTAAAACGGGGAACATTAGCCAACAACAGATCAGCAGATCGAAGATTTCTGCGAGGAGAGTAAAAGGAAATCCTACGTTTGAGGTAGTTAGGTCCTTCCCCGTAAAGTGCTTTCTGTGTGACAAGCAGAGTTTTAAAAATTATTCTTTTCCTAACAGGGAGCCAGTGCAGGCTCCTCAGAAGGAGTGACACACGCGAGTTTCGAGGTAGCTCAAAAATGGTGCGGGCAGCGGCATTATGAACCAATTGGAGCCTGTCCAGCAGAAAACCAGGCATGCCGAGGTAGAGTCTATTCCCATAATCCAGCCTTGATATAATCAGGGCCTGGATCACCTGTTGTCTGGCAGCTTTGGACAAAAGGAACAAAAATTTACGCAGAAGGTGCAGCAGAGCCAAACAGGCGCCAACTACTGTATTGACCTGAGCGCGAAAGAGCAGCTGGTGATCCAATTTAAACCCCAGGTTCTTCACCACTAGGCTATTTCCTGAGGGGGCAGGAGCGTCTGCTGGCCAAAAAACATGTAAGGGAATTTCTGCCGCTTTACCAAAGAAAAGCAATTCTGTCTTACCAGCATTACATTTCAGCTGGTTAGCGGCCAGCCAACCGAACACAGCTGCAAGACAGGAGCTGATCAATGTCCCCGGGCAAGGCTCGTTAGCCTTCCATGTAAACAACAGCTGAGTATCGTCGGCATAGCACACAATTTTGGCCCCATGTGCTTCAGCCACCTCGGCGAGAGGAGTGAGGTAGATATTGAACAGGGTCGGGCTCAAGGCTGAACCCTGTGGGACCCACACCTTCAGTGAGCGCGAGGAAGCTGAAAAAGGGTTGCACCAAACCTCCTGCCCTCTCCCCTCTAGAAAAGATGCCAGCCATTTCCAGGCCTGGCCCCGGATGCCAATCGTGTAAAGCCTGGTCAGGAGCATCTGAAGTGACACCGTATCGAAGGCGGCCGACAGATCTAACAGAATCAGCAACGCCTTCTCGCCTGCCTCCTGACTCAGCCGAATGGAATCCACCACTTCTAACAAAGCTGTTTCCGTGCTGTGATTGGGGCGGAAGCCCGACTGGCCGGGGTGGAGTAGGGCATTTTTTTCCAGAAAGGACGATATCTGCTGGTTCACATGTTTTTCCAGCAGTTTAGAAAAGGCTGGGAGTAGGGAGATTGGCCTGTAATTGGCCGGCTCTGCGGGGTTAGCCTGGGCCTTTTTAAGCAGTGGAATAACTTTAGCTAGCTTCCATTTAGTTGGGACCGTCGCATCTCGGAGGGAGTGTAGAAAAAAAACCTTTTAAGGGGTTCACTGATGCACCTGGTCCCTAAACCAACAAAGAAGAGATTGGCACGGAAGCTGGAATATCAAAATAACAACTTTATTAACCTCACATGAGGGAGACTGCGTCAATACAGTACCCTCAGGCCACTGTAGGAGGCAGTCCATGGAGTACAGAGACCCTGGGTCTTTTATGCCCAGTTTATAGCTGAGTTAGCATGTAGACTCAAAAAGAGGCGGTACAAGTATACACATGAATAGCTAGTTACATATAAGGATACATAAGAATCGCTTACTCAACAGAGTGGGAGGGTTTACAATATTGCTGACATTAGTTAAAATAGCCTGACAGTTACTTCAAGAGCAGGTGCATTCTAGCAGCTAGGCCTTTCTGAGCATGTGCAGTGCTCTGGCTCAGTACTGAAGGAGTTAATTATAGTTCCTGACTCAAGTGAAATACAAGAGCAGGCAACAGTGAAGAGGGAGAAAGAACATGGCGAGCACATGGCTAACTAAAATGGCTGCCAAAAACAAAATGGCTTCAGCTGATGCTAACAGCGATTTCAGCTGATTTCTACAGATGGCCGTTTTAGCATTAGCTGAAGACATCCGCTATGAATTAATAGAAGCATGGAAGTTATCCTGCACATTTATCCTCATAAATCCATTAATATCCTGATCCATTGCTAAGTGGGCATTTACATTTTTAACATTGTTTAACTGGTGAGATACAAGTAGAAATACATGGGGAACAGAGTATTGGGTCATAATGAACACACAGATAGCAGGAGAAAATAATGGCTATTATTACAAACAGAACTATCAATTTTTCCAACCCCAAGCAGAAAGTAAATCCCAAAACCATCCAGTCCAATTCTATGTTTCAGGGCTCCTATGTATTTCAGTGACCATCTAATTCAGCTTCAGAATAGCCAACAGCACATATCTAATATAATATCTTAAATTTAAAAAAAAAATTTTAATAGACCTTTCCAGTGTTCTTTTTATGAGGGCTTGAGTACCAATTGATATGCTCAGGAGGAGGGCAGAGTAGTATTTATCAACTGTTCAAAAAAACGTTTCTCTTGCAGAATAAACATTCCTAATGCAAATATTAAAGCAAATACAAGGATCATTACAAAAACAATTTTTGCTTCAGGAGACCAGGAAGACCAAACGGGGCCATGGGAATAAGGACGAGGAGCCGCAAAGGGCTGCTCCTCTTCAAAAATGGGACGACCAAAGGGATACATTGCTAAAAAGTACTTAAAAGAATAGAAGTGCTGTACAACCAGCCAGAGGGGAGTCTTCTCCCTGTGTCCGTCTGAGCCTCACAGGCAGGCTCCTATCAAAATTCTTTTCCAACGGTGGAGCTGCACAACTTGCAACTCAAGAAAACAATCACAGCCCAGTTTTAAGGGAAAAAGTTTCTTCTTTCAGGATAGGGCAATCCCCCTCCGGGGCAAATGCCCTCAACGATCCTGTCCAGTGTCTCAGGCAGTGCACCAGTATTCTTCACTTTAATCTAACAGGCACCAAAGGCACAGCACCTGTACCCTGAACTCAAGTCCTTCCCTAACTCCTGTGTTGCTCCGCTGGCGCACTGCTCTTTTGTCGGGGCCAAAGATTGTACCCGGTGTGCTCAGGCATTCCTTGATCAACAAACAGAGGTGCAGACTTGCATTCACTTGGGGACCAGGCCTCAAAGGCCTGATGCTGGGATATCTGAAGCAACCCTTGTTTCAAAGGGGGTCACCTCAAGCAAAAGCCTCCTTGCCGTCCTTGTAGGTCTGTGAATCTCTCAGCTGGGCATCAAAAACTGAATCCAAGCAAAGAATTCTCCATCCTGATTTGTGACCCCGTCTTTCGCCCAAGACAGTGGCAGGGGTACACACTTCACGTCCCAGTGCTTCCGGCCTTCTACCTTCACTGAGGTCCTAGTTGCCAGCAATGCCTGTGCTGGTTCCCTTTACCTTGACTCCAAGCTGGATCAGCGCTAACTCCCCAGGCTGAATCTGATGTCCGGGCCCCTCTGGCAATGGTTGTAGGGCAGCAGATATCTATTGATGGACAGAACAAAAAATCTTTAGACAAGGCATACAAATAATCTATCAACAGAGAGGATAGTCTATTTCCAAATACCTTCTTCTTTTTTAGCTTGGGGCACCCCATACATTAGCAAGGCACCCAAGAACCACTTCATCTATCTGAGAGTAAAACAAAAAAAAAAACCCTGGACCCATTAGCGAGTACAAAAGGAACTTTTTGGTGAACTGACAAGAGTAAAACGTTACACTATTTGAAGCAGCCAAGGAAGTCTATGTTTATTTACTAAATTCTGAGGGAAAAAGAAAAACAATACGGACATACTCTAAATCCTTACATTTGTGTATTCCTATTTCATCTGAAGAACCTCAAGAGAGGGAATTTGTAGAACAAGCATTCTTTTGTGCTTCTTGTCTTAACAAGCTTGTGTTCCATAAGTCATAACCTTTCACTACCTGTACAGGACTGCAGACACTACTAAAATGATTTTTCTTACGTAAAAACACCTACATTTTACGCTTAGGACCATGCTCTCATGTTATAGGCGCGGTGGGCAAATCTAAAACTGCTAATTTAACAGGGATCCTGTAAGCTCAATTACACAGACTAATATGAGACTAATAATGCCGTTGCAAAACTGTATGTAGCATAAAAAATAACAAACGACAATGGTGTTATCGCCTGAGAATTTTAGAACAAAAACTACCCACATATAGTTCCCCTTTAAAAGTCAAATAAGGGAACATCAATCTAGACTACTCATCCGTTCATAATTTCATCAGACAGGATGGGCAGTAACATGGCGTATTTTTATTCATTTTATTAATGCTAACAATAATTTTAAAACAGTATTACTGAATAGCCAATTAAACGTCTCATGGCTGTTCCTAGACAGCTTAGACAGGCTCAAGAGAGAGTGAGAAAAAGAGAGAGAGCACATAAAAAATAACAATGTATTACTTAATTGTAGTTACCCTTAATTTGCCCAGGAGCTAATCTCCCTAATCTCCTCCCCTCATTCGACAGTAGGTAACCTGAAACAGGTGACCTTCTGTTGACACTATCTACCCCTATTTTTGGCAGCTGGGCACAAACAAACTTGTAGGAGGTAAATAGCACATTGAGCTAGCTAGAAAACATTAATAACCAACTACCAATTCCTTTAGCAATTGTACTAGTGTAACATGAGGGCGCATGAATGCAAACTGAATTTCATTGCCTCCTTATTGGAGCCCTTGCACAGTAATCTTTAAACTAAAAGCATTATTTCTATATACATGGCAGAGCTATGCTCTACACAGGGCCCACATACGTTACTGCCTTTCCTTCGCTTCTTATGACTGGACAAAACCTGCCTGGTTTTTTGCCAAAAATAATAAGCAAAGCTTCTCTTTCTCTTTGCGCTGTCATCCCTTCCTTCAGAATCTTTTCCGAGGTCGAAGTGCCAAAGCAAACCTATTAGAAAAACCCCTCCTACGTGGGCATTTTGCTGGTCTGCTAAATACAGAACTCGACCTCTGCCCCTTAAACCTGCTGTCCCAATTTGTGCAAGGCTATTTCCATGCGGTTTTCCAATTCAAAGTAACTCTGAAGAATCACAGCTGAAAAGCAGTCCTGTTCCGTGCCTGTGAGCTAATAATTTTAAAGGTAAGATGCAATGTTTGCTGTCTTATTTTATACTTATTTTTTGATTCGTATGCAGTGTGTGATGTGCTTTCTAGCAGTTTAGAGGCCAGCTGCTTGTTCTGCAGTTGCATGTGTGCACTGCTGAAACCTGAGATCAGTTTGAAAACAGCCCTGGGTGCCAGGATTGCTTTTAAAAAGTAAATTGTGCCCAAACTCGACTTTGGTGGTAGGGGCACTTAAAAATGAATAACCTACAATGTTTTGGCATATTAGGGACCCCCAGGGTCTCCCCTAGATATCCCAGGGGTGGGGGATCAGAAATGTACAAGGTACATCCTTATAAAATAAGGTTTTATATGCCTGGATAAAGTGAAATTTCACTCCCCACATTGTGGTAAAGTGCTGCTCAAATTCAACTTTGATGCTAGGAACTTATATATTTGTCACAGTAGGATTATTAGACATTGAAAAATGCAAAAACGATTTTAGTGCAATTATTTTTAATAAAAAATTGTATTTTTTCATATAGTCAATTTTTTTGAATAATGATCACTAACCCTTTTGATGTTTCCACATATGAAAAGCAAGCCTCATTCCTTTCCTTTTGCCTTTAAATGCATGTATTTATAACACTAAGCACAGAAGCTGTACTGAAACATAAAATAGTGTGTGTCACTTTTTAAAGGGCAGTAATTATTTACCATCAGAACCATAGATATGCTTATTTAGAAAAGCAACAAGAAAGAAAATCCCTGCTTTTAATCCTTTCTATTTTATCCAAAATAATGAAGCTGTATTTGTAACTTTTAAAATCAGTAGTCTTTAACGCACGTGCTGGATCTGTAGCCTGTGGCCGGGCATAGCCATGTGTTGTTTACTCAGCTGTGTTTTTACGACCAGCAAGCCTCAATTTCCACGCCTTTTTCAGGAGAAAAACCCTTTGCTGTATTGTAATGTCCTGAAAAAGTTTGATCTCCATCTGTGTGACAGACAGCTTCCTCTCAGTCAGACAGCGGTAAACAACTGTTTAAAAGCTCTTTTCCTGGTGGTGGAAATTTGAGCACGGTGCAGTCTATTTAAAACACAGGCATTCCAAGCCAGCACAAATCTATTGTCTTGTAATGTGAAAAAAAGGCGCGTTTATTTTAGCAGCAACCAATTTACTCAGATGATGTGAATGCCTTTTAATATTAATATCTAAGGATAATGCTGTAACATTTTGTACTAAGTCCTAGTTTGAAAGCACACAAATTCGTTTTTTTTTTTTTTTACTTCTATGAGGCCTATTTTTTCCCTATTGAGTGTTAATTCTAATTTCTCCTTTTACCATTGTGGCAAAATTCACACATTTATACTTTGTTACTGTTTTACTTCTAATGGTAGCGTGCAGCTATTTAGCATATGTTACATAATTAATTCCTTGAATTCTAAAATTTAATTCTTTCAATGACATTTGCATAACAGAATGACGACAAAAAACCAAATTGAGCTCATTCCAGACATTTTCAAGAAGGGGGGCCACACACTCAGAGCACACAACACTGCTTGCTAAGGCAAGCCATTCTCACACAAAAACATATTCACTACTTAGTGAAACAAGTACTTTTAAGCATCACCACCGGTGTCAATGAACAACCACATAGACACTCAAAAAAAAAAACAATTAACCCACAAATCAACACTTAGGACAAAAGCAAGAGACAGCCCACAGACTGTACTCAAACCATTTGTAAATACCAATGGAAAGTCATATTTACAAACGAAAGGACTCTAAAAAAAAAAGGTACAGAGATTACACCAAGACAAATAGACAGTCAAAAGACTGCCATGTTCAAAAAGACAGGCTCGCGCCTCAGACCTTTTCCAATAATACACCAAATTACCAGTTGGGCTGGCAGAACACTCATAAGCGCTCCGCATCACCACTTATGAATTTTACTAAGTGCGCAGATCAGGATCCTTCTTTATATATATATTTTTGTTCCATAGTGTACTAGTCATCATGGAAGAAATACAATTTTTAATATACCTAAACTGATTTAGGTATCCCCTCTTAGGGAGTCAGCTGAGTACTTCCTAAATCCATATTGGTACCTCCAAGACAGCAACACTTTCTACGAAGTGTGCTAGGAGCAGGCATGCCAAAAATATTATAGCATATATAATATTATATCCAAATGACACTTAACACAATTTGTGCCGTTCAAGACTTCAAAAATTAGAGAAAAATCTCCTCATTACCTGCCTTCATTTGCTGCAGCAAACAAACAAACAAACCAAAAATCTTGGCCAAGTCAATCCAAACAAAAGTGTTGCTACAGCAACCTTACCAAACCAAAGTCTCCAACCTCCACCTGCCAAGTTCTGAGTGACCTAACGGTCGTTTTAAAATACTCACACCAAAGAAGATCTCAGTCGGGAGCGGCCAACACCTGGAGGATCAGATCGGGAAAATCAGAAAACACGTTGGTCTGCAAAGACAAAGGGTCTCCTCATGCAGGGTACCTCCTCAGTAGATTCCTGTCTTCTGTCAAGACCACTCCCTTAGATAGCCGCGTCTCCGATGAGGCCCACGTTTGGGCGCTAATTTGTAGAAAAAAAACCTTTTAAGGGGTTCACTGATGCACCTGGTCCTTAAACCAACAAAGAAGATATTGGCACGGTAGCTGGAATATCAAAATAACAACTTTATTAACCTCACATGAGGGAGACTGCGTCAATACAGTACCCTCAGGCCACTGTAGGAGGCAGTCCATGGAGTACAGAGACCCTGGGTCTTTTATGCCCAGTTTATAGCTGAGTTAGCATGTAGACTCAAAAGAGGCGGTACAAGTATACACATGAATAGCTAGTTACATATAAGGATACATAAGAATCGCTTACTCAACAGAGTGGGAGGGTTTACAATATTGCTGACATTAGTTAAAATAGCCTGACAGTTACTTCAAGAGCAGGTGCATTCTAGCAGCTAGGCCTTTCTGAGCATGTGCAGTGCTCTGGCTCAGTACTGAAGGAGTTCATTATAGTTCCTGACTCAAGTGAAATACAAGAGCAGGCAACAGTGAAGAGGGAGAAAGCACATGGTGAGCACATGGCTAACTAAAATGGCTGCCAAAAACAAAATGGCTTCAGCTGATGCTAACAGCGATTTCAGCTGATTTCTACAGGAGGTGTTCAATAACTGATTCATGTGAGAGTTAATTGCCTCTGCTCCCAATACCAAGATGGAGGCGGGTGCCAGAGCCCGTGGAGAGCCAGATTTAAGACCTCAACGCCCTTAGAGAGTCTTCCAGAGAGATGGGGTCAAAAGTATTCAGGGGAGATACTTCCCTAGTAGTGGGTCCAATGACTTTGGTTATTTGTTGAGTAATGGCCCCTTCTAAGGTCAGCCCTGACATGTCGGAATCAATCGTAGGTGGAGGGAGGCTAGCCTGGATGGACACAATCTTTCCTTCAAAGAAAGAGGCCAGCGTCTCACACCATTCCTTAGAGGGAGGCTCAGTGTTAGAGCCATCCTCCGGCGTGGAAAAAGACCTTACAAATTTAAAAATCTCTCGGGAGTGATTTCCTGCCTTCAAGATTCTGACTTCAAAAAAAGCTATTTTTGCTATTCTAATTTCTTTATAATAATTACCCAGCTCCGCTTTATAACCCACTTTGGCTAAATGGCGGTAATTAGTCCTCCATAACCTTTCCTTGCGCTTACATGCTAGTTTCAGTTTTTTTAAAGATGGAGTAAACCATGGACTGGGCACTTTGGACCGAGATTGCTTAGTGCTGCTCTCCGCAGTCAAAGAGTGACAGGCTGACTCATCAACCAGACCTACGTCACTATTGATATCACCGGTCAAAGATGGGCTAGTGGCCTCCAGTTTAATAATCAAAGAGTCTGATTTAAGTTTACCCGGACCCCTAGCTCTACAGATGAAATTACTCTCTTTAGCAGGAATATTACTAGTTATTGGCCATCAGACTCTGAGGAGGAAATGATCGGACCAAACCAAGGGCACAGGAGGGTCAACAATAAGGAGTTTAGAGGAGAATATTTGGTCCAGCATATGTCCGGCCAAATGAGTTGCGGCATTAATATAAGGCATGAGGCCCATGAATGCGCAGCTCTTCATCAGCATCTGACTATTGGTTAGCTGATCGCAGTCCATGTGCAGATTAAAGTCCCCCATCAAAACACAGTGTCCGTACCTCAGGACCAAAGGAGACACTGTTTCACAGAGAGCCGACACAAATCCAGCCACTGAACCCGGTGGTCTGTATATGAGGCCCCCTGATAATGATTGTTTTGAAGAGAATGTTAGGGTAAAACCCAAAATCTCTGCTATCTCCAGATTCACCTGGGGCAGCTGGGTTATGGTGTAACAATCTTTAAATATAATCGCTACCCCACCCCCCTTCCCTCATTTCTATCTTTCCGTAGTATTTTATAGCCCACCGGGATGGCTGTCCAGATATCTGGGCCCGACGACTCTGTTAGCCAGGTCTCAGTAACGAACAGAGCGTCCAAGTCTTCCTCCTTAAGCATGTCATAAATATCAATAGCATGCTAAGGTAGAGAGCGTGCATTTATGAGTGCTGCTTTGAGTGACGGACCCTGTCCTGAACAGTCACTGGGGCTCTGTTTAATTTGATCAAGCAGAAAGTTACATGAGGTGCATTTGGGTACAGTAAGGCCCAAATTGTCCATACTCATGGGAGGACAACTTGGGATAACATTAAAAGCACGCAGTTTTTGAGAGGTATAGGTCTGGTCGGGCTTACTCAAATTACAGTTTTGAGCATAGTGGCTGGCGCTGGTCGCTTCCGTGGCGCTGACGGGCGCAGATGGGCTTGCCTTTGTCACGCCGGCAGCGCGCCCGCGTCCGCTGCGCGTCTGCACAGCGGCCCGGTTTAAGTGCATTTGCTTAATTATGGCTTAGAAAAGCTAGAGCGCGCACTGCCAAGATGGCCACTCTAGCTGTCACAGAGGGAAAGATGGCCTCCACCCACACACGAGGTAGCAAGCCAGAAGACTCCCACCCGACTCCCGTAACCAACACGGAGGCGGCGGGCAGCACCCGTAAGTAGCACTAAAGTGCAAGAAGTGCAATGTTAAAATGCAGGTCATAGACTGTAGCCTTCAATTCAGTGCAAATTCAGGGCAAATTCATACAGTATCATATACATAAAAAACAATCCCTCAATCCCCCTTAGGTGAAAACCAGTCCCACTTTAAAACAATAAAAACACGTTAAAACGCTGCCAACAGGTTTTCCTAAAGAGTGATAAAGCTATGGGTTCAGTGCACAACACACGCTGCTAATCTTTTCAGCCCAGTGACCCCACAATATCCATCCCTACCCTTTGAAAGGGTGTTCCAACAACTGGAAAAGGTTGGAGAGGAGCTTTGACCTTCCTCCCACTCTTACCACTTGCCTGGCAAGTTTGGCAAGACCTGCAATGTCCATCTGACTGCCTTCGCATTTGGAGCCAGAAGAAGTGGGTGACAAGCCTGTCGAAGGTCTTGTCCCGCCCCAAATGTCCTGCCAAAGGCATGTCATGAGCCAGACCCAGTAGGAAGGTCCTGAAGCGCTGGGGTACCACCAGCACAAGGGCTGACCCAGGCTCAGCGACCTTAGGCTCACTATACAGGAGACCATTCTCCCAGTAGATCCAATGTGATCCGGACTGATCACCAGCTGCCTGGTCTGCAGCCTGCCGCCGCAGACCCTCCAGAGAAGGGCACTCTTTCTGCTCCCTGCAGAATTCCTCCCTGGTGGGACCCCCCTCTTGCTGCCAATGGGTCTGCTCAGAGATGTCCCCCAGTTCAGCTACCTGCTCCCCTGTAGGCACCGGGGCGTCCCCCTCAAGGTCCGCCTCCTCCTGGTCCATGGGAACTTCAGGGGCCGGTTTCCCGCGCCCCTTGCCCTTTCTCTTGGCAGGGACTTGGGCCACTGTTTCAGGCTCCAAGTCCTTCTGATCACCTTTTCTGGCCGCCATTGACCGAGTAGACACGCATGCCCACTCGGGCAACCCAAGCATCTCCAAGTGAGACCTGAGCTCAACATCCTTCCACAAGGACTGCTCCAGGTCAGTACCTAGCAGACAATCTACAGGCATGGTAGGGCTCACAACCACCCTCAAGGGACCTGAGACCCCCTCCACTCAAAGGGAACCTGCACCACCATACGCTGGCGCTCCGAGTTGTCCACAGCAACTACTTGGTGGAATGCCCCTGGGACTACCTGCTCCTCAGAGACCAGGTGACACCGGACTGAGGTCACACTGGCTCCAGTATCTGAGAGCCTCTACCCTTTTCCCATTAATGGTCACCCAGGTGCTATATTTCTTTGTGTTAGGGGGCACCTGGTTTCCTGGGACCATCTCACTGTCCCCTAGTGAGACGAGGGTAATTTCTGAGGGATCCCCACCCTCCTGTGGGCACCCCTCCTCCCCAAGCGCTACACTATCCAACACCTTGGTCTGCCCACCAGTGGGTGGCTGTGCATTTTTGGGACACTTGGGGTCCCCCTTCAAGTGACCCAACTGGTCACATGAAAAACACTTGCGGGGGCCGGTCTCAGCAGGCTTTCCTGAAGAGACCCCTTGCTTCTTATCTCTTGGAGGATGGGAACCTTTACCCTGGGGGTTAATTTGGGGCCCTTTAGAGAACTCCTGTGCTTTACCCTTGTCCGCCCCACTTTTCTGCTGGTCAAGGGTGTTAGTTTGGGGCCCTTTAGAGAACTCCTGTGCTTTACCCTTGTCCCCCCACTTTTCTGCTGGGGACCCTGTCCATCTTTGGCTGAGTCTCCCCAAACGCTTTCTTGTGGACCCGGGTACTCACCCAGCGGTCCGCCTCCATAGCAAGCTTCCTGGGGTCAGTTAGCTTACTATCAACCAAGTGCTGGCGCAGATCTGCAAAACATAGACTAGACAAGTGCTCCCATGCAATCAAATTGTAGAGCCCCTGATAATCTGTCACATTACTGCCCTTCACCCAGCCATCCATTGATCTGCAGAACGAATCTATACATTCCAACCAAGTGTTGGCATCAGACTTTTTACTGGACCTAAACTGATCCCTGTACTTTTCAGGAGTGAGTCCATACCTAGTGAGGAGAGCGTCCTTCATGTCAGCGTAGGTGAGGTTCTGCCCCTTACCCAAAGCTATCAGGGTATCCCTTGCTTCCTCCGGAAAGAGAGGCCATAACGCTGCCCCCCAATACCTTTCAGGGACCCCATTCATGTGAATGGACGACTCGTACCCTTGAAACCACCTCTGAATGTCATCACCCTTCTTGTACTCTTTGCCTACATTCTTGGGGATGTGCACAATTTTATCTGACTGCGCAGAAGAGTTACTGCCACCATCCATGCTGGATTTTCTCCTCAATTCCAGCTCCTTGAGCCCACGCTCATGGTCTAATACCATCCTTTGTGCCTCCATCTTGAGCCTCTCAAGCTCTATCTCATGCCTCCTAGCTTCCCTTCTGTCCTCCAGCTCCTCTGGGGACAAACCAATGCTACCTGGCCTGGAGGGACCCCCCTCCCAACAACTCATCTTCCCTAGGCGTGGGCTCCTCCGCCCCCCCCATCCCCCCACTAAGATCTCCAGACTGCTCGCTGGCATGTCTGGCTGCTACCCAGGCCCTCAGAGGCTTTTGTAGCTCCTCCTTCCTGGTGAGGCCTCTGACTTGGACTTTTAGGTTTTTACAAATAGCTTTCAACTCCTTGACATTGTAGGCTTCCAACCTTTCCTCCTCAAAAGCCATTTCGAAGGATGCAAGTGATGGTGCTGCTGTGTCGGGCATGATGCAGTAGGAAGTTAAAGTACCAAAGAGATAGGTTCACAAAAATAAACCACAAAAAAAACAGTATGTGGCACGTTATGGTCTGCGATATGGTAGTAGTGCACACCAATCACTGTAAGTCAAGTGCAAACACAAGTCCTAATCCTCACCGCTGACAACCAATGTTAGAAATGGGGGTCTCTAGTTGGCACAGGTAGGTACCTTTGTCCAAATAGGGACCCTTCTTCCTAGTCAGGATAAGGGAGTTACACTCCTAATATAACCCCTGCTCACCCCCTTGGTAGCTTGGCACGAGCAGTCAGGCTTATCTTAGAGGCAGTGTGTAAAGCATTTACACATAACCTACAGTAATACAGTGTAAGCACTACAAAAGGACACCACACCAGTTTAGAAAAATATCCAATACTTTTATATACTTAAAACAAGACCAAAAACGATAAAAATCCACAATACAGTATTCAGAAATCTTCAGTTATCAAAATAACCTTGAAAAACAGTTACTTGATGTCCAGGGCTATCACGGCGTCGTGAACAAACAAATCCAAACAGTTCTGGCTGACTGCGGCGTCGCGGGCCAGCTACGGTGTTGGGAAGACCCGCAAAACAGTACCTTTAGAGATGCAGGGCATTGGCAACCTCTCGTTGAGCTCCCAAAAGCACGGCGTCCGCAGGCGTCGGTTCCGGAGGTCGGTGCAGGAGTCGTCAGGCCCTTGAAATCACACGCTTTGCAGATCGAACACCTCGCGGTTGAAGTCAGGAGCGCTGGCGTCGGCAGGCGTCGGGTGCTGCGGTGCGAAGTGCAGCGTGCTGTGCCCTCAGTTCGCGGTGCGAGCAGCGGCTCGGTGGGGGCATCAGAAGGCGTCGTCGGTGAGACCAGGGTCGCGGTGGGAAGTGAATGCGGTACTCGTCGCGGTGCTGGCAGGTCACGGTGCAAGCAGCAGCGTCGTCGTTGCTGAAGCGCTGTCGTCGGCTGAAGAACTGGAGTCGATGGTGCCGGTAGGCCAAAGCTGCGATGCGGGATGAGGGCGGTGCATCGTGTAACCTTATGAGTGGTGCCCTCGAACCACAGTGCTAGCAGCGGCGTCAATTTCGGCGTGGAGCGTCGTCGTCGGGGATACCAAGGCATCGTCGTGAAGCGAGGCGGTGCGGAGTGCAGTGCCCACAGGTCGCGGTGCGAGCAGCGGCTCGGTGGTGGCGTCAGCAGGTGTCGTGAGACCAGGGTCGCGGTGCGGCGTTGCGGCGGTGCCCTCTGCGGTGCCTTCAGGACACGGAGTCGGCAGCGGCGTCGTAGACGGCATCGAGTTGCTTTTTCTTCTGTTGCAGCACAAAACACACAGTTCCCAGTGCTGAGGGCAGAAGAACTTGAAGTCTTTGCTGTTCCTGAGACTTCTTGAACAGGGGGCAAGCTCTACCTCAAGCCCTTGGAGAAACACACAAAAATAGATTAGATTGCAGAAAGTTCAGTCCAGTCCTTTCACTGCCCAAGACAGAAGTAGCCAATGCAGGCCAACACAGCAAAGCATTCAAAAAAGTGGTAGTTCCTCCTTACAGCTTCTCCAGCTCTTCTTCTTGGTCCAAAAGAGTTCTAAAGTTCAGGGGTTTGGGCTCCACTTTTTATAGCCCAAAATCCTTTGTTCTCTCAGGCAGAGAGTGTCTGTGCCCAGCCAGAACCAGTTCTGCCCTCTCTGGTGTGGCTTCCTGGCAGGAGGTGGAGACGGCATTGTCAGAGGCAGACCAGGCCAATTCAGGTGCAAGGAAATCTCCTACCCCTACTCTAAATGCAGCCCAGGTCTATTCAGCCATTTCCTGACCCACCTAGACTATCCAGAGCCACTCCTGCTCCCCAGCCCCTGTCATCCAAAACCCAGACAGTCAATTCACAAACCCAGCAGAGGCCTGCTGGATGGCTGAGCAAGAAAATACCTACTTTCTAAAAGTGGTATTTTCAAACACAGAATGTAAAAATCAACTTCACTAAAAGATGCATCTTTAGATTCTGAGTTCAGGCATACTAAACTTTATTTTCCTACCTAGTTCCCAGGACCAGTTATGTTTATAAGATGTTATAAACAAACTCCCCATTCTGTCCTATGGGGAACAGGTAGCCTTGCAATAGTGAAAAACGAAATTGGCAGTAATTCACTATCAGGACATGCCACACACACCAGGGCATGTCCTACCTTTCACATACACTGCACCCTGGCCACAGGGGTACCTTGGGCCTACCTTAGGGATGACTGACATGTAAGAAAAGGGAAGGTTAGGGCCTGGCAACTGGGTGCACTTGCCAAGTCGACATGGCAGTACCAGACTGCACACAGGCTCTGCAATGGCAGGCCAGAGTTACATTTACGGGCTGTTTGTGTGGGTGGCACAATCCAGTGCTGCAGCCCACTAACAGCATTTGATTTACAGACCCTGGCACACTAAGTGCACTTTACTAGGGACTGACACATAAATCAAATAGGCCAATCATGGAAACACCAATCCATAACACATTTTACCACAGGAGCACTTGCACTTTACCACTGATCAGCAGTGAGAAAAGTGCGCAGAAACACTAAGCCAGCACAAACAGAGTCAAAACCGGGAGGTCAGAAGGCAAAAACTCAGGGGAAACACGCCAAAAGATGCCAAGTCTAACACAGATAGTTCTACATCACAATATTTGTGTATCACAATACTTTTTTCCTATATTTCTACAACTCAATATTTCAAACTTGATATTTTTTCTAAATACTGCTGGCACACCCTTGCAGGTAGCTGAAGTTATTTTTGTTGCCCATGACTGTGTCTCTGTGATGAAGACGGGCTGTTGGCCGTAGGATTCTGGAGACCGGCGGTCAGCTTCTCCAGCATCTGGAGTTGGGTCCCCATGAATAACAAAAGCAACAGCAAAATTGGCAACCAGGCAAAGAGGACAGACTTAATGGGCGCTCAACACTGGTATTGGGCTAGTATTCAATTCGAAAAAGTATCGGTGCTCCAAGAGAAGAGAGTTCGGCTGCCAATTCCACCCCAGTAGTCCCTCTGAGGAAGGGAGTACCAGAACAATTCAATTCCTCCCTGAGCACTCAAATGTATACAATAAGTCCATTAGTAACAAAAGTCTCTTATTGCACTTGTTCCACTTTATTTCCTGTTTGGGTACTCAGTGTCCGATGTTCCAGAGTGCAATGAAATTCAGTGTACAGATTCCAAAGTAGCTGACATGCGAGAAAACAAAATTAAACAGCCAACACGTGTTTCGTCGTGTGTTTTTGCACACAATGACTTCTTCAGGGCTGTAATTCCAAAATAAAACAAATTACCACAAAAAATCTCCTATTTTAATAACAAAGTAATAACCGCATCCTAGTGTGATACACACAGAGTCTCCACCACCAAAGCGATAATACAATTTGTGACAGTAAGCAATGACCAGCAGAACCATCTACTCAGTCACGTAAGTGACAGCAGAAAGTAAAGCGAACCAAAACAGTAACGGAAGGAAAAAACTCAGCCCTTATTACTTGACTGAGAAGAGAAAGGAAAATCTCCTACCACCAGCACCCGAATAAAAAGTATATACGTGTATCATGAATGTTATAAGAAAAGTGCATAGGGAGTAGAGGAAGTAAAAGTAAACAGAAAAATATCTGATTGTAACAACCTGATTCATATACCGAATTCCTTTTTACAGCCAATTCGGCAGTAGTCACTAACTACCAGTTGTACACTGTACACTAGTAGCCTGTAAGTATAAACAAAAACCATAATAAGTACCCACAGTTTAATGAACACATATCACTAGTCAAAGTGCAAAATTCAATATGTCAGTCACCTGTTGGCCCCTATTTAAAGCTTCAGGGACCAATCCAAGTCACAAATGACCCAATGTATATCCAAATGTGAGTCACAGCATCAGGGACTGATAAAAAGAGAAAAACACAAATACTTGCCCTCAATAGTTGACGCAAAAAGATCATGTCCACAAAAATATGGGCTCAATACTCACAATATACAAAAAACAACAATACTGTGCTCCCCTGAAGCCCTCCTAATTATGAGGAACTCCCCAAGTCGGTCACATTTTGTAATGCAAACGAAAATATCACTAATTCTTCCTGGTCAGAATCACGAGTCCATTATCTGAAGTGCAATAAGAGACTTTTGTTACTAATGGACTTATTGTAGACATTTGAGTGCTCAGGGAGGAATTGAATTGTTCGAATAACAAAAGACGGTAGCTATGTTGAGTCCTACGCTTCTACTGCCTCGCTAGGGTGCTGTTGGGTCTCAGGTGAGATGAAGATTAACTTTCTAGCCTCATCTTTCGGGCCGGTTTAAATACGTACACAGAAGCAGCTGAGCCAGGCTGAATATTCAGTCATGAAGCAGCATGGTTCAAATAATTTGGGTGACCCAACTAAACAGAGTAGGTCCCTGCGGCTTGACGCTAGGGGTGATACTTTCCTTTACATCATGAGGTGTTAGCGGCAATTGCCCAATTATTGGGCAGCATTGCCTTGAGTTCCTTTGCTGTCCACGGCCCAGGAGGGGCTGCTCAAAGGCCTGCAAGTTGCCTTTTCGTGTTCCAGGCAGGGAACGAGGGGTGGGGAGCAATCCTGATAATGTGTTTGACCAAGCTAGCTCATTCTTTGGACCTACCCAAAATTACAGAATAACAGCAACAAGGCCTGTTGGTACACTGCCATAACAAGGTCACACTGCCCATTGTTCCTTTGCAGAACTCTCCACCACAGCAGAAACAGGAGGTTTGCATTTGGCATAGGGGCTGCCTTACTACACTGCATCTTGCATCAATATTTTTTTGGGAGGGGGGTGCTTTGCAGGATCTATGATTGAGCCTTTCCTCACGGGCTCTGTGATATGGCTCCCCCTCTCGGATGCTTGGTTTCACCCCTGAGGAGAGGAAGAGCCATGTGGAGCTCACAGAGAATGTACTGCTCCTGGCGGTATAGGGACGGCACCCTCAGGGCTGCTGGGTGGTATGTTTGGAGCCTCCCACTTGCTGCCACAACTGCCCTGTGCAAGATGAACATCAGTCGCATAGGTAGCAGCTTCGACATGGGTTGCAGATGTTGGACCCCACTGGGATGCGCTGCAGCATGTGTGGGCTAGACCAAGGCACTGATGAGATGTGGAGGAGAGACACTGGGCTCAAGGTGAGGCCTACATACAGCGTAGAAGAGCCATGAGAGTTGACTCCTTCCACCCGGACACCTACTCTGCCTATTCCGTTGGCCCGAGGCCTATGGGTGAAAGTCTGGAAGAGGCTAGACTCTGAAGTACAAAGAGATATCTATATTTGTGGGATAGGCCTCGCCCACCCAGTGTGAATGCTCCTTTGCTCCACCATATTCCTAAGCCTCATCATATGAGGTATTTATAGGCAACACAGAGCATTGCAGGGCTTTTTGGTGCAACTTAATAGACTCTGAAGCCCCACTATTGTGCATTACTACCGCGAAGAACATTTCATTCCCACACTATGTATCTCAGTTGAGGTGAATCCTGAGCCATCTTTCAGTGGAATCCTATAAGGATGATGGTGGAAAATATGAAAAGAGGCTCTTAGGAGGAATTTCTTAAGCGTAAGGAGTCCTAAGGCCAAAATCAGGGAGAATCTGCTCATGAAGCATTGAAAGCTGGCAGAGACCATGAGATTACAGAGGGGGTGAGGACCTTACCTCTAGCAATCAACAGCTGCATGAAGATTTGCCCCCTAAAACTCGGGCATACCTCCCCTGGTGCACACTGTGGATACCAACCTTGAAAGGTGTGGTCTCCACAGTAGATAGGTGCCCTTGAGTCCTTTCAGGAGAACGAAGCAGATGGCTTCCTTCTCTGCAGGCTCCGGGAACTCAAGAATGCTGTAGCCGACAGTACCTTAAAGCCGAACACAAGAATTGAATGTCTCGACAGCATTCGGTTAGGTGTCCATATGAAAGTCCTGTCAGGGTCTCAGGTGTCCATATGAAAGTCCTGGCAGGGTCTCAGGTGTCCATATGAAAGTCCTGGCGGGGTCTCAGGTGTCCATATGAAAGTCCTGGCGGGGTCTCAGGTGTCCATATGAAAGTCCTGGCGGGGTCTCAATAGAGATACTTCAGGATGCACTGCATAGAGAAAGGGAAAGCTTCCCTGATGTCCTAATTGTTGATGGTGGGGGCTTGAAAATCCACCGCTATCCCACTACTAAAGACTCCTATCATGATATCCATGATGAGGGATATGAGGAGGTCCCACACTCCACTTACAATTTGTATTTTTATTTTAATCGGAGAATTTTCAAAATGCATTTTGTGCCAAAATCAAAAATATAAATAACACATATTTTCTTTAGACAAACTGGACTGAAAATAGGTGGTGGCTGTGAGTTTGTTTTCGTGCTGACAAAATGCACTCAACCGTTTAGTGCAGGAGTGAAGCTGCTGGGCTTGAATTAAGGTGTAGGCAGTCAATTAAAGTGAGTTTGTTGTTAAAGGGTTGGAGTCGTTATTAGTCCAAATCCCTCGGGCTGTCCTTTGATCACGTACATCTATCATACAGTTTGCTCATCTCAATGGGACTTACCATCTACATTCTTAGATAGGACATTGAGCATTCGTTTGGGTGCAAGTGCAGTAAAAGTTGAGATTATGGAGGACGTTCCTGATGCAAACATGGTAGGATATAGGCTTCTTGGTTTCTTCTTAGCTCACATAGTGAGCATCATATACAGGGAGATTACAGAGATCCTCTTTTTCCTGATACCCTTTTCCATTTCCTCTCTTTCTGCCAAGCAATTTCCTAATCTGCAATACTAGCATGATTTAATTGCCCTTATGTTCCTTTTCTTCAATGGCCCTTCTGGCACCCTTATGCCAGGCAACCCTTTCAACTAGTTTATTTTTTTTTAATGGCCTTATACGTAGGTTCATTGTAAACTTCTAACCTGTTGTTTGTTTACACTATGATGTCTTATTTCAGCTTCCATATTTTTCTAAGTATAATGCTTCAAACTCTCTCACAAAAGGGCCTATTCACAAACTACATTTCGTAGCACTTCAGTAGTACTAAAATAGTAAGAGAAAGGAGGTTAGGTCCAGAGATAGGCTACCTGAACCCCAGAATCCTGGTCACAGGTCTGGACTTTCCGGAAAGGGCACACTTGGAGCGAACAGTGACCCACCCATGAGTGTAGATTCCTTGAGGGCAAATAATTCTGGAATGTACAGGTCAGGTAAGCTGGGCCTATACGTTGGCATGTCTAGTGCATCATGCAAAGGGCTTCATATATAATGTGCCTGTCCAAGGGTATCCAATGGAGCTGAGATGGCATCAGTGGCGTACCAATAGTACCTGCAGCCCCCGTGGAGGGGAGGGGGGGCCCGAGCTCCAGGGGGCCCCCTCTGGCACTGTGCACGGGCGGACCTGAGAGCTCCTGACTGGGTCTGGAGTGTGTGAGCCTCTCTCTATGCACTTTGCAGAGGGTATTGTTACGCACCTGGATGGCACCATGCCATATGGTAATAGCGTTGAGCTTGCGATGACAGTTGCATTCTGCAGGCACTAAAAGGGACCACAAGGCCTTTTGGAGACCCAAATAGAGGCACTGTTGTAATTCATCCTGGGAGGGACCATAGTTCCACTGGTGGCAAAGAATGCTTAGCTTCAGACAGAAAAAGAGCACTGTAGAATCTTACGTTGAAAATGCTAAAGCTTGACTAATGCACCAGTCTGAGCATTGAAGAACTGGTTTTCATCAAGCAAGACACCCAGATTTTCAGCAATGGTTGGGAAAGGTTTGGGACAAAACTCGGAGTCCAGGGTGATTTATGACAGCAGATCAGGATTTCCGCCTTGCTACCATTCAGCTTCAGGAAGTTAACACTAAGCAACCGCCTCAAGACAGAATTTCAGTGCAGAGGCTGCATAAGTGAAATGTCAGAGCACAAAACATAAAATCAGCTTGTCGGAAGTCTAACATCAATGTGAAACAACCAGGTGCTATGGGAAGAACCCTGTTGCAAGTCCCAGGTTACAACGCTTGGGACTGAGCTGAATAGACCCATTGTTGCCTGTTGTGTTCTGCCATTCAGGAATTTGGAGATTTAATAAAGGACTATGGCTCCCCTCTCTACATTGTTTAGGTGGCTCAGAAATAGCCTGTGGTCCACAGCATTGATAGGAGTCAAGAGATCCAAGGGAATCACTGCAGAGCGATAGCCCTAGTTGGCAGGCATTCATCTGTTAGCACTAGCTGCTCTGATTCTGTACATCTGCCAGGGAACCAACTCCCCTGGGGTGGGGTTAGGTAACCACAATTTTCCAGAAAGGGCTGGAGATGTTGCTTCACTACAGAATGGTCAGGTGGGAATTGGACAGATGTTCTCATAGACACTGGGGTGAAGAGAAGATTTGTGAGGGGGGACAACCACCCGTCTGAAGGTTGAAAGGACTTGCTCTGATCTTACTGTGTAATTGATACATGTTATAATCATAGGACAGTAACTTCTGGGACTGTGTACTGCATTGTAGCCAAACACAGATCATGCAGGGAACATGCTGTCTGCTTAATAAGAACCAAGCACCACAATTTTTTAATGAACTAAAGTTGAACATGATTGGAGAACTCGGAGCAAAAAAACTGATCGCCACCAATTGCGATGGGGAAGGCATAACTGTTTTAATGGATGGATGGTTGTTGACAATTTTTATGGCAAAATGATTACTCAGCCTGTCGCAGAATTCTCACACAGTCACAATAGACATACAGGCACATGCATCAAGTGTTAAAAAATTCGCAAAATTTGCGAATCGCTAAAATATGGCTTTTGCGCTCGCAAAATACCGTGTTGCAATGCATCAACTGCATAATTGCGAAAACACAAGAATTCGCAAATATAAAGAATCGCTAAACAATCTGCGAATAGAATTAGCGAATCAGTATTTGCGTCTCTCAAATACTGATTCGCAAATAAGGATTCGCAAAATATATGCATGAAAAATCGCAAATAGCGATTTCCCAGGAAATCGCAATTCTGCAAGTGCTAAATAAGAAGGATCACAACCAGGTGGTAATCATGAGTGCAATTCAGATACAGCTGAAAATCTACTTAAACCCATTGAAACACACCCAGAATGAGCTACCACATTTCACAATGGCAGGGATTTACCTGATGGCGAGGAGGATGAGGCAGCTGGACACAGACGGAGGCGAATAAATGAGCGCATTTTCAGAGTCCGCATAACTTTGCTAGGACAGCAAGAGGATGAGATATACGATAAGTATAGGCTCAATGCAGCAATGATCCATGATCTAATCAATGAATTGGATCCCATACTGCAACGACAGACACGTAGGACCAATGCTATCCCAACGCATGTGCAGGTCCTATGTTGCCTACACCTACTGGTGTCAGGCAGTTTTCAGGGGTCATTGCAGTAGCTGGAGGTGTGTCGCAAAGCGCACTTTCAAGAATATTCAAAGCATTCCTTGATGCCATGATGGCCCGGATCGGGTCACACATCAATTTCCCCACCACCGCGCATGACCTTGCAAAAACAAAACAGGAGTTTTACCAGATAGCTCGCTTCCCACATGTTATAGGTTGTATAGATTGCACCCATGTGGCAATATGTCCCACTGCAGCACAGGAATATCTATTTAGAAATAGAAAATGTTATCATTCCCTTAATATTCAGGTTGTGTGCAATGCCAAAAACATAATCACTGACATTGTGGCGCAATTTCCAGGGAGTGCACATGATTCTTAAATTTTCAGGCAAAGTGGCATTCACACCCGTCTTGTCAGGGGAGAATTTGGAGAGGCACATCTGCTCGGTAAATATGTGTAATTGATACTCACAGTCATTGTACGTATGCCAATGTCAAACTGCCACTGACCCTTTGCTTACTTACATGTAGGTGACAGCGCATACGCCTTGCGTAATTACCTTTTGACGCCTTACATCAATCCCACAACTGCCAACCAACAGAGGTACAATGCAGCACATATTTCAACAAGGAACATCATAGAGCGCACATTTGGGCTGCTGAAGAGCAGATTCAGATGCCTCCATAAGACCGGTGGAGCACTTCAATACAACCCTGAACAATGCTGCAAGATAGTAGCAGCATGTGCCATGCTGCACAATATTGCGACAAAGGGAGGAATGGAAATCGAGGTATCTGAAAGCGACTCGGAGGATGAGAACCAGCAAGTGCCACACCGCCGTGCAGCACAAGGGGCAAGCGCAGCAGAAGGGCGCAGGAGAAGATTGGACATCACACAAAATTATTTCTGAGGTGAGTAATGATGACACAAAAAGTGTATATTGCAATCACAGAAATTTTTATTTAAAGAAAATAATGACATGAATGTTGGAGCACACTTTCAATGTGACCAGTGGCACAGGTTTTTAAGTTATGGACATGAGTGGTTTGAAAATAAATAATGACTTGTAAGTCAGTCAAAAGGTTCGATCACATCCATGGTTACGTCACCATATCGGAATGTCATTGTACGTGGCAGTCTAGCGCTTTCTCCCACGGACACCCAGACGCCTGTCAGAGCCAGCATCTTCATCCCTCATGTTGGAAGCGGAGGGGTACTGCTGCGTGTGTTGCGTCTTCCTGCAGTGGCAACTGGCATAGCTATACTACTCAAGCTTGAGGCCCCCTCACTACCCTCTTCCTGCGTGGACATGTTGGCCGCAATTGTGGAAGCATTCATCATTTCTACTGCATTGGTCACCTGGTCCAGTGCCTTAGCCACATCCCCGCTCCAATGGCACATTTCTGTTTGCATGGTCACAGACCTACGTGCCAGCAGTGCAGTTGCTGTGGCCAGCCTATTGTTGGATTTAGCATAGATGTTGAGGTGCTGCATTAGTTGACGATGGTGTCTTTTCTGGGATACATGTCCCTCCTGCATTACCTTGGTCAGTTGCTGCACACTATTGGACAGTACTGCAATGTTGGCTGCCATCTTCCCAATTTGTATCTGTACTGAACGTGTGTTTTTGGTCTGCAGGCGCTGCGTAAGGAGCATCTGTCCCTCGAGACCACCCCAGACATCATTTGGTTGGTCCTCCTGCTGTGTTCTGAGTGATCTAGCTCTTCTACGCCGGACTCTGACATTGCTTCTGCGGACCTGTGTTTGGGGATTTGGGATGGATGTAGCTTGGCCATGCCTGGACTCATGTGTTGCATTTGCCTCATCATCAGACTCCATGGTGACCAGTGGTGGGACAGTTGCCCTGCGTGTGTTTGGGGCACGTGATGGATTTGTTGGCATAACCGGTGTGTCCATATTAACAGTGCAAAACAGCATTAATTTATGTCTGTGGTGTCATGTCACAGTAAACAAATCTTTGCTTTGTTATTAAATTGAGAATATATTACACTATTTTGAGTTGTTTTTTTCATATTTGTGTGTTTGTCATTGTAACAGCTTGACCTGCCTACATCTCCCATAATGCACTTCCCTTCATGAATACATTGTGTACTGGATGTTCAAAGTGTGGACTTGTGCTGTACTGAGGTGATGTTCTACCTTTATAATTTAGGACAATGTTAACATGCATTCAACTTACCTTCAGATGTGTTTGCTGCTCCTGACGTGTCTACCTGTGTTGATGGAGCAAGGTTTCATAAACGAAACTTGCTTGTATACAATCCTCCTCATAGTATTAATTTATTAAACTTGTATTGTTTTACTAACCTTTGCATACACGACACGAATAGAAAGGATGCTTGCCTATGTGTTTTACTAATGAATAATGCTTGTCTGTAATCTAAAATGGCCGCTAAAGCGCGGGAATATCACTGCGCATGTCACAACCATATCACATGGTGTGACGTCTCTCTTTGCTTGGTGGGAAATTTCTGCTTCTGCGCAGTATGCATTAAAATGGCTGCTTGATGTTTTCACATGCTTCAGCTTGCTCTCATGTCATTATTAATTTGTCGTTTTCTTAACGCTACTAATGCGGGACAGTATTATAATTAAATGGGAATAGAGTAGAAAAGGTGGGCATACAGTGAAACATTTTTATTTGTGATTTTAATATTTTCTTCTTTGACTTTTATTAGTTCGCAAACTTGGGCCTGGGTTTGGTACAATGAAAGCTTGTGTGACAAAGATTCCGCACATGCGCCCTGCAGTGGCAGACCAGATAGAAAAAGATGAAGTCAACTTGGACATCACCCAAGGCCATAACCTGCTGGCTGACACCACTACATACCAAGATGTTCTTGTCAAAACGCAACATTTTATATGAATAAATTGTCAATTTTGTTGTGAGACGGGTGGGAAATAAAGCAAATGTATTAAATTGAATGGGTGGGAATTTAGAGACAATAGGCTTTACAATTTAAGCCAGATCAATATGGTACGAGAATCCACCCCCTGTCCCTGTCCAATCAGAAGTAGTGGCCCCATATTTTAGCAACATTAAGGGGAGGTACATGGGTGTAGAAGGGTATAATAGATATAGAATTAGTATAATTAGTTAGCTCAGACCGCAGAGTGCGCACAGAAGACTAGCGCTCTTAGCTCCAGACTGCCAAGCTGATCGATTGCAGACCGAATCCCTGTCCAGAAGAGGTCCTGAGGAGGGGGCGGCGGAGTCCATTAGAGGAGGGAGAATCGAGGAGAAGCCGAGTATCAGAGAGGGGAACGACGCAGGCGTCGTTGTAGAGAGGTCACCGGTCCTGTCCTGATCCTGGAGGAAGTCTTTGCTCATCATCCTTCCTGGGTCCTATTCTTTCCAACTCCTTGGCCAAGGGGTTTGGTTCTCACACTTAGGTAAATATAATGCAACCTTTAGTTGCGCTGCTGTCTCTATTCTCTCCTTTTCCTTAAACACCGTCATTTATTAGCAATAATTATTCTATGCTTCATCTTGGGTATTTCGATTAAGTACCATGTGTTTTCTGTAATTTACTCTGCTAAATCTTTAGATAAACATTTTAAAACTTCCTGACTCAGTGGTTATTTCAGGATTATGTACTATAATGAATGTCACTCATTTTAAATTTCCCAATTAGCAAAGGATTCATTGGTAAGTCATTACTCTTCATTCAGAAGGTAATTGGTAGCAGGGATTTTGATAAAGAGTAACAACTGATAAAAACCCAGCGTAAGTATTAGCGTAGTATGAATGTATGGGCCCAAGTGAGTGTTTTGTGTATGAATGCTGTTTGCTAATATCGCGCTGGATCAGTTTTCTGGTAATCAGAGGATGGTTACTCTTTGTTACTTGGGTAATGAGAATTTTATTTTTATGAACTAACATCCGTATATTCGAAGTTTGTTTTATGTTGTCTAGAATCCCCGGGGTAAAAGGAATAGCGGATGGTAAGTGGAAGCCATACTGCAGTGAGGTTATCTGCCAGGCAGAAATAGTACTGAAAAGTTAAGCAGGACTTTCAGTACTCGTTAGGGACTCTATGCGTGTGAGTAATAGCAAAAGAGTACGCTGGTGAAAATTTGATGTTATATCACCTAGAAAGGGTAACATTGAAGAAGTAACAGGTACTTCTGGAGCTTGTGTGAAGAGTAAACGGAAGGGTTTTACTCGTAGTATATGTTAGTAAACGGAAAGGTTTTACTAAGTGTGAGAGAAAACTATCTTTTCGAATTTAGAAGAAACTGGCACGATAGCGAATGTTTTATGTTGTTACTGAAATTAAGAATTGTAGAGAAAATAAGTTTGCGTAAATTTTTGTAAAGGGAGGGTCAGTTGCCGGAGAGGGAGCTGACGTCACAAAACGCCGCGCTGGGATTGGTTGAATCAGCGGGTGTGGAATGACCCTTGTAAAGGAGGGGTCAGTAGTCAGGAGTAGTACTGACGTCACAGGTGCCGCGCTGGGATTGGTTGAACCAGCAAGGACAGGAAAGAGCAGATTGTAAAGGAGGGGTTGACAGACAAACGTCACCAAAAGGCCGCGCAAGGATTGGCTCGGAAATAAAAGATAGCAGACATTTGATTGGTCAAAATTATAGAAGCGAAATTCTTAGTGGATAAGGATTGCATGTTAAAACGCGATCCGACTTTAACAGGAATTCGTCAGGATAGGAGATATTTAGGCTTTGCAGAATATAATTTTATACATCGGTACTTACCCAAGATGTACGGAGAAAGGAGAAAAATGTCATTTTTACAAAAGATCAAGAATTATTTTAAAAAGGACAAACCAATCAAAACTAGAGAAGGAATTATTATTCCACCAGCTAAAACGCCCGCTTCATTCATGATGATGGAGAGAGGTTATCATACTTGTGTATGAATGGAGAATTGGATAGAATATACCAAAAATGATGGAATACTAGCATTTCCCGAGAATGGCACGTTCAATGGGCGAATTCTGCAAAACTTGAGATTGAGGATGAATGACTTAGAACCCAGACCTAGATTAACTCAGTACGAAGCTCTAGAGGAATGGGAAACCGAGACATTTGAGCGGGACCGATCTAGGAGTAATAGGGGTTATCCAGGATTTTTCCCCAGATACCTACATGAGTCTAGAGAAGGTCAGATGAATCAATGGAGAAGGGCAATGATTACAGAAGGATTATATCCATTGTTAACAGCAGAGGAGAAATTAGGAAGTAAATGCACAGAAAAGACAAAACATTTAATGAGAAATGATGACTCTGAAGATGAATTTATAGAGGAAATGTTAAGAAACCCTCCACCATATCAGGAAGGAACAAGTGGATGCACCCCAAGTGCACCACCGATAAAAACTCCATTAGTGCCACAGGTAATGCATGAATTTACCCCTAGTAGAATACTTCATGACAAAGAAAGGGAAACCCTAGAGAAGACCAGAGCAGAATTAATACAGAAAATAACACAGATAAAAGTAGATCCTGATTCATTGACCATACCTGTAACAATTGGTCCAGTAGTTCCATTATATGGTACTCAGGGAAGCTGTCCTCCACCGATACTTGCACCTACTCCTGTGAATAATCCCAAACCTGAAGCTCCAGTTATAATTGAGGATCAATGTAGTGACTGTGAATCCACAATATCACTCATGGACTTGCCTATTCGAGGTACTGTAAATAGCACTCCCAGAATATTCAAAAGATGTAAGTTTAATAACTTCATCGGGAGCAAAAAGTGCCACCATAGTAACACCTGAGATTTAGAAAAATGGGTACAAGGGTCAGTTAAACAGTGCACACCTCCGAAAATAATAGACATTCATAAATTGAAAGTCGAATTAGAAGAAATAATAGCAGGAAATGTAGGACTAGAACGCTTAAATACCTACGATGATGAAGAATTGTTGTTCCTGTGCAGGAGTATCACCAGAAATGTAAGGTTATTTCATGAAAAATTATCCAATTTAGCACTACAGATGGGAATAGAAATAGGGAGATCAAAAGTACTACAGAAACCCTATAGAGCAGAATTTTCAGACAAAGATTTAGAAAATATGAATGCCTCTGGAAGAAGATTGCAAATAAGAGAATTAATGTTAGTTTTGCAAAAATGGGGAGACCTAGATAAATGGAGAACTAGGTGGGCCAAGAAAAAGGAAGAAGCACGAACAAGTAGAACAGCATCTGAATATGTGATGAAGGAAACAGGGAAAGCAGATCAAATGTATCCAATGCGAGAAGTTGCGGGAGGAGGATATGTACATGTCCCATGGAGCAGACAGGATATTTTGTCATTTACGAATGATTTTCCAAAGTTGAGAGAAAAACCAATTGAATGGTACAAGCAGGTTGACAGGTTTGTGAAGGTGTCGAAGGTATTGTTGAAGGATTTGGATGGTTTGTTTGACATAGTGGTACCTGCCGATTTATGGACAGATTGCAAAATCACAGTGGATTGGCCAAGTGACGAATATCCTAGAGATCCGAAAACAGGTGCCCCGTCAAATGAAGTGATGAAAAAGTATCAGCAGGTGATAACTTACCTGAAAGGGAAAATACCCCGAAAGAAACAGATTGGGTAAAAATAGATCGAACTACCCAAGAAGCTAATGAATCGGTGCATTCCTACTATGAGCGTTTATTGCAGGTATTTAAACAGTATAGTGGATTTGAGGACATTGGAGACAAGAACATGAGTCAGTTTGTGTATCGATTTGTTTACGGTTTGAAGCCAGAGATTTGTCAGATGATTAAACAACACATGCTGTGTTGGCAGGGAAAGCCCATTGATGAGATTTTGAAGTATGCAAAATATTGTGGAGACGATATTGAGGATAGACACAAGAAATTGCAGGAAAAAGTGATGTGGGCTCAGGTGAAAATGGCTGAGAAACAGGGAATTAATTTGGAAAATCCAAGTGAAAATCCAGGAAAAGATTCTGGAACGAATGGTGATACTGGGAATGGTGGAAAATTTAGAGGACGAATGAATAGAGAAGAAGCTAAAAAAAAATTCCTTGTCATGGACGCGGAAAATTGGGGCATTGGAAGGATGAATGTAAAAAGATTCGGAATAATAATGGTCCAAATCAAAATTTAAATCCACAGACGCAGAATGACTCACAGCAGGGTGTAAATCCTCAGAGTCAGTTGCCACCTGCACCTATTCAGGGTAATGTAAACAGAGCAAAGCATGGTACAGACATCGGATATCAAGGAGGAAGTGGTAAGAATGATTATATAACATCACAGTTTCTTTTTCAGGACGATTTCTGTCAAAACAGTTCATGACGGTGCCTAGGAGAGGGGGAGAAGGAGTGCGTACTTGGCGCATCCCTACCGGTAGACCAGTCAGGTCCATATGTTGAAGGAAATGTGAAAGGTAATGATATTACTTTTCTTTTGGACACTGGTGCTACCAGGTCTACTGTAAGAACAGCAGACATTCCCGACCTTCCTCTCTCTGGTGAAAATATCCAAGTAGTGGGGGTAGCTAATCAGCGGATTAGAACACCTCTTACCGAACCCATGGAAGTTAAAATCGGAAATTTCAGAGAAATGCATCAATTTGTAGTGTGTGATTCTAGTCCAGTAAACTTATTAGGTAGGGATTTGTTGTGCAAGATGAATTGAACAATTTTCTGCACACCGGATGGTGTGGCAGTTCAGACACCAGATGAAGACCATGTATATAAAATTATGATTGCAAAACAGGGTACAGAAGTAGATGAGATGTTTTCATTAATAACAAAAGACGAGTTGCCAGAAGAATTAAAAGGCACAGTAAACCCCATAGTTTGGGATTTCACAGGTTAAGAAGTAGGACTTATGGCTAAAATAGACCCAGTTAAAATTACTGTAAAGGAAGGTGCAATTTTCCCAAATACCAGACAATACAGAATGAGTGCAGAAGTAAAAGCAGGAGTCATTGAAGAAATCGATCGAATGGTTGAACAAAACATACTAAAAGAAGTAATGAGTAGCCCATGTAATTCACCAATAATGGGATTAAAGAAACCTAGTGGAAAATATAGGATTGTTCAGGACCTGAGGAAAATAAATAAGATTGTAGAACCATGTTGTCCCATAGTACCAAATCCTGCAGTAATCCTATACCAGATTCCGTGGAGTGCAGGATGGTTCACAGTAATTGATTTGTGTCAAGCGTTCTTTTCAATACCATTGCATCCAGACAGCCAATATCTTTTCTCATTTAAATTTGAGAACAAGGTCTATGTATGGAATCGTGTTCCTCAGGGGTACACAGAAAGTCCTTCCATTTTCAATCAAATATTGAAAAAGTGCCTTGAGAAACTAGTGATGCCAGGAAGTTCAGTCCTAGTGCAATATATCGACGACTTATTGGTGGCATCGAACACCAGAGAGGACTGTGTTGTTGATTCCATAGCATTATTAAATCTTTTGGCAGAAGAAGGGCATAAAGTCTCACCTGAAAAGTTGCAGTTTTGTACAACAGCTGTTAAGTATCTTGGACACCAAATTGAGAGGGGAAAAAGAAGAGTAACCTCTGAAAGAGTAAAATTAATTAAGAAAATGCAAATGCCTGTAACCCAAAGACAAGTAAGAATGTTCCTAGGAATAGTAGGTTACTGTAGGCAATGGATACCAGGATTTTCCCTACTAGCGAAATCTTTAATTAACATGACGAAAAAGAAAGCAAAGGATCCTGTTGAATGGGATGATGAAAGAGTAGGAGCTTTTGTAAAATTGAGAAATGCTCTGTGCTCAGCACCAGCCCTAGGCATGCCAGATTATAAAAGAGAATTCGCATTATTCTGTCATGAAAGAGAAAATTGTGCACTTTCTGTCCTAACTCAAAGGCACGGATTAGACAGACGTCCTATAGCATATTTTTCTGCTACATTGGACCCAGTAGCAGCCGCGTTGCCAGGATGCTTAAAAGCAGTGGCGGCTACTTGTTTGAGCATTGAACAAAGTGAGTCAATTGTGATGGGACATCCTGTAAAGGTGTATGTTCCACATGCGGTTGTGATTCTGTTGACAAGAACACGAACTCAGCATCTTACTCCTAGTCGGCTGACTAAATACGAAAGAATCATAATGGGTGCTGAAAATGTGACCATGGTAAGGTGTACTATAATAAATCCAGCAACCTTACTACCAGACCCATATCATGAGAGAATTAAAGATGACGAAGAAGATGAACATGATTGTTTACAGATTACAGAATTATGCACAAAACCACGCCCAGATATTGAGGGACAGCCTCTTAAAAAGCCAGACAGGGAGCTATTTGTTGATGGTTCATGTCAAAGACATGAAGACGTTAAACTAACGGCTGCCTATGCGGTATGTAAATTAACTGGAATAGTTGAAGCATCTTATTTACCAGGAGTCAAATCTGCACAAGTAGCTGAATTGATTGCGTTGATAAAAGCCTGCAAAATTGGGAGGAATCAAAAAGTAACTATATTTACAGACAGCCAATATGGTTACGGGGTTGTGCCTGATTTTGGCCAACTATGGATGCAGAGGGATTTCCTGACTTCTTCAGGATCCCCCATTAAAAATGGACAGTTTGTAAAGGAATTGCTAGAAGCAATACAATCACCAAAAGAATTGGCTGTGGTGAAATGTGCCGCACATCAGTCAGGAGATGACTGGGTGGTAGTCGGCAACAGATACGCAGATCTGGTGGCTCAACATTGTGCCAAAAATAGATTGTCAGTCAATAAGAGGGTGGAAAGAATGGGAATCAGCTGCCAACTTATGCTGTACATGCCGCCTGAAACATGGAATGATGTTAAAAGACTGCAAGATGAAGTGGATGAAAGTGAAAAGAATTTGTGGATCAAAGTAGGTTGTTCCCAGAGACGAGATGATGAAGTGTGGATCAGTGCTGATGGCAGACCAGTCATGCCAGATTGTCTACTCTCACAAATGGCTAGAATGCATCATGGAGACACACACATAGGGAGAGATGCAATGATTAGGCTCTTCAGACAAAACTGGTATAATCCTAAGTTCAGGGCGGTTGCAGAGAGTCTTTGCCAAAGGTGTTTAACTTGCCAGATGCACAATCCCGGGAGGAAAACAATAATTGGGTTTGGAAAAATTGGAAAGGCAGAGGGTCCTTTTATAAGTCTCCAGTTCGACTTTATACAGTTACCACCATGCAGAGGGCTGAAATATGTACCAGTCATAGTATGTCTGTTTTCAAAGTGGGTGGAGGCTTACCCTACCAGAAGAAATGATAGCATTACAGTCGCAAAACTGTTGCTACGAGAGCTTATTCCTAGGTTTGGTTTCCCAGTAACTTTGGAATCAGATAGAGGAAAACATTTTAACAGTGAATTGATCCAAATAATCTGTGAAGCATTCCAAATCCAACAGAAACTGCACTGTGCATATCGTCCAGAAGCTTCTGGAGTGGTTGAACAATTGAATGGCACTATAAAGTCAAGATTGGGAAAGATGTGTGCCTCAACATCATTAGAATGGCCAGATGCATTGCCACTTGTTTTAATGGGACTCACAAGCATACCTGACAGAAACACAGGACTGAGCCCCCACGAAATAATGATGGGAAGAGCAATGAGACAAACACATGTTCCCACAAACAAACTACTGAATATATCTGATGATATGGTTCTGGACTATTGTAAAGGACTGGCTGACCTAGTGCGTTCTGTCTCTCACCAGGTTGGAGAAGACGCAGTTTCCAGGCAGCCCGAACAAGAACATGATCTGAATCCTGGTGACTGGGTGGTAGTGAAGAATCACACCAGAGAAACGTGTCTATCACCCAGATGGAGCAGTCCTTGTCAAGTCATACTAACCACCAACACAGCAGTGAAGTGTGCAAGATTTCCTAACTGGATTCACGTAAGCCACACCAAAAGAGTACCAGATCCTGAAGAAGAAAATCCTCAGACAGCATCAATCACTGAGGAAGCTGAAGGTTGCCCAGCCGAGGAATCTCAGGCTCGAGATTCAAGAGAAGCTGAAGAAGAACAACCGAGCACAAGTCAGGACTGGATACCGGTGGTAGAAGTTTCCGAAGTTTACCACAGAACAAGAAGTCAAACAAATTTGGAAGAAATTGAAGAAGATCAGATAGGTGAAGAAGAAGCAGTTCAGGGACAAGAAGAAGAGACAATAAGAGAACCTGAACAAGAGCAGATAGGGAAAGGAAACTGGGCTCAAAGCAACGAAGATCTGATAGATTTTGAGCAGGGACAGACAGGTTTAGAAGAATCCGGTCAGGCTGCAGAAGTTCACAGTGCAATAAGCCCTGATCAGAACAAGTTAGATCAAGAAGAGTGTACAGAAGAAGAAAACCTTGAAAAACATGAACTTGAAGAATTAATTAAAGAACAAGGTCAGTTATTGGAAACTCACAATGGAGCTGTTACGGAGAAACCAATCAGACCTGAAAAAGAGCAAACAAGAAACACAGTAATTGCAGAACACGAAACAGTACTAAGCAGTGAAATTAAAAAGATTTCTGAAGACAAAGATAAAGAAACAGTGCAAAAAGAGAAAACAAGAAAAGGAGATCATTGGCCGAGTGTCATTAAAAGAGTAAAATACCACATAACAACCAGAAGTGAAGATCCAGATGAAGTAACAAGTCAAACTGAACAAGAAAATAAAACTGAGAAAAGAAGAAGTAAAGGACTGAAACTTGTGAATAACAAATTCAAGGGTCCTGACTGGACTTACATCATTCTTGAAGATTTCGAGAGCTCAGAGTCAAGTGAAAGTGGTGACGAAGGAACAAGTACAGAACTGACGTACGAAAAAGAAACAAGACCACCTTGACTAAGCAAAAGAATCATATAAAGAAAAAGAGGAAATAGATAAGAGCGATCTTCCTTGTCGAAAATGCCTGACGATAGAGTTGCTGGGAGACCAAAACAGAGATGTTGTACAAGATGCTGTGCAATATGCATATGTAGTCTAGTAATGGTGCTTATAGTATGGTTAGTCCTGATTGTAGCAGTTCCTTACCTTATGATAATAGATAAAAAGATTAATAATGAAACTAAGGAGAGGACAGCAAACATGAAGGGCAATAGAGTAGAACTAATGGCAGAGAATGAACCAGAAATTCATCATGAAATAGCTGACAACGACACTAGTTTAAACGTTTTCACAAAGTTATTGTTTCAATATGTAGACACAATGGAAGTTAGTAACTGTTATGTCTGTATGAAGTTACCTGAATCAGTAGCAGAAGGATTAACATACCATCATCTACCACTGACATATGGCATATCATGTAGTGTTTTGTCTAGTTTATTTTATAGAACAGGGAGACTTCAGTATTATTATTCAAACTTAGATGTGATATTTTCTGAGGTTCCGATTCGCAAGAGTATGAACCCAGTGCTTAGTAGTCAAGACGCACAGTTTATGGGAGAATTTTTCTTAACAATGAAATCAATAGACATAACACATGCACATAGACACAATCTAACATGTTCTTTACTTGAAGAAGAAAAGATATTTTTGAATTTAGTAGAAGATAGAAGACAAGATTTTCAAAAGAAAGCTTCTGAGCATAAGGCTCATTTGCCACCTTGGGCGGAGAAAGAAGGGAGTTACACACCTGGCAAGGCTCAAGCTGCTATGGCTCTGGATTTTGTAAAGACAGGAAAAATTTGTCTTCATAGGTTAAAGACTGAATATAACAATGTTTTCATCGGTACCAGTGAATGTGAACACAATTTTTTAATTCTTGGAGGTTGGGGACTCAAAGGAGGAACAGATTCAGTTTTTCCTGGAATCTATTATGTGTGTGGGAATAAGGCTTACTTTAGGCTTCCTGCACGGTGGTATGGTAGTTGTTATTTTGGAATAGTATTTCCAAAGATATACCACGTAAAAAGAAACACTGGGAACAATGAAAACAATAGCGAATTAATACGTAGTAAAAGGGCTAGTTTTTCAGAAATTGTAGGTGATATATTTGGTGCATTGATACCTTCAGTGGGAATAATTCTGAACTCAAGGAAAATATGTAAATTGTGTACAGTGGTTGATCGTTTATCAACGGATACTGCTGGAGGTTTTCTAATGATTAATGCGGAAATGGTTGCGATTAGATCTATGGTTATGCAAAATCGACTTGCTCTTGATATAATATTGGCAAAAGAGGGCGGAGTCTGTAAATTATTGAAGACGAAACATTGTTGCACTTATATTCCTGATAAGAGTGCAGAAATTGGAACGTATATACAGAATATAACTAAACTTGAGAAGGAACTTAAACCACTGGAAGTTGAAAGTGTATGGGAAAGATTGACAAATAGTATTGCGTCAATTGGTACCTGGTTTGCTAATGTAGGAAAAGGACTTATAGGTCAAATATTAGTACCCTTAGCAGGGATAGCAATAATAATCTTGGCAATAATAATATGGTGCAAATGTTGTAGAAAGAGTGGAACATATAAAGTAACAGGTAGAGGAAAGAAGCGAAAATTTGAAGAAATAGAACTTGAAGAATGGAGAAGTGAATTATACAAGAAATTGAAAGGGGATGGCAAAAATGGAAAGTGTAAGAATGAGAATAAAGTAATTTGCTAGAAGTTGGCATCTGATTGTGGGTAGTATTTTGATGGCTCAGAAACGCCATCAGAGAGGGGATTGATGGAGCAAGGTTTCATAAACGAAACTAGCTTGTATACAATCCTCCTCATAGTATTAATTTATTAAACTTGTATTGTTTTACTAACCTTTGCATACACGACACGAATAGAAAGGATGCTTGCCTATGTGTTTTACTAATGAATAACGCTTGTCTGTAATCTAAAATGGCCGCTAAAGCGCGGGAATATCACTGCGCATGTCACAACCATATCACATGGTGTGACGTCTCTCTTTGCTTGGTGGGAAATTTCTGCTTCTGCGCAGTATGCATTAAAATGGCTGCTTGATGTTTTCACATGCTTCAGCTTGCTCTCATGTCATTATTAATTTGTCGTTTTCTTAACGCTACTAATGCGGGACAGTATTATAATTAAATGGGAATAGAGTAGAAAAGGTGGGCATACAGTGAAACATTTTTATTTGTGATTTTAATATTTTCTGCTTTGACTTTTATTAGTTCGCAAACTTGGGCCTGGGTTTGGTACAATGAAAGCTTGTGTGACAAAGATTCCGCACATGCGCCCTGCAGTGGCAGACCAGATAGAAAAAGATGAAGTCAACTTGGACATCACCCAAGGCCATAACCTGCTGGCTGACACCACTACATACCAAGATGTTCTTGTCAAAACGCAACATTTTATATGAATAAATTGTCAATTTTGTCGTGAGACGGGTGGGAAATAAAGCAAATGTATTAAATTGAATGGGTGGGAATTTAGAGACAATAGGCTTTACAATTTAAGCCAAATCAATATGGTACGAGAATCCACCCCCTGTCCCTGTCCAATCAGAAGTAGTGGCCCCATATTTTAGCAACATTAAGGGGAGGTACATGGGCGTAGAAGGGTATAATAGATATAGAATTAGTTAATTAGTTAGCTCAGACCGCAGAGTGCACACAGAAGACTAGCGCTCTTAGCTCCAGACTGCCAAGCTGATCGATTGCAGACCGAATCCCTGTCCAGAAGAGGTCCTGAGGAGAGGGCGGCGGAGTCCATTAGAAGGGAGAATCGAGGAGAAGCCGAGTATCAGAGAGGGAACGACGCAGGCGTCGTTGTAGAGAGGTCACCGGTCCTGTCCTGATCCTGGAGGAAGTCTTTGCTCATCATCCTTCCTGGGTCCTATTCTTTCCAACTCCTTGGCCAAGGGGTTTGGTTCTCACACTTAGGTAAATATAATGCAACCTTTAGTTGCGCTGCTGTCTCTATTCTCTCCTTTTCCTTAAACACCGTCATTTATTAGCAATAATTATTCTATGCTTCATCTTGGGTGTTTCAATTAAGTACCATGTGTTTTCTGTAATTTACTCTGCTAAAATTTTAGATAAACATTTTAAAACTTCCTGACTCAGTGGTTATTTCAGGATTATGTACTATAATGAATGTCACTCATTTTAAATTTCCCAATTAGCAAAGGATTCATTGGTAAGTCATTACTCTTCATTCAGAAGGTAATTGGTAGCAGGGATTTTGATAAAGAGTAACAACTGATAAAAACCCAGCGTAAGTATTAGCGTAGTATGAATGTATGGGCCCAAGTGAGTGTTTTGTGTATGAATGCTGTTTGCTAATATCGCGCTGGATCAGTGTCACACCGACAACAGCTTCAGGCTGGATTGTGGATTCAACCATGTCCTCCATGGGAGTGTTCCCAGTGTGTGTCGGTGTTCCCCCTCCTGTCGTCCTTGCTTCCTTCAGCCGGTCAGCAATGCGCACCTTAGCCCGACTGCGCAAGTCGTACCATCTTTTTTTGAGCTCATCGATGGTGCGGTGTGTCACCCCAATGGCATTCACTCGGTTTTGGATCCGGATCCATATTTTTCTTTTCTCCTGCTCTGCCACTTTTAATGATAATTTCCCAAACAGCTTATCATGGCTGTGGACAACTCCCTCAATGAGGGTGTCAATTTCTTTTTCTGAAAATTTCATTTTCCTCTTCCTGCCTGTTTGGCTGTCCTCTGCTGTTTGTGAATTTTCCATTTTCTTACAAATGCCAGGTGATTCCAATGTCTCAATCCCACTCCTGTTTAGCTCCCAGAGCCAGCTCCCTCCTCTCCCTCTGACTGTGCACAGAAAATGGGGCTTGTGCTGCTCACTTCCTGGTTCTGATGTCATCAGGATGCATCAAAATGCGACTTCAGTAATAGCGATTTCGCTAATAGCGAGATCGCTAATAGCGAGTTCGCAATTACCGAAATCGCTATTATTTTTGCGATTAATTGCGATTCTTTATTTTCTCGCAAATTTTTTGTTGCATCGGGTTTTGCGATTCTTTATTTGCTAATCCTTAAAATTCGCAAATAAAGATTCGCAATCTTCAACTTTGATGCATGTGCCTGTTAGTGGCTGATTTAGAGTTTGGCGGAGAGGGTACTCTGTCCCAAAGGCGGAGAGGGTACTCTGTCCCAAAGGCAACAGAGTACCCCCTCCTCCAAACTCAAGGTCCGCCAGCCTCATTTACAGTCGGGCGTACCTTAAGTATATCAGCGACACCACTTACTCCTTCGCTGACATTCTCCCTGACAGCCCGGTGAAGTAAGGACCATCAGAGATTTGGCCGTTTACCCGCCCGCTTGATTTAGAGTTTGTGGTCAAATGGAAAGTTTCTACTTTCCCCTACTGCAGTGAAAAACCTGGCAATTAGGAGACAGTGAAAACCTTTAAATGACTCCCACATCATAGGAGAAAGCCATTGGTTTTTGTTTTTTCAAAACCAAAATCCCAATTTGGAATTTTGCCTTTGCAGAAACAAAAACAATTTAAAAGTTTGACGGTTGGACGTCAAGTGTGACGGAGCCACCGATCAAATTGTTAACTCATTAGCAGGACCCTGTGTGACGGCGGTTCTTATCAATGACTCGAACTTCGACGAACGGGTACTCTGAACTCGAAATCGGGCCCTTAGTTCTTTGAAAGTTTGAACATCTGAATGGTTTCTTTCTTGGTCGTTGTTTTCAGCCACAGTATCTATTCTTGGAGCAACGGATGACATTTCCGCTCCGACGAACTCTTATACTTTCAGTAATGGGCCAAAAATGTGATGCTATATCCCACCTACCAGGTATGCCGTTTTCTCCCCAGTCTCTGCATTGCATTAATTCGCACTTCCTATTCCTGTGGCAGTACAGTGCCTACTAGCTTATTTAATGCATTTAAAATGGCACGTCTGTCTCGTGCAGCTTCGCAGCAGTCGAAGGGGTCCAGCCGGTGAGTCTTGTCAATCTTACCGGGAGGACTCTACTGAAAGACGGCGCCAATTCAAACCTGGCACCCACAGCCTTTTCTCGGGCGTGGGAGAAACAGCCCCGTCTCTCTGCAGCTGGTGGGAAATGATGCACCCGTTCTAATCGCTAGGTTTCCTTGTAACATTATCCTCCATATGAGGCAGGGCTGTGTGCCCGCAGAGCTTCCTGGGATCGGGGAGCGAAAGGCAGTTACGCGTCCTTGCTGGCACCTCATATATATGAGTTGCTTGTAAAGCACAGGAGCGCACAGCGAGCTGCGACCATCCATCATAGGTGTCGCGGGTCTAGAGACCTAGATGCTGAGGAAGCCAGTCGCTACTGTGGGACATCGTTTTCTCCCGGCGATTGATAGGTTCATAAGGAGACAAGCAGTGACTGAAATGCACGGCCTCTGCGTAGAATCACACCAGTGCAGCAGCGTAACAAGTGAAGCTGTCAATGCTGCACTTTGCACGTGGGTTCAACCTTTCTTCAAGTGCTCAGTATCTGTGTTTATATGTATACTAAGCTTAAATCAGGATGCTGTCAACAATTCCGAAGGTATCATTGCAAAACCTAGCGCCAACACTAGGTGGCAGCAATATCCAGTGATTGGTATTCGCTCTCTTGGTAGCAGGCCGCTTTGAATAAATGTACAGCCACGGTGATAAATGTAAAATTTGCAAAAATTGCGCTCAAGTGTAATCACAATTTCTACCAGATCTAACATAGAGGAATTGTGTATGTAAAACAGAGGTATGAAGAGGAATGCGGGGAGCAAAAAGATTGGAAAAACTGCTTTAATGGAATGGAATATGATATCTGCCTGGGTGGTATTTGCACATGGCTCTAATGCGTCACTAAAAATTGAGGCGTTACTCTTTTTGTCTCAAACTCTTTGATGGATCACTAACTTGTTTTAAAGTAACTCATTTTATGTCTCACTATGACCAAATATGCCTCAAATCTTTCCCACCGAGTGACAAGTCACCTGCATGCTACTGAATGCATTGTAGTGGTAATGAAGCAGCCCGTCAAGGCAGTGTGAGTAGCAATGGTGACTACAGCGCATTATTAGAGAAGATCACAAGTGCAGGCCTTTGGAGCTATTGCCCCGTGTCATAGGACTTCTTCCCTCAGAGTCTTCCCAGATGTCACTAGAGGCGCCATATTCCAGTTCAGAATCTCCTCCAATAAACCAGTGGGATATAGAAGTTTATTTCTATTGGTTCAAGCAGTGCTGAATTTTGCCAAGCACACGATCTGCACTATCAAGTATCAAAAATCTCACCAGTCAACCAAACACCTAAGCTATACACAGACTCTGTATTCATCCGAACATCACCAACTGATGTTGTTCCAGCCCACCTACCACCTATGCTCAATTACCCACATCAGATTCTATACCCGGCTGAAGCTCACCAGCTAAGGACGTTCCAGCCAACAACACATAAGCCCAGTTACCCACATCAGATTCTGTACCCACCTGAAGCTCACCAGCTAAGGACGTTCCAGACAACAACACATAAGCCCAGTTACCCACATCAGATTCTGTACCCACTTGAAGCTCACCAGCTAATGACGTTCCAGCCAAGGACACCTAAGCTCAGTTACCCACATCAGATTCTGTACCCACCTGAAGCTCACCAGCTAACGACGTTCCAGCCAACAACACATAAGCCCAGTTACCCACATCAGATTCTGTACCCATCTGAAGCTCACCAGCTAATGACGTTCCAGCCAAGGACACCTAAGCCCAGTTACCCACATCAGATTCTGTACCCACCTGAAGCTCACCAGCTACTAACGTTCCAGCCAAGGACACCTAAGCCCAGTTACCCACATCAGACTCTGTACCCGTCTGAAGCTCACCAGCTAATGATGTTCCAGCCAACGACACATAAGCCCAGTTACCCACATCAGATTCTGTACCCGTCTGAAGCTCACCAGCTAATGACGTTCCAGCCAAGGACACCTAAGCCCAGTTACCCACATCAGATTCTGTACCCGTCTGAAGCTCACCAGCTAATGACGTTCCAGCCACCGACACATAAGCCCAGTTACCCACATCAGATTCTGTACCCACCTGAAGCTCACCAGCTAATGACATTCCAGCCAAGGACACCTAAGCCCAGTTACCCACATCAGATTCTGTACCCGGCTGAATCTCACCAGCTAATGACGTTCCAGCCAAGGACACCTAAGCCCAGTTACCCACATCAGATTCTGTACCCACCTGAAGCTCACCAGCTACTAACGTTCCAGCCAAGGACACCTAAGCTCAGTTACCCACATCAGATTCTGTACCCGTCTGAAGCTCACCAGCTAATGACGTTCCAGCCAACGACACATAAGCCCAGTTACCCACATCAGATTCTGTACCCACTTGAAACTCGCCAGCTAACGACGTTGCAGCCAACGACACCTAAGCCCAGCTACCCACATCAGATTCTGTACCCACCTGAAGCTCATCAGCTAATGACGTTCGAGTCAACGACACCTAAGCCCAGTTACCCTCATCAGACTCTGCATCCATCCAAACCTCACCAACTGATGATGTGGATCCAGCAACTGTTCTCTTTTTTTGATAATCAGAACCTGGACAACCCAACACCTAAACTCTGCCACCCACTGCAAACTCTGTACCCATCCATGAATCTGTGCCCAACTGGCAGGATAGCACTGTTTAGGTTTGAACCATGCACGTTCTGGGCTCTTCTGTATGGAAGCATCTCCTCTCATTCCGTGACATGAAACAAACTTGAAGACACTTGCTAAGTCAGACATTTCACTTACAGCCGTGACAAACCAATGTGATATTCGTACTCTGCCCGCTCACTGCCCTTTGGTGACAAGCAGGTTCCCCTCACCAGATCACTTGGAAGCGGCCTCCTGGCTGGGTTGCCAGAGCTCTTAAGTTTACCTCTTCTATGTAGGAGTAATTCATCCATTCTAGGGGGCCTCTGCATCGACCTACTTATAAAGTTGTATATTACTCTTTTAAGACTGATCAAAATGGTAATTAAATCAAGGGGCCACACTGTTAGAGCAGCGTGGCGGATACCCACTCACAAGCACAATATTAATGTGCTGGCTTTGCGTGTGCATTAAGGCAGCAATGCACAGACTCCCTGGTGGTCAGTCAAAGATGTTATGATTGAAAGAGCTGGGCGGTGAATCTGGGAGATTATACTCCATCCAGTCAGCTGATCACACCTTGGTCAGAACTCTCAAGTTTCCTCGATCTACGAGTGAGTAGATCATGCAATACAGGCTTTTTTTCTTTGCATTCGGAGAATTTGAGCTATTTTTATTCCATTATTAAATTAAGGCTATAAGTCCCAGAATGCAAATATTAAACCTTTACTGGGTGGTCTACTCATGCAAGAACCTAGGAAACTTAACAGCTCTGATTGGCAATAGTAGTTACTAGAAAAGGCTGAAATAGCCATGCGTCTGCAGCAAGATAAAGCCTGTGTGGGTGAGATGCCAGCAGCCACAGGCAGGCGTGTGGGCAAAATGGCAGGCAAGCTGTGGTGGAAACTGAAGGGACTGCATTGTGCATATAAGCAGGTGTATCCCGTATGGTATTATTTAACTACTGCAGTGTACAACATGGTGCTGGGGGAACCTCAGCCTTCTGTGGTGCTAATCCTGAAGCATTATGAAAGGCTTGGATCTGACACACCTGCCACTTAGTGGTTGCAATGGCATGTGTGCAGCCCAGAGGACTACAAACAACAATTTTCAAACATGTTTACTGATTCCTATGGTAACCGTGTAATTCCATGTCTTGAGGACACGTTTCTAGTACTACGTCCTCAGTGACCACGTCAAAGAATTCTGAGACTTGTAATCTTGGTTCAATTCTCTTCAGCCTGTTGGGTTATCAGACTTGAAACTTGAAAGGTTGTGACATGGCGTCGATGGTTACAGCTAATGTTTCCGTACGTTTCCTCAATGTTTGCTTCAGTGCTTTAAATGGAAACATAGAAGTGCAGGTACTCACTATTTAGAGTACCTGTAGGCTCCTGAGAAGTGCTGGGACTCTCCTATTAAATATATTGGAGCAGTGCTGAAAAGTGCAGGTACTCTCCCTTTCAAATAAAAGAGGTGCAGGTACTCAGTACAGGCCCGTTTAAAGCACTGGTTTCTTTACAAAATCATTGTGCACCTTCTAGCGGCACATAGCAAATGTGCAAACGATTCAAACTCGTTTGCTTGCCGGTCACCTCGGGATGAACCTCCGTTTTTAATAAGGTTAGTATATCACCCCATGTCACCGGGAAACCACCTTTCCAGTCTCGTATGTATGTATTGTTATTTATACAGGGAAAACTTCTCAACATGTATGGTGAGGAACACTAACTGTCCCAAATGAGTGCCGGTGAGCGCCATCTTTAAACACCGGCTCAAATTAGAGCAGGGGAAGAAATTTGGGCCCCACCTGTCCCTGGTTTTGAGGCAAAAAACAGCAATGAATTGGGGTAAAACGGGTCCCTACCCCGCCTAGGCCCTTGTACACAGCCATCAATGGGTTAACACATGCTCCACAGCTCGGTGAGGGCAGAGATGGGTAAACACCTTCAAGGCCTCTTACATGCACTCAGTAATCAAGTGAGTAGGCTGAGCACAGGTGGAGTCAGATGAGCTGCTAATGTAAGCACGGTGGGGGGCCGGCACATGCACGGGTGAAGTGCAAGGCGCCCCCCGCAGGGTGGAGGCGCGGATTACACTCTCACCAAGGGGGAACGAGGACGTCGCACAATAGACGGTCGGTCCCTACTGCTTCACTCAAGGACTCGCTACGGAATCCGGGATAATGCAGGTGCCTGTTTCAAGCGTCATATAAGCCAGGCCTGGGTCCAGGACTCTTCAATAGTACAAGGGGGAGGGGGAAAGGAGGGGCAGGGAAAGCTTACCCTTCAGATGCCGCATGACCAGCTGCTGGCCTTGGCAGGGTGTGCTTTAGCTTTCTACGGTAATAGACAAATGTAGTCAACTTGCATAATTGATTCATGGTAAAGCTCTCATGCCTGCAAACTACTAAGGCGGCAAGAAGAAAATAAAAACAGCACATAAACACTGCCTGTATAAAACAGTAGATTTAACTGTTGTTAAAATCGTGCAGGAGAACTGCAAAATGTTAGCTATTATTTAGTGTTTAGGTGTATTTCTTTAAAGTGCCACGTTCACCACTAATGTTATTTGGCACTGTGCTATCAGCAAACCAGAAGGTATGTATCCAGGTTACTTACTTGTATTTTTCAACAATCAGCAACAGAAGCGTGGGAAGACCTTCTTTTGGCAGCCCGATAACATCTCTTGCAAGCGAACTCAACTCACCTCCATCCAGGATGCTACCACATCACAGCTCTAATGCCCCAAAATCCAAACATATTCAAATTAAGACAGGCCCAAGTAATGGCCATCTAATCCCACAAACACAAGGCATTGGTGGGTGGCACTGGCTCCCTACTCTGGCCAGATGGCCTGCGCGACAAGAAAAGAGAAACAGTGGATCAGAAGGCCTAGTGCCCTTACACAAAGAGGAGAGGAGGGACAGTGGACAGCAAGAGCAGAGAACACTCTCCTCATCTGAGGGGAAAAAACAGGACGGAAAAGTAGTAAGACAGTCCCTGGGATGTGAAACTGGGACAGGACTAAAGGCCCAGAATAAAAGACAACTATGTAAGAGAAAAAAACTGAGAGAATGGGCACTGAACACTAAACACCATGCATTCCAACAACGAGCGGTTGATGATATGGCAAGAAGAAAAACAATTTTTACCAATGTCAAGGCAGGAGGGTCGGATTAAGAGGCTCAAAGGGAAGACGCTGAAGACCCAGCAGGACAAAGAGAGAACCAAGGGATTGAGTGAGGGGGAACAACAGGTGTCTGGTCACAGAACCACATAGGAAACTGGCTGCATACGGAAACTTCGAACATTTAACCTTTGCAGCAACCTCGAAGGTTGGCCAGTTGACCAGTGTGTGGCATAGCAAGACACAGGAGAAGGACTAAAGGAACTATGAAGAGACAGCACTACTTTCCAGCAGCATTCCTGCAACTCTACCCTTGTTACTTCTGGGACAAGAGGTGAAGACAGAAGAGACATTGCACAGGAAGACCAGGTAACAGAAGGGACAAAAAGAGAGCCTGACGGTGGGAAGGAGGACCCATCGCCAGCTGCAGGAGAACCAGACACCAAGGGTGAGGAGGCCAAAAATGGCCACCACCAGCACCCTAACACCACTCCAAACCCCCAGAAGAATCTTCACCTGCAACCATGGGTATAGGGGAAAGGAAGGAAATACCAAAAGCAGATCCTGACAGGAGAAGAAAGTGCATCCACTCCAACAGCTTAATGACACCACCTTCCTGTGCAAAACTGGGGTAGGTGAGCACTTGTCAGAAGCTCTAAAAAGATGCATCTAAGGGATATCGAACCAGGCTGTTACTTCAAGAAAAAAACCTGGAACACCGGGAGAAAGTAATAGAGGAGGGCAACATTCAGTTGCAATGGTCCACCCTGATCATGCCCCAGGAAATATGCTGCATTAAAAAAAACAGTCAATGGGCCACCACCCAGGAGCAGGCCTCCAGCACTTCCTTAATGAACAGTGGCCTGGGGATGTAACAAAGCTTGCACAACTCAGCAGACATTGAGCACCCAAATTGGCATCCCCAACAAAGGAGTGGAGAATCCCTAGAGAGCTCAGAAAGTACCCAAAGCCAGGGAGACAAAGCCAAGATTGCAGCCGCTAAACAACTCAGCTTAGAGAGCTGTAAACATCAAAAGTGGACACATGGCAAGCACAAGGATAGAGACACAGAACAAAGGAAACCAAGATATAACTTTTCCGGCAAACCAGAGAATGCCTGCTAGACACAGGACAAAAGTATGGAAGGCCGAGTCAAACACAATGAACATCCAACCTACATATCAGATACATATGTCCAAGCATGGCTCACAGTGACATCTGACCAGCAAGAAAATAGACTGAAAGGTACAATCAAGACCACAGCAGAGCTGGACCCAGGAGACGAAACAGGAGTAATGTACCGTAGTCACAGGGCAAAGCCACAAGGGAAGACATGCAAATACTCCCAACTCTGGAATCGGGAATAGTAAAGTACATCTCAGACAAAAGATCCTCGAAAAACACATCAACAGAAGTAGCTGTAACTAAATGGCATGTGTCGGTCTATCGAGTGTAGACCAAATAGCTAATCCAGTCCCAAGAGAAATCCCAGAGCACAAGAAACCTGCCAGCAGTTAAAAAAAACAGAATGAGCAGGACACGTAGGCCTGAACCCACATATGGATGACCAGCAATGAATAACAAAATCATGTGTCCCGAACTAGAGCAGGTGCAAAGCAAAGATACTCCAAACAGTGGGTGAGCCAGCGCCCAGCAACCTAATGTGTCAAAAGCCCATTCTCCAAGAGCGCCACAAAGCAGACCCAGGACCATGGAGATTGTGATTCCTGACCCCATCACCAAAAGAAAGGTAACAGCGGGAGGAAACTGGTAACATAGAATGCCACTGAATAATCACACAGAAAGCCAAAGCTTATACACCAACTCAGACATCGATGACTCACCCAGGTCCACGAATAGATGAGGCTGCACAATTCCCGTCCCTCCTTCAAGGCCTGCCACTATAAATCTGCCAAGTGAAAGAGGGAGGGCACAGCAACACCAGTATTAGACTCTGCTCCTAGATAAGCACAGGAAAGGGACCAACTTCAGCCTTCAAAGGAGAGCACAGCGAGGGGCAAAATAATGAATTTATTGACATAATTTAGAGTTTTGTATCAAAGCACAACTTGGGATGCATATCCCTTTTTCTAAGCAAAAACAACAAAGTAATGGGTGGAACACTTGAATCAATCTCAAGCTCTTGCAATTACTTGGGCCTACTCCATTCCATTGTTTTTTGCTCACTGTGCCAATAAATATATGGAAAACAATTATTGCATAGAGACCTTTTTAAGAATATTGTAAGTTTTCTTTTGTAAAACCTTGTTGGAAATGGCCCTTTCTAGGGTGCTTTCTCTTGACTTTTTGCTTCCGCTGACACTACTGCTCTGGATGCTAGCCTTAGGACTTGAGCGCGTTTGGCACTGCCATGCAGTGTCAAAGTGCTGTGCTCGTCATATATATACTGTGGATCACTGTATATATGATTGGCTGATTCGAGTTAGCTCTAAATCCCACTGAGGTAGGATGGCAGACAGGACAAACTTTAGAGAGGGCCTGTGCATTTCAGAGGACAGAGAACTGATTGTATCTTCAACGGCCATGGTGGGTATAACTACTGGGGCATCGGTCTCCAAAAGTAGAGACACTTTAGGATTTGGAGCCATACAACGCTGGTTCGATACTGGGACATTGACACGGAGTCATTAGGGCAGGAGAGACTGCAACTGGACTATCCGCAGACTTGTGGGGGCTTGGAGCTTGTTGTATTCCAAGAAGGGGACTATCACTTGGTGAATTTAACCTGGATGTTGCTGGCCTGCAGCTAAGCGCCAACTGTTGTGGCCTGGGTCTCGAAGTACCCTCCAAGGGCCGGTGAGCTGGCCTCCTGTCCACAAGATCCCAGGGACAAAAAGGATCTCACTGACTCCACGAGATCATTAGGACTGCACCGAGTGCGGCGGAAGCAGGAGGAATTGATCATGGTTGGGACAAGGACCGTACTGACGTACACCATCATCTTGCTGTGCAAGAGGAGTGTGTGCGCAAGATCAGCAGCCATCTGAGGTGAGGAGAGGTTGAGGAATTCGAGGAGTGCAGGGGAAGCTTGCAGAATCCGAGGGGCCCGTACCTGCAACCAGGGGACCTGTGCTCACTTGCGCTCTAGAGCATGTGGTGTCCAAGGCCTTTTGGGGGAACCTGAGCCTGTCTTCGGCCTCCAGATCGGTAGGATGACAGTGCCTGACATTGTGTCCTCTGTCTGAGATCATTGGCTCCCTTTTCCTGGACCCATGCCACAGGATGCTTTTGTTTTGCAAAACACTGCGACGTGACCTGAGGGGTTGTGTGTGCCCTGTGGGCATCTACATCTGACTGTCGGGTGTCTACAGCAGGTCACACCTCCGCTTGAGGTTGGGTTGGGAGCGAGCCAGCTTGCTGCGTCACAACCTTTGGTCTACAGAGGGAGGGAAGGATATTGATCCCGTCGGGCGTCTGGAGGTCTAATTTGGATGGACAAAACTAAGTAACTGTTTATTTCCGTGTTAGGTGGTTCCAACTGTCTAGTCAACAGCGTGCCAGCTGGGGCAACGTGTATCGTTGGCTGGTGTAGTTGAAGACGGAGGGGCTGGGTCACGAAGCATAGTCAAAGAACTGTGACTGTTTAACCTTTCTGCTACTGGGTAAGTCCGACAATTGTATAAAACTGTTAAGTGTAAATACGTGTGTTTCGTTTCGATTTTAATAGAGAAGTTTGACAATTGCGTATAACTGTAAAGTGTATACACAATGTGTTTCGTTATGATTTCAGTGTGTGTATAATACAAAGACAAGTGTTTTTATGCATACGGGGTGGGGTCTTTTTGTAGCGTACGCAGTGCATTGCGAGGGGGGGTGTAGTGCCAATACTTTACAATAGAGCCCTGAGGATATGCCTGACTACTCGATGCCAAGCAACCGGAGGGTGAGCACAGGTTATTGGACAAGTGTATCGTACTCATTTTATTTGGAAACAGTGGATTCTGACTGGCTTCGAGGTGTCTTAGCCAGCCGAAACCGCTGTGTCTAAGAAACCTCATCCATTTATTCAAGTGGTGTGCTTCATTTACGGGCAACCTGGGTATTACTTCATACACAGAGTGCTTACTACCTTAGTAGGGAGCGTCTTTATTGACCAATTCTTGTTGACTGATGATGAAGCATGCCACTTGATGTGGCATGATGAAGTGGGTAATGTATTGCAAAAAAAAAAAAAAATCACAGGAAACCCCTAGCCCTAAAGACATCATCAGAATGCCTCCTGTACTCTCAATTGTTTTGTATGTATCTCTATGGAGGGTCTATAGGAACGACTCACGATTTACCCTTCTCCTCCTTGTATTTTTTGGTGAATAAAGACATGGATCATAGTTCAGAGTGGCCATATCCACTCTAAACAGTACCAAGTTTCAGCCTTTTTGTGCCACATCAGTAAGAAGCACGAGTCCTTTGTCGTAGTGATCATTGGACTATGTCTAGACCATGTTACACTTATGGCATCTGAGAACCCAGGACAAGATTATCTCCATAAACAAGAGTATATTATCTATATGCAAAGAAACCAACCATCTTTACAGCAATATAACCTGTGCCTTATTTCACTGTGTAATGCTTTATATCACTGCACAACTTGGGATACGTGTCCCTTTCTGGGATAAGCATGCGCTATATAACTAATCAAAATCAAATAAATACTGGCTAATCTGTGTTAGTCACTAGCCAGTGACTTTTAGACTGGCTGGGCAGTTGAGAAGGGACAGAGGCATGGTGCCTAAAGACAGGTAAGTGGTCTGTGAATAATGCAGAGTGAGCAATGACTGCAGGTGAACAACCAGAGAATGGGTACGTGAGCAGTGACTGAGGATGGTTCACCAGTAAATGGGACATGGGCATGGTGACCAGTAACAGGTGAGTGACAGTGATACATGGAGAACAGTGACTGAGGATGGGCGACCAGTGAAAGGTGCACACCAAACAGTGACTGGGGATGGGTGACAAGTGAATGATGCAGGGTGAGATGTGATTGAGGATTGGTGGCCAATCAATGTGGCATGGTAACAGGCAATGAAGTGACCAGCGAATAAGGACTAAAGACAGCTCGTAAGTAATAGGCAGGTTAACTGATGGGCAAATCAGGACATACAATATGAATGAGACACGATGGTGGGAGACAAAGACAATGAACGCCTGAACGTGAACAGTAAATGAGGAAAGGTGACCATTAAATTGTAGATTATGACCATTTTATGAGGCAAAGTAGCCAACTATTTAGCCAGGGAGATCAAAAAGTGAGCGCTGGTGATCTGGGATGGCCACTTACTAATTTCTCGTTATGTCGACTGGCATGTAGAGTAGCAACGAACAACCTACACTTCTGTCCAGTGGCAGCTCCTCGAGGGAGTGCTGCGGGGCGGGGCTGGGTGGGGGGTAGTAAACTCCGGCATACGGCCGAACGGAGTTAAGTAAATAAATAAATTAATAAAACGAATTACATTGCGCGCGCTGCATCGCCGATTTGGCGTTGCAGCACGCAATGTAATTCGTTTTATTTATTTATTTACTTAACTCTGTTCGGCCGTATGCCGGAGTTTACTACCCCCCACCCAGCCCGTCCCCCGCCCCACTGCCCCGCAGCACTCCCTCGAAGAGCCGCCACTGCTTCTGTCTGTTGTGTGCAAGTTTCTGTACAGTGCCCCAACTCTGGCTCAGAGTGGGTTGGCCGCTGACTCTGGGTTATGCTTGCTACTGAAGTACCATTGCTGAATCATAGCTGTCAAGGTTTTAGATTGCCATGTGTGGCATTTTCTTAATTTCAGTGTAATTAGGAGTGACATTCCAAGGACTATGAGTGACACTTTATCGCGAGCAAACTCAAGCAGTGAAGACGTGGGAAACATAAATATCAGAAATTACACCCATGTGAGCAACAAGGAACTCTAAGACGAGTCACATCTTAAGCCACAAGCTGTATTACTGAGCAGTGCGTCCCAGTCCTGCATGTCGCCCACTACCTGCCAAGCCTTGCTGGTGGCACCATCACACCAGTCGCAGCCTGTCACACAGAGCTACACGACAGGCTCTTCTTACTCAGTGATGTTTGGCGCACTGAGAAGTTACGTTGGCAAGCACCACAGTGGCTCTCACAGTCACCTGACCCAAAACGAATTAGTGCAAGCGACTACTAACCAAGCTTACTGTCATTTCAGTGAGAAGACAGACTGCTGTGTGATGTACAGTTCTCAGCTGTAACAGGGCAGACAGGTGGCAGCTCAGAAGAAGATCATGACTGTGGCACAAGAAAAAAAAATTACTGTCAGGGGTGTTGCCAAGCAGGCCTGCGCAAATGAAATAAAACAAGAAAAATAAAAATCCACAGTGGAATTCGGCCCAAAGCTGAAACCTGCACTCCATGAAACTTGTCAGGAAAGAGCTGCTCAATGAGTCCCTAGGAGGCCTCTACAACACGTTATGAGATAACTTGTATTTCTAACATAACGTGATGTGAATACAGAGCCCGCACACTGCCCAGATGAACAGAGAAGCTGCACACATTTGTTTTCAGATGTATAATGGGCTCTATCCCCTCTCCAACTGTCTGGTTCTCCTTTGTCATCATGAAGGGCAGTTTGAACCCTTTATCAGTGTTGCACCCTCCCACATTAGTTATGTTTCATTTACAATTGTGCTTAGTCCCTTTACGACAGATTACATGGCTGAAAGAGAAACAAATCTCCATTCCAGAAATGTCCACTATTCTATGAACTCCAGGAAGTGTACATTCCGTTTCGATCATCGGTATGTTCAATATCGTCTCTGCTGTCTGACTTCAGCAACCCCTGCTCAATGCAGAACTTCTTTGCTCCCCTACAGCTGCATTCTGGAGGCAGAGGGTGAACAGTCACTCTTGCAGAGCCGCCCCATCATGTCAACTTCACTGATCATCGCTTACGGCCTACGTTTTTCCTAGACCTGCTCTATTGCTGCATGCAGTTATCTACGCTGACTCATAGTAAAATGCAGGTAGTCGGACCAGCAGCACTGCGGCGCGCTATTAATAACACATTTTGCAGCAGAGAGAGAATCATCATGAGGCACTACTTACTAACTTTGAGACACGGTTCTTCATACGGGCCGCATCTTACCATAACGACTACCGCTGCAGCAAACACCGGCCCGCGCATGATGGGGGGTCTCAGCAACTCCAACGGCTGCCGCTGTCCATGGGGGGGGGGGTCAGCTGAGCCGCCAGCCGGGTCCGTTGCCTGTTTTGTAAAATAACCGTCGCACAACTTGGTCATGCTGCGAGCAGCGCTGCCATGGCCTGCGGCAGCCTGGTACTAGTTTATTTGAACTGTAGCCGCCCGCTCACCCCTCGCGCTGCAGCGTCATGACTCATGAATGCATAGTCATTAATCATGCTGCAGTGAGTGTCGGAAAATTCTGTTACAGTGTAGCAGCTTATAGCTGCAGACTTCCGACGCCCCCAAGCCTGCCAGAAACAGCGCGCATGGCACGCGTACCACTCCAGATGAGACCAGCTTTAGTTTTTCAGTATTGGTGGTACATGATTTACTTTGCGCTGAGGAGGCGCTATAATTATGCGTGACTTCGTATTTCAGTGCGGTGATGCGGACCACCACACTGAAATGTGTTAGTCTAACGCCTGATGCGTGGTACTTGGCAGGGCTGCTGAATCCTTGATGTACTATATCACAATATTGCACCTCTCCTGCATTTCAATACTCCGCTCTCTGGTACTTTCTCCTGTGCACAGTTTTGCATCATTGCCTACCCTTCATTCCACCCCCCCCCCCAACAGTGTTGCTGTGGCTTATCGCATCCGTCCTATTTTGTGGGTATTCCATGATCAGATCAAATGCTGCGTAGCTCGGCTATAATGTAATGATCACAAAATGTCCCCAGTCACGTTTTGTTGCACGAAGCTTATTGGTACAATGAGTGTAATTCTGCTACAGATAGAAGTTTATCGAACGCAGGTACCCCTTGACCGGCGTTTACACACAATAAGAAGAGTACAAACTAACAGCTGTATCTGTCTTGACTCCCGTGTTTGCACTTTCATCAACGTCCCTCTCTCCAGACAAACATGCTGAGAGCTTGGAGGGGGAGGAGGCACGAGAAAAGAAGCAGACTGTGACAGAGCGCCTGGGGTAGACGGGAAGATGTGTTCCTGGTTACTGAGCCAGCCTCTGGCTGTTGGTTTTCTGGCTCACTTTGCAGGGGGAAAACGAAACATAGGAACTGCCTCCGTTTTTAGGGACAACCTTGAATTTGAGACCAAACCCTTAGAAATGATATACAGTGAATTACAAATGCTTACTACATAAATGTTGCACGCATTTTTTTAAATATTTTGACCTCCTTGGATATATATTGTGCCTCATCCTATTGGAAATCAACACCAACCATTTCAGTTGCAGTTATGCTCCTTTTCTGTATTGTTATTGTGAGCTCTCTTTCCCATCCCAAGTGACAACCACACGTGTTATCGACGTTTACCAGGGCAATACTTTTCTACTTTCGCTCTGAGTGAATGCAGTTCATTTAACGCACCTTCCGCCGTGGCCTTATTGCAGTCCCCAAAAGTGTGGAATTTTATGACACCGGAGGACACAGAGAGACTGTGGAAAAGATGCTTTACGGCTGCCCACTCTTGCCCTTGTTTGTTGCTTACAGATCAACCGGGCCAAACTGCAATTCTTTTTTCAGTCCTCGATACTTCTTTATATATGCATTTATTACAAGTTTCGCATTCTCCCGCAATTGCTCTCAACTAAGAACACAATACAATAAACTGCATACCGGCACCGAGCCACAGTACAAGGCCAACCCTCCCATGCTGCCATGCATCTTCTTGAAAGAGCAGATGTTTGAGCTGTTATTGCCTTTTGGATGATGATCTGCCCATGTTAGTTTCTTTTTAATGCTTTGAACTGATTATCATTCATACCATGAAAGAAGCAGCGGTGTCTATGCATGAGCCCCGAAAAGCCTTCCCCGCTCCCACCCTCACAGTGCGGATTTCTCGCTCATTGCACATTCTGCCCGTGCCGCTCCCAGAACAGTGTTGTCTCCAGGCTGCTGAGTGTGGAGGAGGGGAAGGCCTCTGCTTGACACCCGCCCCTCCTCCCAACCGGGATCGCACCCTGCTCCCCGCCACCTCCCCCGCTTCGTCCTCGTGCCAACTGCTCTGCACCAATCATAGCCAAGCTGTGCGGCGATGAGCTCACCCCGCGTCCTGCTATTGGCTGGCTATATTAGGAACGCGACCAATGCCTTTAAATAACAGCGCAGCTCAGTTGCCAACAGTACAGCCGCTGAGGCGAATAGCAGATCTTGAGCCGTGGCTGGTAGCAAGCAGACAGACAGACAGACAGAAGCTGTGATCTGAGTGAAGCAGCTTCAGAGAAACAGTGCCGCAACTACAAAAGCAAAACCTGCCGATTTGTCGAGGAAGATAGCGCGTCTTACAAGCGTAGAACTGTCATACGCTGAAGCAAAGCAACAAGACGGTGCCCGAGGAGCTGTGTGCAGAGACTAACCGCCTCTGAACCGGAAGCGCACCGGGAAACTACAGTCGCAGGGGGTAGCCGGCAGGTGCAAGAGCGACTCCTTGCACAGCGAAGCGCGAGCTACTCCCGTGCGGCGTGACGCTAAGCGCGTGCCCGTGACGTCACAGAGCGCCATGGCAGCCATCCGGAAGAAGTTGGTGGTGGTGGGTGACGGTGCGTGCGGCAAGACGTGCCTGCTGATCGTCTTCAGTAAGGACGAGTTCCCCGAGGTCTACGTGCCCACCGTCTTCGAGAACTACGTGGCCGACATCGAGGTGGACGGCAAACAGGTGGAACTGGCACTGTGGGACACGGCTGGGCAGGAGGACTATGACCGGCTGCGCCCCTCTCCTACCCCGACACAGACGTCATCCTCATGTGCTTCTCGGCCGACAGCCCCGACTCGCTGGAGAACATCCCCGAGAAGTGGGTGCCCGAGGTGCGGCACTTCTGCCCGAGCGTGCCCATCATCCTGGTTGCCAACAAGAAAGACCTGCGGCAAGACGAGCACGTGCGGGGCGAGCTGGCACGCATGAAGCAGGAGCCGGTGCGCGCCGAGGACGGCCGCGCCATGGCGCTGCGCATCGGCGCCTACGACTACCTCGAGTGTTCGGCCAAGACCAAGGAGGGCGTGCGAGAGGTCTTCGAGACGGCCACGCGCGCCGCCCTGCAGAAGAGGCACGGCGCCGCGGGCGGCGGCTGCGTCAACTGCTGCAAGGTGCTTTGAGGGCCCGTGGTGCTGCAGGACACAGACAATGAGCCCACGGGAGGCTGCGCCAAGCCAGCAGGTGCTCTGAGCACCGGTCGCCCCAAAGACTATAGACTGAGCAACCCCTGGTGCAAAGGGCGGACCAACCCCGGGGGCACGAGAGAGGCCCTCGCAGACTGCCTCTGCCCACCCACAGATGTAAGCTGAGTCTAGGATGTGGTTCATCCGAAAGTGTTCGGGCATTCATCTGAAGCACCCATTGGGGGAGGGGGGTTATTCTGTCCTACAGCGGTGCAGAGACGAAACCGATCAACGTCTCAGGGGAGGGCGCCTCCATCTCTTCACATGGAGAACCTCCGCCCACCACAACAAGTTCAGTATTTCATTGGACAGATCAGGCGAGCATCAGGACGTGACTCTCGTCGTTCCCCTCCAAGAACAGAGCCTGGTGGCCGAGCCAGCAGCGAACTCTAATCACACTGACAGCCATTGAGGTGGTTTGGATATTCTTTAAAATGCTATTTTCATGTTGGGGCGTAGCCATTATTAATACTGTTTGCAGAGGAGCTGTTAATAGCAACCCTGCGTATCAATGTGTAAACTAACGTGTTGAGCTGTAACAGTGAAACCTCATTGGATCATGTTATTGCTTTAAATGATGTCTTGTTTAAACTTCAGCCTGGGACGAGTTTAGGTGGCCACCAACCCCACATAGTTCTGAATATGGGGTCGAACTTTGGCGATCATAAAGGTCTCTTAATCGAGCCTCTTTTTGATCTTTGTTGCTTTGGTTTGAGGGTTGGAAATAGCCTTTTATTCCATTGATTAGAATGCCATGGGCTTCCTGTCATCTGCCGGCGCCCATAAGCAAACGACTATTATTTTTCTCTAATGTACGCGAATGCATCATACTCGCACCTTTTCCAAAGATGGTAGAATCTCGCCCCAGGAGTATAAATATGATGGTCTGACTCCACCCACACCTTACTGCACTCTGCTACATAATGGTGCATTCCCCGTGAATAAGCCGCCTTGCCTTGGTTGTCCATAGTGCGCAGCAGCTCCCCAGTCTGCCTCAGAAGCCGAGAGGCTGTGACCCATGGACCATCTAATGCTGCTTTGTTTACTTTTCACAGGGCGGGTTTGCTGCACGCTAACACTGATTGTTCAATAATAAAATTGACGTGCGATCTGTGCCACCCGGGTTAAATGTTGGGCATGAAGTGCAATGTTAACGTACACATTTTTAATGGAAACACATTCCCTATTGGATTGACGGGTTGCTTAAATCTGAATCGCCCAAAAGCTGGTCCTTCGAGGCCACTTTTTGTATTAAATTATTTAAAGAGAACGTATTTTGCACACATTGTTTTTAAATACGGTGAACTCAATTGACACTACCATCTTTAAAAGCCCATATTGTAACTTTTATCTGTTTTTGTTTATCAAGACAAAACAAGATTGCATTTTTTTTTATTTTTTTTACCATTGAAAAGAAAAACCACTGCATTTTTGACAACACTGATCAGTATGTTATTTTTGCCTGTGGGCGGGAAGTCTTCGCTCGTGCTTTTCGCCGGCTAGTGGCGAAACAAAAATGGTCTCGTTTTAAAGAGCAGGCACGATTGTGTTAGACGGTTTTAGTGGGCGGTGGTACTACTTGGGTTTTGTTTCTGAAATATTCCGAAATAGGCCATGGCAAGTGGTAAAGGAGATGATTTATAAATGTTTACATAAATACTATGAGCTGTAAATAGATTTTTTTTTCTAATGTTAAGTATTAAAATTGTTCTGAGATGATCAGCCTTGTGTTTTTTGCTTTGTCCAACTGTATAGATTTATGGATGTTGCATGCCACCAGAGTGCAGTGTGGTCTTGTGTGAATGTGCAGTATGCTGTAAGGAATGCGCATTTTATTCCGCTGCCTTTTGTTCTTCTGTTCACAGGCCCTCTCCTGAGGATTTATACCCTGCTTTTTTTTCAGGGACGGTACTGGTTGCTGGGCTCTGTCGGTTTCCTCTTCATATGCAGCTGGGATTTGCTGGTTTTGAAAAGGACTGCGTTGTGGGTTTGGAACGTTTTGAACCAGAGGCGCAGTCTTTGTCATGCACAGAGAGCGATCGGCGTTTGAGGGCGGAAGGTCCCCCACTCCTTTGCCTGCTCTTCTTACTCCCCCCTCCCCCCTTAGTTGTAGTCGGGGAGGAGGGAACGGGAGTGGATTCCAGAGCACCAATGAACAATGCGTTAACCTGCACCCACTGAAGAAACCGAGTGGGTAGCTGCATCCAGTAAAGCAACGGCTCAACAGTACCAGATGCTGTTATTTTCTTGCCAGCCTCGCAAGTGTGTATGTGTAGATGAGAGAGAGAAGGGGCGGGGGTGATTGGCCGTATGTGTTTATCGTAAAGGCAGGTCGCTACTGCAGAGATAGGCCAAGAGCTGGATGCGGCTCCGTTTTGATAGAACTTTTACCCCCTAGACTTCACGAAGAACAATGTCCCCAGGTTTGCTCACGTGCTACTTCCGATCATTACAGATGTAGAATGCATTGGGAGTTCAAACTGGCATAGTTTGTGAGCTATGGCCACTGGAAATATGCGAGAACAGAGACACCAGTTTGTGAGCTATGGCCACTGGAAATATGCGAGAACAGAGACATTAGACAGCAGGTTTGACTAAATTATGCGGCAAGAAAATACAAATTAAATTATTAGCCACATTTTGCGATAATATTAATTATTTGGTCATTTGTACACTTGTAACCAGGTTGCATCTCGACATCAGTGTAACACTCAAATATACTAATAAGAAACACAAAGGTGACCAGTCACGTTTGGCAGAAGACCTTCCAATACTAGGTGGCAGCACTTGTAGCTGCGTTTTTCGTAACTTATGAACCGTTTGAGCAAGAAACATTTATTTGTTAATATGTGCCAATTATGCAGCGGATGGTGGATTGTGCGGCAGATACATAATTGTGCAAAAAAAAAAACTGAGTTTCCGCACTGTAGCATAATTCCACTGTCCCTGGGCTTTGACGGCTACAAACGGAAGTGCCTCTTGTGTAAATACGGTGTGGAGTTGTGCATATGCCAGAGACTTTTGTATAACACGAAGGGACTTTACACGAGGAAAAAGCAGAAACTCGTTTCACGTTTATGGGCCAGGCTCATATTAGAGCTGGTATGAGAGCGAAAAACTAGACTAATTGATTTTGAAGGAAGGGCTGGAGGAGATGTAATGTAGTAAAGCGGCTTTTCTACCGATTTGAAACCTGCCAAACTCGGCTCAGACGCCGCCTCAGTAATTGGTCGAAAATTGTGATTATGTACGAATCCTTTCACTCCCCTGTGCCCAAAATCATGAGCACGTTTTATACGTTAATGTATAATTCAAAGATTTAAATGCCCACTCTAATTGTACCGTGGATAGTGCTTCGTACCACTGCGGGAGATGGGGAGGCTCTGAAGTGCTTACCCACATGAATATCAAGTTCCACTGTGTAGGTTGTGTCTAAGGTGGTTTTTGTTGTGGGCCTATGTGGAAAGTGTTTTCATGTTGTGCATGATGACCACTGAGGTGCAGTTTTATGATATGCGACAGTGATGAGTGAGAGACATGTGCAATTCGTGTAACGATGGCTAAACCATATAGGCATCTACACAGCTCCAGCTTAGCAGGATGCTGTGTGTACACTAAAGGAGATATTCCCAGAAGGCCTAGTAATGTGTATGGCGCCGTGCATAGATGCTGTTCAATGAGTAAATAGAAGGGCATGGATGGGAGTTGGTGAAATGAACAGTAGCCATGCACCATATAATGTATTTTTGTGTGTAAGGGAAGGCTAAAGCTGACTTAAGTACACCCCATGAAGAAGGAAGGAATTGGGAGAGCAATCAAGACTGGCAACCTGAACAAAATCTAGCCAAACGTTAAAAGGGCCGGATCCTGAATCCACCTCCTGTTAAGCCCTATGAAGCCAACATTTTGAGCAGATGAGCACCAGTTGGGCGGGCCATGGTCTGGTCGTGGCTCAGACCCTAGCCAGCATGACACCCATGATGTGATCGTGAAAGACTAAGGGCCAGATGTACGACTGTTTTTTGCGGTCGCAGAGGGGTTTCAGACCCCTTTGCGACCGCAAAAACGAGTTGGCCATGTACTATTCCTATTTTGCGAGTCGCAAATTATTTGTGACTCGCAAAATAGGAATAGCGAGTCGCTATTAGGAAAGGGCGTCCCTTCCTAATAGCGAGTCCTCCAGCTATGTATGACTCTCTTGGGTCGCAAAACAGTCGCAGTTTACCACCCTTCTCAGAAGGGGAAAATATTTTTTAAGGGCAAGCAGTGGTCCCAGGGACCACTACCTGCCCTTAAAAATTGAAACTAAAACGTTTCATTTTTTTTTTATAAATGCATCCCGTTTTCCTTTAAGGAAAACGGGCTGCATTTATAAAAAAAAAAAAAAACTGCTTTATTGAAAAGCAGTCACAGACATGGCTGACCCCAGCAGGCCACCATCCCTGTGAGGCTGGCCATTCCCAATGGGGTCGCCAATTGCGAGTGGCTCATGAATATTGATGAGCCTCGCATTTTGCGACCCCATTGGGAATCGCTAACAGTTGTATATTGGATTTAGCGCCTCACAATTTGCGACTCACAATTTGTCGCAAATTGCGTGGCGCTAAATCCAATGGTCGTACATCTGGCCCTAAGTGCTTGGTAAGTTGCTGCCTTAACAACACGAGTGAATCGACCTGGCTTGCGTATAGCACTCCCTTGCTTTGCAGCTAGGTTAGTGCTCTTTATTCTACAAGACACAAGTCTACGTGGTGCAGTGATTCCTCTCCAATGTCATTGCTCCCTGTATCCCATACAGACCTGCATTTGAGCGCCTTTCTCACCCTGTTCCTCACCTGAAAGCTGATTATGGGGGTAGGACCCAAACGACTGGCCCCATCAGCAAAGGAACACGCCCGCCCTCTTCCTACAACTTGATAACTTTGCTGCCTTCTAGACGAGGCTAAACATCTTTCTGTTTTGCTAACAGCTCCCAGTATTTTACTCATCCCTTCCCTATGGGGTTTCTCTTCATTTTCAGTTCTTAGTACAAGAAAGTCTCTGGGCAACTAGTGCGCTTTACAGATAGGTACTTATATAAATGCCAATATATATATATATATCCACCTGATAACAGTCAAATGTGATCACAATGAAAACTAGCCATGCTTAAACATGAACAAACAGCGAATGGTGTTTAGGTTGCCGAACTAGAGTGGGCATCTGTTCTAGGGCTTCTTATCAGGGGGCCTACAAAACATCGTAGAAGTCACCCACGAAGAATAAAACCTGGGGTACCCCAAGTTAGTGTGTACACGTAAGAGTCTACCTTTCGGGCGGTGGTCTCTGAAGGTCTGGTATAGAACTAGAGTGCTAACCTTACTCCCGGAATGTGGTAGCCTTCTTAACCATATTGCTGGATAAAGCCGCTTTCGAGTCCTGCCCTGTCAGGTGCAGAAAACCTGGTATGTAGAATGTTCTGGTCTGTGCTGCTACCTCTTGTAGACAGACGCATATGTTGATTGTTTCTCCACGTGTGATGGTTAGTTATGTTTAGATGGTTATTAGCACACATTCACTTTTAGCTCCCCAATTGTTTGTTTCAGTGACCCATCCATGCAGCAAAGTGTTTTACAGCTTTATCAAATTAACCTGTTGAGTGTGTATATTAGGTTTTTCAAAATACTTTTTTAATTGACTAATTTTGAATGTAGTCCTAAGGAGTACACAAACATTTCTTTATAGGCTATACATTTTTAAATTTGTCCGCACATTTTCTTACATATTGCTCTTTAAACCTACTCCACTTTCATGCCTGGAGGTGCAAAAGAAAAGAACCAAAACAAAATCAGGATGAGTGCCTGGCCTTAGAGGAAGACCCCGGCAGAGAGAGTTTCTCTACCTCACGTGTTTCTTCTTAACCCCATCTCACACACCAACTGTTGTGCATTCTTGTCTGTCGTCTCTGTTAGCCACAGCACTCCCTTGTAGTTTACAATTCATCTCCTTTACACTTTCATGCGCTCTTTTATTTTTATTTTACTATACCATGCCCTCAACAACTTATACCACAATACAATACACCATATGTAAAGACTCACTCCGCATCGCATACTTCCGCAACTCATAACACTGCACCAGAACCATGCCAGATTTTCAGGATCACCACATAGTGTTTCGTTTAGACTAGTTGTGTGTAAATGTACCTAATATGGATCTCCAGAAACTCTGACTTGGCTCCGACCCTCTTAATGCTTCTGACTTACTACCATTTACGTACAGTGCACCAACCAAAACCATGCAGCACATTCCATTAAACACTACAACACAAAGACTTAACACTGCACTACATCAGGCATTTCACCATCTTTCATACCATGCTTAACCATACAACATAAGTGATGAAACCACAAGACGTCTGACTACGCCATGATGTACATCTCGTATTACACGCCACCACAGAACCCACATGACTCCTCATGCTAAGAGCCAGCGAGGCAACACGCTTGACCACACACTCTGTACAAAACACACCATCACTACAGATCTGCACGCCCCAAAAGCATTAAACTGCTCTGGAACCCACAACTGCACACCCCACCCATTACAATATAACATGTTCAGAATAGACATGGCAGTATGCCGTACCCTTGCAGTGCAGCACACTGTCAACACTTCACCACAATACCACCAATATTAATACCACAACTCTATGAGATGCTGATAAAATACCACAGTCGTCCTGTCATTTGCAGGCACACCTTTTGTGAGTTTGATAGTTATGCATTACAGGCATTGGTGCTATGCTAATAAATTGAACGACTTGTGCATTAAATTGCATTGAATATACTGTTCACCTCACATAGGCTTGAAAACCAAGCCACAGAATTACCATGTGTTTTTCTGCTTCATTCTACGCAAGCTTGCAATGTGTTTTTGTGAACAGAATAGCCACACCGATTCTGGTTCACGTTACTTCAGCTGAATAAGCAATTTCCGATTTTTGTTATTGAATGTTGGAGGTGAGGGCAGGACTTATACAAAATAACTTTGTACAGTTCCCTGCTAACGGAGCTCAAAAGTAACAAAAAACTGCTGCCCTTCCTAATACTTTCAATGAGGGTGTTGTTTTTTTGCTGGGTGTTATAAACGGGCTTTGAGTGATCCATCTGCTCCGCAAAGTTCTTAATAGGAAAATTGTATAAAACCCTTTTCTCACCACAAGCATTACATTATGCTGTAACCTCACGATGACAAAACCCCAATATAGCAGAGCCAATAGTAACATCACAACACTATCTTCCTAGTAGACCCTACTCCACAATATTCCAATTGGCTGCACACCAGATCAAGCATGTCCCTAAAACTTCCCACACACATGATCCATCTCAGTTAACTCTTCCCAACACCTCGCCAACCACTGCTTAATTTCACCTTCCAGCACCACCACAAAGCATAGTATTAATCCACTCATTTAGAGTCTCCCCTAACAGTACCACACCTTCCAGTTCCCTCAACACACCATGATTTATTGCACCTTCCATACCGACCCGTCCCATACAAATCCTAACAAAAGATCTTCAGATCAAAGGACAGCTACACTGTTCCATCTTGACCCGTACTGGGGCCACCTCAGCAGCACACCAATCCGCCCACGGATTAATAATTCACACCTTATCAAGATATTTTTCAGAACACCACTACAAACTGTTTATCCACAGGCCTTAGCTCATCAGGCATAATTTATATGAAAGCCACAAGTCCTTTGATTAGTTTATCCAATTTTTGGCCACCTTCTGGACTTTGTTTGAGTGAGGTGTAATTCTGCCTTGTGTGGGTGTAGTTTGAGGTTCCTCTTTGTTATCCAGGGTTGGATTTCTTTTTCGATGAAGGTGGTTAGGTTCTTGAGGCTGTTAGGACAGTCAGTCTTGAGATATAACTGGGAGTCGACAACATACTGATGAGAGGATAGTAACTATCAATATGTCACCCAGTTTCTCCGCCTAAAAGTAATGTGGCGAGGATGGCACATGAGGGACCCGAAATAGACTCCTAGGTATGGAGAGAATGTCACCATTACCAATTTGGATGTACTGTACTCTGTCAGATAGGATCTGAATCAATTTATCATATTCTCCAGTGCCCATTCAAAGGAGCACTAACAGAGTATGTCGGTGTCCCAAAGAAGGTGATCAAGTTGTGCACAAAAACACAGCGCGTTTTGCCATTAGGCTGCCCACCTACACAATGAAGGCCGAATGACATGGCACTATGGCTCAATATGTTCAGAATTGTAGCTTTAATTTTAAGTCATTTGTAGAATAACCAATTCAGTTGCCTTCTGTCAGTTATCCCTTTGACTGACCTACAGTTGATAGTTTCCCGATCAGCGATGAGGAGAGGAAGAGTAAGTTGTTGTTTGGCCTCTTATGGGAGAAACTAGACCTTTGCGTTTCTACCCGCCTATGTTGAAGCAAATTGTAGAGGTGTTTAGGAATGGGTTAAAAGCTCAGAATAATCCTTAGTAAAAACAATGTCCGAGCCCATTCAGAGGCCCACGGGGCAAGCAGGAGCTACTGGGTCCAACTGTGGGGATTGTGGCCTTTAACTCCTGATGCCCCGGGGCCCGACTTACTATCGGCTCTGGGCCAAGTACTACCCCATCAGCAACTTGATGCTCAGTGGTAGCGCGGGTCGAGCACTCTAAGGCTCTTCAGGGGGAGGTAGGTGCAAGGTATGCAGGCTTTCAAAATACCTACAGTGTCTCAATAAGGTGGCTGTCCAGTCCAATACTGATTTTAGTATAAAAGCAGTATTTATTATGCAAGCGAAACACAAAACAAATATAAATACACAGATTCCTTTTAAGGGTAGCACCCTAGCGCAGACAGTATTTCCCCCCTGTGAGTCCCTTCTCCCGTCCTCTTCAATCAGATTCTGTGTACCCATGTGGAACTTGGAAGGTGAACCCAGATGTGGCCCACACTACAGTGCACATCAAAGTCTGGCCTTCACCTCAAAAGTGAGCTCTCATGTGGCACACCACAAAACTAGCATACGTTTCCACGAAGGGCCTGGAACTCTCCAGTTGAACCAAAGTGTCCACGGCTCTTCTCACCCCACGCTCCCACAGCGAGCATCACGCACCAAGTTCTCCCGTATTCAGCAGGCCAGTGATTACATGGTGGTCCCAAGCCTCTGGGCTCAGCAGCGCCTTCTACGCAGTTCTCGCAGTTAGTCGGGCAAAACCAACTTTCGGCAGAGTGGCTTCTGGTCTTGTTTCTATTTCATTTTGTGAGTTTCAGGGACTTTTTCGACACAGCGATGGCCCCAACCACCATAGTCCTCCCTCCCCCCCTTTCCTGGCATGCAGGTTCACAGGCACTGGCAACGTCCACATCTAGTCAGATCTTCCAGGTGACAGTTGCAGTGTTCGGCCCCCCCCCCCACACCCTGGCACAGAGGGTGTAGGGCGGGAGGTCACAGACACTAACCCACAGCTTCAGTTGCACCAGACAATGGTTCACACAGTCTTAGTGGCAATAGGTAATTTCCCCAGCAGTATTTTGTCCATTATTCCTGGCATTTGAGGGTCACACACATGGGCGACAAACCCAATGAGATCAGTGACACTGGGTGATGCCCGCAATTTTATGGCAGCCTCGACAGGGATTACCCACTTTTGTCAGAGTGGACTGCTCTCTTGCAACACAGTTCCCGACTGGACCAGGTGCCTCATGCTCACCGGATCCCCTCGCCAGGATGGTCTCTGGGCCTCCTCATTCCAGGATCTCACCTCCTCCTCACATGATCTGCTGGTATTGGCAGGCATGCTTCTAAGCACTCCTCCTCACAGTGGCCACTGTTCGTGGTAGGCAGACAGATTGCTGGTGCTCCAGGCACAGGGCAAGTGTTCTTGGCTCCTAGGGGTTTGGCCTCTCACCCAGATGAAAAACTGGAAGCTCATTGTCCCCAGTCCTAGTTCCACCAGCAAAGAAGTTTTGGCTATCTTCCCTCTCCTGATGAGACGATGAGGTCAACAAAGTATAGGACACAGACTCCCATCTTTATAGTCCAAATCAAGATATATATTTGATTTAGTGTCTGTTCCACAGTTTCAGTTGCACAGGGTGATGGTCCACACAGTCTCAGTGGCAACGGGAAATGAGCCCAGTAGTCTTTGGTCCCCCCCTTCCTGGCATATGAGGATCACATACATGGGTGACAAACCCAATGAAAGCAGTAGCACTGGGTGATGCCCGCATTTTCACTGCAGCCTTGACAAGGATTACCGACTTTTGTCAGAGAGTGGACTGCTCTTTCGCAACACCGTTCCTGACTGAACCTGGTGCCTCATGCTCACTGTATACTCTCAGCAGGACCCTCTCTGGGCCGCAGCCCATTTCAGGATCTCTCTAACTCACAGAATCCGCTGATATTGGCAGGCATGCTTCTAAGCACTGTCCTTCTCACAGTGCCCACTGGTCATGCTAGGCAGGCAGATTGCTGGTGCTCTAGGCACAGGGCAAGTGTTCTTGGCTTCTGGAGGGTTTGTCCCTCACCCAGATGAGAAACTGGAAGATCTTGGTCCCCAGTCCTGGTTCCACCAGCAAAGAAGTATTGGCGATCTTCCCTCTCCTGTTGAGACTATGCTGTTCAACAATGTATAAGACACAGGCTCCCATCTCTATCGTCCAAATCCAAACATATATGTGATTTAGTGTCTGCCCATCGAAATTCGTGTTGGGGGTGTCAGCTCCTTTGAAGTGCTCTCTCTCCCCGGTACTGCTCTTTGTCAGGACAGTCTGCCACAGCAGGAGTAGCTCCAATTATGAGTGACACACAAAACGGGCCAAGGAAGTAACTGGGGATCACACCTGGTTGTAAGCCTCCACTATATTATACCCCATAAAGGTTTAAAGGTCTACGCCTTCCTCTCTATCACATTCCCTGGTAGTACCAACATCATCGGTCCCACCATCTCTCTGACCATGAGCACTGACCCCACTGACCAGTAACTTTTCTTGGAATCAAACAGCCCTTTGATGTGCACTGAGGATGCTCTGCTCCTCTCCCATCAGTGTGTATGGTGTGTCCCACTCCAGCCCTCAGGAATGTCAGCAATTCACTTCTGCCTGGGCTTTGCAGTCCTAACCTCTCCAGCATCTCCAGGCCCTGGGCTTCCAAAATGGAACGTACAAGCCTCCATGTTATGTACCACGCACATGCCCCCCGGTACACGCACATGATAAAGGTACACACACATGTATCATGTGCTGTCTGGCGCTACATGCACTCCATGAGCCCACGGGTGAGTTCAGTACACAGCCATGAAATGGTACAAGAGTGGGCCAGTAGGCCACACTCCAGAGAGAAAGGTAAAAAGGCCTGTTCACATTACTGATTCTAACACTAAAACAGGCATGCTGCCACCACTGCACTCGTTTCACTTAACTCCAGGTGAGTAAAGTAGCCCACTACCTTCATGAGGGTAGTGCTTGGTGTGCCCCTCCTGGTCTAGACAGACTACATTATTGTGAAACAGGCCTAGGTCATGGCGCACACTCATGATCCGTGTTCGTCCATGACCAAAATTCAGTACCAGTGACCCATATAATGATGCAGCTGGGACACACAGGGCAGGGGTGCATGTCTGTCCATATGCAGGGGACTTTTCTGTCCAAACACTGTTCTTTACTGCCATTCAGAGATGGAATTTGGTGGCTAGAATATATTTTACTTCTAGTACTAAAAAGTCGAAGACATAGTGGAACAAAGTAGCAAACAATGTTTTGCTTTTACTTATGTAGCTCTAGTAGTAGCAATGCACACCACCCTATGGGAACGTCTGAGGAAGGCAGGTGCCCTAGGGCAGTGATTCCCAAACTGTGTGCCGTGGCTCCCTGGGGAGCCATGAAACCTAGCCAGGGGAGCCGCGCACCAAGCACTGTAATGCATTTAATGTTGAAGGGTCTGTTGGCTTCCGTTAAACTAATTATACTTAAACGCATGATGGTGATGATTTGTAAGTGACATCCCTAAAGCTGTAAACGTAGTGCTTTTAATTGATGGCATGTCGAGGGAGATGACCTCCATATTTCACTGGATCCCGAGGTTCCAACACTCCCAAAGTAAGCGGAAGATGCCTGATTTATTTTGCTACACTCGTTAATAGTTTCGTTTTTTTCCAAATGCATTTTACAACAATGCAAGTTATCAGGAAAGTACAGTTGTCCTGTCTATTAAACACACTAAGTATTGACATTTGTACTTGAATCATAGGTACTTCCAATACACATTTCTTTCAGTACACACACATTTCCAGACAGGCCTGCTCACTCCTTGAGCACAGGGAAGTAAAACACCACATACGGCATAATGCCAGCATTTGAAAGCAAGAAAGAGGGACTTTTAAAAAAATCAGAGGAATTTATTTTACTCGTATTGATTTGGAGGCAATTATAGGGAGGAGACAGTAAAAATAAAGCTTTATGTGTTTAAAAAATCGTGAGTCACCCTGCTGAGACAGGTGTGTTGATATGGGTAGAAATGGAAGTGCATGAAAATATTCTTCAAGCGCACAAACACTTTGGCAATGGGGCCTACATGCATAGGGTGCAATCAAGCACTGTAAGTGGGATAAAAAACGTTTGAGAGGGTACTCTAAACAAGCATTGGCATAGCCAATAGGTCTCGCCTTTGGGACCATATAAGTGTTTAGTTAACCAGCACAATATCCTTGGTGCAACAACATCAACTGTTGCATACCTAAACACTTATAAGGTCCCAAAGGCGAGACCTATTGGCTATGCCAATGCTTGTTTATTTTGTATTTGTAGTGTAGTGTTTGATGACCACTTTCCATCGCGTTGGGATTGGTAGATATCCGGAAAGTACTGGTCGCCAAGAAAGCAAGTGATTGGCCAGCGGCTTCAGTAAATGAGGGAATATAGGAGTGCGAGTGACATAGCAACGTAGCTCATTAAGTTAAACGCTCTCTGCTGACATCTGTGTGTGGCCACTATGCCTCGAGACCAATTAATGGCAGGGTCAGCTCAGACTGCCATCCTTCAAAGGGCATTAAATTGCGTACTTTAGATTGGGCAAGAATAGTACATATTCTTTACAAAAGGACAGACCTGCAGTAAACACTTATAAGGTCCCAAAGGCGAGACCTATTGGCTATGCCAATGCTTTTTTATTTCGTCACGGTAATGATTCGCCACACGCTTCTGCTAGCTCTTATCTACGACGCCTCCTCTGTCTTTGCCCTGCCAGCTACCGGGGACCTCCGATCTGTGATTCGGACTATGAGGAGGAGGGGGTCTCGGCGCTGCTCACATTTGAAGAGCTGCATTGCAGTGAGAGGAGACTAATTGGAATTCAGCAAAAGAGAGGACTGTGTGTGTGTGTGGGGGGGGCTGGCACGCGGGGGACGGGGCAGGCACAGGGAGGGAAGGGTCTGGCATGGCGAATCGAGTGGGATTGATACATTGGGGAAAGGGCCTCCTGCGCAGACGGAGGAGTGCTGGCACAATGGAGTGATGGGGGGCCGGCACACCCCAGCACGGTGTTGCGGGAGCAGGCTGGATGACGTGGAAGGGGTTCATTATCTGACAGCGAGAGGCAGCACACAGGGAGCCATGTCGGGCTGTGATGTCCCCACTCCGCGAGAGCTTGTAAGGTCGGTGAGCCCAGAGCACTGACAATGAAGACACGACGAGTGAGCAGAGCTCTGTGGAGAACGAGGGAGGGAGTACAAGGCGAATCAATGGAGCGCGCGCCTGGCGAAGGAACAAAGAATACAGAAAAATATAAGGAAGATTAATAGATACACAGCAACTAAATAAACGCAGCCATAGAGTACTAAGCTCCGAAAGAATAGAGAAAATGGGGCAAAGAAAATCACAGAAGAACATACGTGTATGAACAGCAAAGGTAACATAATAAATCAGAGGTAAATAAGCCCAGAGACCACGAATGACTGCAGTGCAAAGGGACAAACGCGACAGGCGAACAGAAGAAATTCACAGCAAAGCAACACAGCATAGAAAACTACAAGCATTGGCCGCGCGGCCGTGAAAACTGACGCGGCCGCGAAAGTGAAAGTAATCGCGAGCGATAAAAGCTGCTGCGAGTTATCAGGGTGGGAAGCCAGATGGCGCCTGATCGCGCGTGCACGCAAGCTGGTCGCCAGCAAAAGCCACTGCTGTTTGCACTTCCAAAACCCGCTTACTAAAACTCTCGCCGAGAGCAGCGCTAAGCGCTGGCTCAGGCGAGACCTAAAAAGGCATGGGCAAAGGAGTGTAACTAGAAATATTTTATTAGAAGCGCCGCCTTAGTAATGCGAAACACCCTGCGTATATAATTATAATACCTTCATCCCAATTATTTTCAGGGAGAAAAATGCAACTACTCCTGAGGCCAGGCTTACATCCACCCCACCCTTCAAAAAAAGTAACAGTGGGGAGCCACGGGCAGTGGCCAATGGGTCAAGGGAGCCGCGGGTCGAAAAAGTTTGGGAACCACTGCCCTAGGGTGATGCAAAAAAGCTTAGGACAATAATGGGATTAGTGCAATGTTTCTTGAAGGTTCATCCTCTGAGCATTGAAATTGTGAGGAAATGCTTATACCGCAAAAGAAATGCTGAGAATGGACATGAGCGAGAAATGGAAAGTGCCATAGGAGGCCATGGAAAGTATAGTGCAATCACGGGCTCTGTGCAATACTTACTGAAAGCTCACTTACTGGAAACATTGAGTGAAATGATGGGATTAGTGCAGTTATTGCAGTCGGCTTAACTCTGATATTACTGAGGCTTGATGAAAGAGAGCTTGTAAATGAAATGTGGAAAAAAGGTTAATTTGCAGATCTGTTAGTATTTTACACTCTTTTATCCGTGAGGGTGGGGGGTGCATGGATGTATATATTTTACTGGAATGATTTTAATAAATCAAACAGTTAATAGATGATAATGGTGGCCAGAATATATATTACTTCTAGTACTAAAAAGTCCAAGACATAGTGGAACAAAGTAGGCAAATAATGTTTTGCTTTTACGTATGTAGAACTAGTAGTGCTTTTTTCCAGCTGTTGGAGACAATGGTGGACCTACTCTTCATGATTTTAATATAGTAACTAAAACATTCAATAGCCACGTAGACTCTGAATTTCATCATCAGCTTCATTGATACAAAGTACCAAGAAACTAATCTTGTTTCCCTTCTAAGAAATTGGGTTAACTAAATCTCCTTTCCAGCTATCTACGACCTTCCCCACAGCTTCAATACGTCTAAAGGTTAGTGCAAAAAAAATAAACACGCCCATCAATCGCTACATGATTTAATTGTAACGGCTGGTACATGATTATGTCGAGCTGCTCTAGTTAGCCTAAGGGACTCAGGGTAAAGCATTTCAATAAATTATCACACTCATATCTCCGGGTGGAAGATCATTATACCCTTCACTGTATGTTTCCACCAGATGACATACCCACTGATCTTTAGGGTCAATGCAGTTTATTCTGTTATTATCACCATCAATGGCAATGTGAATCAATTTCTAGCATTTCTCGGAGTCTTTTGCCTGAATTACAGACAGTATGGTTTCACGTCTTTTATTAAAATGTTCTCTCTTTTTAAAATCCATCAGGTATTTATATTCTGAACTAATTCTCGTAATTTCTTCTCATACGATCTCATACCCCTCCCTATTTTTCCCATTCTTTTAAGTTCCCCAACTTACCTTTTAATAATTGGCAATGATTGTTATACCACGGCTGGTGGTTTCCTTTTCGTTTTGGATTCCCTGTACACTTTTTAATACCACTCTCCAAATCTACTACTAATGATTCAGCCACATTTTGTACAACTTGATTATACCAGCCGTTTAAATCAGATATGCACCCACTTACAGCCATACGTTTACTATTCGATTGGACTAGGATGTTCTGGTTAACTGTTCTTCCCAATCGAATTGCTGATCTTCTTGAACATTCAGATTGTAATGGGGGACATACTTTTCACGGCTCATTACCCCAAGGTCGAGTGACATAGAGGGAAGTGATCACTATCCCCCTCATATAGTACACTAAACCCCTTTACCAACTCAAAGTGCCATGCCGGGACATATATATTGTCAATTGGACACAATTGCATTCCGTGCTTAAAGGTTTGGGCTGCAGGCTTATCAGTAGTAAACAGGCTATTCAGGCAAACAAATCCTAGATTGCATAGCATCGAAGATAGCTCTCCGCTTCATTAATTTTCTCTTAAAATAATGATCTGACTGTTGGAGAGAAAATTCATTATATTCCTTAACTACTTCTTGAAATACTTTAACTGTAATTCATTAGCTACTTTATCAGATGATGTCACATATGCATTCACTATATATAACTAATCCAAACCAGCTCTCTTCTAGTATTCTGCTGAGTTATTACACAGTTTGCAAATCAATTATGGTGCTCCTAAAATGAGTGTCATTCTTCAATATAACAACATTATTATTACTATTGGACTTTTTTAAGGTGCAGCTATCACCCCGAAAGGAGTCTCACATTGCTTGGATTGCCAAGAAAAGAAACATTTGGGGGAAAATAGGTGTATGAATATTATTGAAAAGCTTTATGTTCAAGAACTTCTGGAACTTAAGTAGGGAGTGTTCAAAGTGCATGATTGTTGGAGACCGTTCCACAGGTGAAGCCATTCAGCTCCTTGTTCTCTGAAGGCTCATACACTCCATCTTGCATATTTTAAGGATTATTAAATAGCGTTTGCTTCTTGATCTTGAATTCCTAAGGAGGCCGGTGTTTCTTGAATTTTTCCATTAGAAATTTGGAACCTGTATTATAAAAGATTTTATGCATAATGTTTGCAGATTTGAAGACTATACAATTCTTAATTGGGAGCCATTATAGTTTTCGGGTAGATTTCTGGAGACTCAATCCAGTTCCTTTAGATGAAAGATGAATCTAACTACAGAATTCTGCAATTTTTGCAACCATCCTATTCTTTTGTTTTGAAGGCCCAGATAGGCTGAGTTGTCTTAATCTATTCTTAATTGGATATATGCATTGGCCACAGTGACTCTGTGGGAAAAGGAAAGAAAAGGAAATATTCTACGAAGGGCGTGAATGTGGTATGAACATTATTTGGTGACTTAGGAAATTTGTTTTTCTAGACTGAGATATGCACATAGGGGCGTTCCTAGATTTCTGATGACAAGACAGTTTTGGAGTATTCCTCCATCAAAGACAGCTATAGGGAGGCATCCCATAAGTTTAGTTCACTATTTATATGCAAGATTTCAGATTTTGAGGAGTTCATTTTATATAGTTATGGTATAGCGATTGTTTCATGGCTTCTAAGATAGGGGTTATACTAGTTTCAGAGTTTTCTGGGTAATCTTTTAGGTTTATTAAGAACTGGGTGTCATCAACATGAAGGTATGTTATTGCATTAAATTGTTTAATAATGCTGCAAGAGGTTGAATGTAGATATTGAACAGCAGGGGAGAAAGGGCCAAACCCTCTGGCGCTCCTAATTAAGGGGGAGTAGATCTGAAGTGTAGTCACTAAGTTGTACTTACTGAGATCTGTTAGAGATGTATGATAGTATCCATTTGAGTGTTGTATTTTTGGTAGATGTATTAAGATGTTGTGGTCATTGGTATTGAACATAGTGGGAAGGTCCAGAAGATTGAGTAGTCCGCAACTCCACTATCTGTTAACATTCTATGGGTGATAGTAACTGGTGTGATGACAGGCTTAGTGCCAAACCCAGGATATTGTCCTTGACAAACATTTGAGTCTGAGTTGTGACCACCTTTTCTAGAAGCTTAGCAGGTTAGGGAAGTAGAGAGATGAGTAGATAGTTCATGGTGTGTTCTGGGTTGAGGGAAGACTTAATAGCTAGCATATGGTTGCCATTTTGAAAGTTAGTGGGCCATAGTCTATGCTCAACAAGTTAATAATAATGTGCACGGTATCTGGTGTTATGGAGGCACTTAGAATTTCTTCTTAAATGCAAGACAGTAGTCCAGTGGTGAGCCAGAAGGCTTGCTTAAGTCTATCAGTTTCTTACAGTTGTCTTCCTGCAATAATGTAAACTAAGAAAATACTTTGTTTTTAGTTATTAGAGAATCAGCATTGTTATCAGTTAAAGGACTGACTATTCATCCATTGCCCCCCTCTGGCATACAGGGTCACTACACCTACTCTTAATTCGGGGGATGGCCTAATCAACACAGCAGTAGATTTCTCTTCACAGCCGCCCCCTCTGGCATACAGGGTTGCTGACTCATACCACACACTGGCGATGGACCAATCAGCATGGCAATCTTCACAGTGGCCCCCTCTGGCATACGGGTTCACTGATTCACACCACATACAAACAGCACCCCAATTGACACAGCAATGTTCACGATGGCCCCCTCTGGCATGCTTGGTCGCTGACTCACACCACACACAGGGATGGCCTGCAATCTTAACGGCAGCCCTTTCCTGCCATACCGGGGTCGCCGACTTAAACCTGCATCCTGCAATCCAATAGGTACAGCAAAGTTCACAACTCACTTCACGGCAGCCCTCCCTTGGCATACGGGGTCGCCGACTTAATCCTGCACACAGGCAGTGACCCAATCAAAGTTTACCTTGCTATAGGAATCCACTCACCAGGATCCCCCACTGGACCTCAAACCCTGCAGCTCTGCTCTTCCTCACAGGGCTCACTGGTCTTGACAAGCAGGCAGACAATGGTGCTTCAGGAGCAGGTGGTCTTGGATGTCCCTCAGTGATCTCCCCTCGCCTTAATCACAGGCAAAAGTCTTGCATAGCTTCCCTTCCTCTCACAGCTCGTCTGGCTGCTTGACAGTTGACAGTTTTGAGGGCCTCAAGCTCACATTCTTATAGTCCATTTCCAGGACACCAAGTATGATTTAGGGTCTGTGTCTTTGAAGTTTATATTGGGTGCCCTCTCCTCTGCTCAGCCTTCCGCCAGAAAGCAGTCTGTCACAGCAGGCATGACTTCACATCTGATAGCCCCACAACACAGGCCATGGAAGTGACAAGAAGGTCACACCTGGATGTCAGCAACAGTGGTATGTCTATCAAAAGCTTGCCCCAGGGCCTCAGTCCTACTCTTAATGATTCTCTTATCAGCCCCATCTAATTTCAGAGATGTGCCCAGGCCCCTTTCTTGTCATCTCTCGCTCTGAATCAAAGAGTACCCTTTAATGTGTGCTAAGCCTGGCTCTCCTTCCTTCAGTGTGTGTCCTACACAGCTCACAGAGATGCAGCAATCCACAAATCTGGCTGGGGGGATTCCTGTACTTTCAGTCAGCCCAGGGCCCCCCAAAATGGACCCAGTATCTCCCATGTCTTTGTACCATCCACAGGCACACATGCACCTAGCACATGCATTCAACACACGCACTGCACAACAGTACATTCTAACCTGATGTAGGTCAAGGGTAAGTTAAGCACAACTTTACATGAGTGAGCCTACAGGCCTCACCCCAGAGGCACAGGTAAAAAAGCCTGCTCACTTCTTCTGATCACTATACGGTATGCCGCCACCACAGCGCTCATATTGCTTGGCTCCTGGCAAAGGCAGTCACCTTTCAGCACTATGAGGGTAGCGCTTTTGCACTCAGTGGGACATGCCTATGTCATGGTGCACATGCTTGATCCGTGTTTGCCCAAGACAACAAAAATCAGCACCATGGATCCAGACATCATTGCAGTTGAGGCACTCGGTGCAGGGGTACACATCCATCACCATGCGAGGGACTTTTCCATCCCAATATTGAGCTGGTAAAGTTATGCCACCTTCTGGACAAGCATGCTAAAACGTCTTCACCACATGCTTTTAACATAGACTGCCAAATTCATTGACATATCTCACCCGTGACACATTGGCTGTCCTCAAGTATAAGAAAAATTAACAAAAGATATGCCGTTGTCACTCACAGGTGTCACTTTTTGTGTGAGTAAGTGAAACGTAAGTGCACAAACTTTTATTGAATTGCTCATTAAGCCTGGCACAGATTGAAATCAGTCTCTCCAAGTCACAAATAAATAGACTTTCCCCTCAACAATGGTGTGTTCTGACTTTCAGAAAGCTGTGACATTTTACATTACATTAAAGAAATGGATGTTTCCTAGCACTCTGCTGTTTCCAAGTTTATTTGTACTAGACACAATTACAAAGTATAATAGAGGTGTGACAATTCAGACAAGTATTGTCAAAGTAAACACAATGGCTTGAGTCACAAAAAATATAGGAAAAGTGTGTGCGGAGTTCTCCACCTCCGCCTGAATGTACTTTTCCTACTTTTTAGAATTCACAAAGATTATCAAGATTGTGCCTGGGAAGCTGGGATTCTCTTCCCGCTGTTCAGAATTCTCCCTACTGAAGAAGTATGCACTGTTTTTAGGACGAGCATTCGAGACCTCTTGTATATACTTATATGTGTATGTACTTTGTGGGCTCTGGAGATCAGCCCTAGGACTTGTCTGCTTCCACTTAGAGACTTTTTTTTCTGTTCAACTGCCTCTATTTAAGTGTCTTGATAGAAAACGACCAGTAGAGGTCAGTAAAATACCAGAATTGCTTTCTGCTGAGGGACTTTCTTTTTAAAAATTTTCTGGCAACTGCCTCTATTTAACTTTCTTGATAGAAAACGACCAGCAGAGGTCAGTAAAATACCAGAATCACTTAAGCATTCCCTAGATTCTAGTCTGTTAGAAATGGGATCTCTAGTTGGCAAGGGCTTGCACCTTTGTCCAAGTAGGGACCCTTCTTCCTAGTCAGGGTAAGGGAGTTACACTCCTAAAATAACCCCTGCTCACCCCCTTGGTAGCTTGGCACGAGCAGTCAGGCTTATTCTAGAGGTAGTGTGTAAAGCATTTGCACATAACCAACAGTAATACAGTGTAAGCACTACAAACTGACACCACACCAGTTTAGAAAAATATCCAATATTTGTATATACTTTAAACAAGACCAAATACGATAAAAATCCACTGTACAGTACTTCAGAAATAGTTACTTCTCAAAATGTCTTTAAAAACAGTTCCTTGATGTCGATAGCTCCGTCCAGGGCTATCACGGCGTCGTGAACAAACAAATCCAAACAGTTCTGGCTGACCGCGGCGTCGCGGGTCAACTACGGTGTCGGGAAGACCCGCAAACAGTACCTTTCAGAAATGCAGGGCGTCGATGACCTCGCGGTGAGCTTCCGAAAACACGGCGTCCGCAGGCGTCGGTTCCGGAGGTCGGTGCGGCGTCGTCGGGGCCCTCGAAGTCACACGCGTTGCAGATCGATCTCCTCTGTTGAAGTCAGGAGCGCTGGCGTCGGCCGGCGTCGGGTGCTGCGGTGCGAAGTGCAGCGGTGCGGCGTGCGGTGCTCTTAGGTCGCGGTGCGAGCAGCGGCTCGGTGGCGGCGTCGGATGGCGTCGTCGGTGAGACCAGGGTCGCGGTGTGAGATGAAGGCGGTGCTCGTCACGGTGCTGGCAGGTCACGGTGCAGCAGCGGCGTCGTCGTAGCTGCTGCGCTGTCGTCGGCTGACGAACGGGAGTCTATGGCACCGGCGTAGGTGGGCCAAGGCTGCGGTGCGGGATGAGGGCGGTGCGTCGTGTAACTTACGAGCGGTGCCCCCGAACCACGGTGCAAGCAGCGGCGTCGAGTCCGGCGTGGAGCGGCGTCGTCGGGAAGGCCACGGCGTCGTCGTGAAGCGAGGCGGTGCGGAGTGCGGTGCCCACAGGTCGCGGTGCGAGCAGCGGCTCGGTGGCGGCATCAGCAGGCGTCGTCGGTGAGACCAGGGTCGCGGTGCGGCGTTGCGGCGGTGCCCTCTGCGGTGCCATCAGGACACGGAGTCGGCAGCGGCGTCGTCGACGTCGTCGAGTTGCTTTTCTTCTGTTGCAGCACAAAACTCACAGTCCCCAGTGCTGAGGGCAGAAGAACTTGAAGTCTTTGCTGTTCCTGAGACTTCTTGAACAGGGGGCAAGCTCTACCTCAAGCCCTTGGAGACACTCACAAAGTAGATTGCAGAAAGTTCAGTTCCAGTCCTTTCACTGCCCAAGACAGAAGCAACCACTGCAGGCCAACACAGCAAAGCACACAGCAAAGTGGTAGTTCCTCCTCACAGCTTCTCCAGCTCTTCTTCTTGGCAGTCTTCTTGATCCAAAAGAGTTCTAATTTTCTGGGGTTTGGGTCCCCCTTTTTATCCTCAATTTCTCTTTGTTCTCTGAAGGCAGAGAGGCCTTTGCCTAGTCCAAACCAGTTCTGGTCAGTCCTGGAGCACTTTGTTGACAAGTCTCCTTCTTTCCTTTCACAGTGCAGGCCAGGGACATCAGACGCACCACAGGAGGTGGAGCCAGCATTGTGGAGGGAAGGCCCAGCCCTATTCAGGTCCCAGGTGCATCCCCTCCCACCCATCTACATGTAGATCTTGCTATTCAGCCCTGTGCTGACTCACCCTGTCTCCTGGCATCCCCCAGCCCCTGTCACTCACACTCCAGACAAGGAATACACAACCTAGCAGAGGCAGGCTTGGATGGTTAGACAAGAAAATACCCACTTTCTAAAAGTGGTATTTTCAAACACAGAATGTTAAAACCAACTTCACTAAAAGATGCATTTTATCATTCTGAGTCCAGGCATACTAAACTCGAATTTCTACCATGTTCCCTGGGTCAGTTGGGATTATAAGCTGTAATAATCAGAACTGCCCATTCTGGCCTATGGGGAACAGGTAGCCTTGCAATAGTGAAAAACGAAATAGGCTGTAATTCACTATCAGGACATGCCACACACACCAGGGCATGTCCTACCTTTCACATACAATGCACCCTGCCCACAGGGGTACCTTGGGCCTACCTTAGGGGTGACTAACATGTAGAAAAGGGAAGGTGTAGGGACTTGCAAGTGTGTGCACTTGCCAAGTCGACATGGCAGCCCCAGGCTGCACACAGGCTCTGCAATGGCAGGCCAGAGTTACACTTTACGGGCTGTTTGCGTGGGTGGCACAATCCAGTGCTGCAGCCCACCAACAGCATTTGATCTATAGGCCCTGGCACTCTCAGTGCACTTTACAAGGGACTGACACATAAATCAAATAGGCCAATCATGGAAACACCAATCCATAACACATTTTATACAGGAGCACTTGCACTTTCCCACTGGACAGCAGTGAGGAAAGTGCGCAGAATCATTACACCAGCAAAAACAGAGTCAAAACCAGGAGGTCAGAAAGCAAAAAGTCAGGGGAAACACGCCAAAAGATGCCAAGTCTAACACATGTCCCCTCCAGCTGAAAGTAGGGAGAACTACCCAACCCCATTGGAGTTCTCTTCACTAAGGCGGAAGAACCTGGACAGACCATCTGCGTTGGCGTGTTCTGTACCAGGACGGTGTTCCACCGTAAAGTCCATTCCCTGTAGGGAGATGGACCACCTCAGCAGTTTTGGATTCTCACCCCTCATTTGCATCAACCATCTGAGGGGCCTGTGGTCTGTCTGAACCCGGAAGTGAGTCCCAAACAGGTATGGTCTCAGCTTCTTCAGTGCCCAGACCACAGCAAAAGCTTCCCTTTCTATGGCACTCCACCTCTGTTTCCTGGGGAGTAGTCTCCTGCTAAGGAAGACTACAGGCTGATCCATGCCCTCTTCGTTCAGTTGTGAGAGCACCGCTCCCACACCATGCTCTGAAGCGTCAGTCTGCACGACGAATTCCTTGGAGAAGTCAGGTGCCTTGAGCACGGGCGCCGTGCACATGGCTGCCTTCAGGGCATCAAAAGCAGGACTCTGGCAGGACTCAGTCCAGATCACTTTCCTGGGCTGCTTCTTAGAAGTCAGCTCTGTTAAGGGGGCAACAATGGTGCCATAGCCCTTAACAAATCTCCTATAGTAGCCGGTGAGACCTAAGAAGGCTCTCACCTCTGTCTGGGTCTTGGGGGCTCCCAAGCCAGAATGGTGTCAATCTTGGGTTGTAGGGGCGCCACCTGGCCGCTTCCTACCTGGTGTCCCAAGTACACCACAGAACCCTGCCCGATCTGGCACTTACTGGCCTTGATCGTGAGGCCTGCACCTTGCAGAGCCCTCAACACTTTCTCAAGGTGCTGTAAATGTTCTTCCCAGCTGGAACTGAACACAGCAATGTCATCCAGGTAGGCGGCACTGAAATCCTCCAGCCCAGCCAACACCTGATTGACCAACCTCTGAAAGGTGGCAGGGGCATTCTTCAACCCAAAGGGCATCACCCGGAATTGGTAATGACCTTCTGGGGTTGAGAATGCTGATCTCTCCTTGGCCCCATCGGTTAAGGCAATCTGCCAGTACCCAGACGTTAAATCAAACGTGCTGAGGAACCGGGCAGCTCCCAACCGATCAATGAGCTCATCAGCTCTGGGGATGGGGTGCGCGTCAGTCCTGGTGACGGCATTGAGCCCACGGTAGTCCACACAAAACCGGAGTTCTGGAGTGGCACCGGGCGCAGCAGCCTTTGGGACCAAGACCACTGGGCTAGCCCAAGGACTGTTGGAGGGCTCAATCACCCCTAACGCCAACATCTTAATGACCTCCTCCTTGATGCTGGCCCTGACCCGGTCAGTCAACCTGTAAATCTTGTGCTTCACAGGAGGGCTGTCACCAGTGTCCACGTCATGGGTACACCAGTGAGTAACACCGGGGGTCAGAGAGAACAGTGGGGCGAACTGTCCCAACAACTGGTGACAGTCCCCCTGCTGCTCCTGAGTCAGAGTAGGGGAGAGGATCACACCCTCTACTGACCCATCATGCTCCTTGGTAGACAGGAGGTCAGGGAGAGGCTCACTCTCCTCTTCCACCCCATCATCTGTCGCCAAGAGCATACTCACTTCGGACCTCTCGAAGTGGGGCTTGAGGCGGTTCACGTGAAGGACCCTCAAAGGGTTCCTTGGAGCCTGCAAATCCACCAGGTAGGTGACGTCACTTTTGCGCTCCACCACCTCATATGGCCCAGTCCACTTGTCCTGCAAGGCACAAGGTTCCACTGGGGCCATGACCCACACTTTTTTCCCAGGTTGAAATTCGACCAGAGTGGCATTCTGGTCATACCACCTCTTCATTTCTTCCTGGCTTGCTTCTAGGTTCGCCTGAGCGAGCTTCCTGAAGCGGGCAGTTTGGTTTCTAAAGGCCAGCATGTAACTAAACACATCCTGGGGAGTTTTCCTGGGAGCTGCCTCCCAGCCTTCCTTTACCAAACTCAGAGGTCCTCTGACAGGGTGGCCATACAGGAGCTCAAAGGGGCTGTACCCAAGAGACTTCTGAGGCACCTCCCTGTATGCAAAGAGTAGGCATGGCAAGAGGACGTCCCACTTACGCCTCATGGGTTCTGTTAGACCCTTGATCATGCCTTTCAAGGTCTGGTTGAATCTCTCCACCAGACCGTTTCCTTGTGGGTGGTAAGGAGTGGTGAACTTGTAGGTTACACCACACTCCTTCCACAGGGATGTCATATACTTGGATATGAAATTGGTCCCCCTATCAGAAACCACCTCTCTGGGGAATCCCACACGGGAAAAGATCCCCATTAACGCCCGGCCCACCACTGGCGCCGTCGTTGTCCTGAGAGGTATTGCCTCCGGGTACCGGGTGGCATGGTCCACCAAGACCAGGATGTACCTGTTGCCCATGGCTGTCTTGGGATCCAGTGGCCCCACAATATCCATCCCTACCCTTTCAAAGGGTGTTCCAACAACAGGAAAAGGTTGGAGAGGAGCTTTGACCTTCCTCCCACTCTTACCACTTGCCTGGCAAGTTTGGCAAGACCTACAGTGTGCATCTGACTGCCTTCGCATTTGGGGCCAAAAGAAGTGGGTGACAAGCCTGTCAAAGGTCTTGTCCTGCCCCAAATGTCCTGCCAAAGGCACGTCATGAGCCAGACCCAGTAGGAAGGTCCTGAAGCGCTGGGGTACCACCAGCACACGGGCTGACCCAGGCTCAGCAACCTTAGGCTCACTGTATAGGAGACCTTTCTCCCAGTAGATCAGATGTGACCCGGACTGATTACCAGCTGCCTGGTCTGCAGCCTGCCGCCACAGACCCTCCAGAGTAGGGCACTCGTTCTGCTCCCTGCAGAACTCCTCCCTGGTGGGACCCCCTTCTTGCTGCCAATGGGTCAGCTCAGAGATGTCTCCCAGTTCGGCTACCTGCTCCCCTGTAGGCACCGGGGCGTCCCCCTCGAGGTCCGCCTCACCCCGGTCTGTGGGAACTTCGGGGGCCGGTTTCCCGCGCCCCCTGCCCTTTCTCTTGGCAGGGACTTGGGCCATTGTTCCAGGCTCCAAGTCCTCTTGATCACCCTTTCTGGCTGCCATTGACCGAGTAGACACGCATGCCCACTCTGGCAACCCAAGCATCTCCAAGTGAGACCTGAGCTCAACATCCTTCCATAAGGACTGCTCCAGGTCGTTACCTAGCAGACAATCTACAGGCATGGTAGGGCTCACAACCACCCTCAAGGGACCTGAGACCCCCCCATTCAAAGGGAACCTGCGCCACCATACACTGGCGCTCAGAGTTGTCTACAGCAACTACTTGGTGGAATGCCCCTGGGACTACCTGCTTCTCAGAGACCAGGTGACACTGGACTGAGGTCACACTGGCTCCAGTATCTCTGAGAGCCTCTACCCTGTTCCCATTGATGGTCACCCAGGTGCTATATTTCTTTGTGTTAGGGGGCACCTGGTTTCCTGGGACCATCTCACTGTCCCCTAGTGAGACGAGGGTAATTTCTGCGGGATCCCCACCCTCCTGTGGGCACCCCTCCTCCCCAAGCGCTACACTAGCCAACACTTTGGACTGTCCACCTGTGGGCGGCTGAGTCCCCTTTGGGCACTTGGGGTCCCCCTTAAAGTGACCCACCTGGTCACATGCATAACACTTGCGGGGGCCGGTCTCAACAGGCTTCCCTGTAGAGACCCCTTTCTTCTTATCACCTGGGGGATGGGAACCTTTACCCTGGGTACTAGTTTGGGGCCCTTTAGAGAACTCCTGTGCTTTACCCTTGTCCCCCCCATTTTTCTGCTGGGGACCCTGCCCACCTTTGGCTGAGTCTCCCCCAAACGCTTTCTTGTGGACCCTGGTACTCACCCAGCGGTCCGCCTCCATAGCAAGCTTTCTGGGGTCAGTTAGCTTACTGTCAACTAGGTGCTGGCGCAGATCTGCAAAACATAGACTAGACAAGTGCTCCCATGCAATCAAATTGTAGAGCCCCTGAAAATCTGTTACATTACTGCCCTTCACCCAACCATCCAGCGACCTACAGAACATATCCACACATTCCAACCAAGTGTTGGCCTCAGACTTTTTACTGGACCTGAACTGATCCCTGTACTTCTCAGGAGTGAGCCCATACCTAGTGAGGAGAGCGTCTTTCATGTCAGCATAGGTGAGGTCCTGCCCCTTACCCAAAGCTATCAGAGTATCCCTAGCTTCCTCTGGAAAGAGAGGCCACAACCCCGCTCCCCAGTTCCTTTCAGGGACCCCATTCATATGAATAGACGACTCGTACCCTTGAAACCACCTTTGTATGTCATCACCCTTTTTGTACTCTTTACCTACATTCTTGGGGATGTGTACAATCCTGTCTGTGTGTGCTGAAGAATTGCTGCCACCATCTGAACCGGATCTACTCTTTAGCTCCAGCTCCTTGATCATTCTCTCATGATCTAGTATCATTTTCCTTTCCTCCATGGCTATTCTTTTCTCTTCCCTCTCACTTTCTATTCTGAGTTTCTCCAATTCAAACCTCCTTACTTCCCGCCTGTCCTCCAGCTCCTCTGGGGACAAACTACTGCTGCCTGGCCTGGAGGGTTCCCCCCTCCCAAAAGCACATCCACCCTAGGAACAGGCTCCTCCACCTCTCCATTGAGATCACCAGATTGCCCACTGGCACCTCTGGCTGCTACCCAGGCCCTCAGCGCCTTTTGTAGCTCATCCTTCCTGGTGAGGCCTCTGACCTGGACTTTCAGGTTCTTGCAAATCGATTTTAACTCCTTGACATTGTAGGCTTCCAATCGATCCTCCTCAAAGGCAATTTCTACTGATGCAATTGATGATACTATAGATTCAGGCATGTTGAAGTAGCAAGTTCAAACTGGCAAGATCAAAAATAGGCCAAAAAGAAAAAGAGCCTGTAAGTGGTACGTAATGGTCTGCGATATGGTAGTAGTGCACACCAATCACTGTAAGTCAAGTGCAAACACAAGTCCTATCCTCACCGCTGACAACCAATGTTAGAAATGGGATCTCTAGTTGGCAAGGGCTTGCACCTTTGTCCAAGTAGGGACCCTTCTTCCTAGTCAGGGTAAGGGAGTTACACTCCTAAAATAACCCCTGCTCACCCCCTTGGTAGCTTGGCACGAGCAGTCAGGCTTATTCTAGAGGCAGTGTGTAAAGCATTTGCACATAACCAACAGTAATACAGTGTAAGCACTACAAACTGACACCACACCAGTTTAGAAAAATATCCAATATTTTTATATACTTTAAACAAGACCAAATACGATAAAAATCCACTGTACAGTACTTCAGAAATAGTTACTTCTCAAAATGTCTTTAAAAACAGTTCCTTGATGTCGATAGCTCCGTCCAGGGCTATCACGGCGTCGTGAACAAACAAATCCAAACAGTTCTGGCTGACCGCGGCGTCGCGGGTCAACTACGGTGTCGGGAAGACCCGCAAACAGTACCTTTCAGAAATGCAGGGCGTCGATGACCTCGCGGTGAGCTTCCGAAAACACGGCGTCCGCAGGCGTCGGTTCCGGAGGTCGGTGCGGCGTCGTCGGGGCCCTCGAAGTCACACGCGTTGCAGATCGATCTCCTCTGTTGAAGTCAGGAGCGCTGGCGTCGGCCGGCGTCGGGTGCTGCGGTGCGAAGTGCAGTGGTGTGGCGTGCGGGCTCTCCGGTCGCGGTGCGAGCAGCGGCTCGGTGGCGGCGTCGGATGGCGTAGTCGGTGAGACCAGGGTCGCGGTGTGAGATGAAGGCGGTGCTCGTCACGGTGCTGGCAGGTCACGGTGCAGCAGCGACGTCATCGTAGCTGCTGCGCTGTCGTCGGCTGACGAACGGGAGTCGATGGCACCGGCGTCGGTGGGCCAAGGCTGCGGTGCGGGATGAGGGCGGTGCGTCGTGTAACTTACGAGCGGTGCCCCGAACCACGGTGCAAGCAGCGGCGTCGAGTCCGGCGTGGAGCGGCGTCGTCGGGAAGGCCACGGCGTCGTCGTGAAGCGAGGCGGTGCGGAGTGCGGTGCCCACAGGTCGCGGTGCGAGCAGCGGCTCGGTGGCGGCGTCAGCAGGCATCGTCGGTGAGACCAGGGTCGTGGTGCGGCGGTGCCCTCTGCGGTGCCGTCGGGACACGGAGTCGGCAGCGGCGTTGTCGACCTCGTCGAGTTGCTTTTCTTCTGTTGCAGCACAAAACACACAGTCCCCAGTGCTGAGGGCAGAAGAACTTGAAGTCTTTGCTGTTCCTGAGACTTCTTGAACAGGGGGCAAGCTCTATCTCAAGCCCTTGGAGACACTCACAAAGTAGATTGCAGAAAGTTCAGTTCCAGTCCTTTCACTGCCCAAGACAGAAGCAGCCACTGCAGGCCAACACAGCAAAGCACACAGCAAAGTGGTAGTTCCTCCTCACAGCTTCTCCAGCTCTTCTTCTTGGCAGTCTTCTTGATCCAAAAGAGTTCTAATTTTCTGGGGTTTGGGTCCCCCTTTTTATCCTCAATTTCTCTTTGTTCTCTGAAGGCAGAGAGGCCTTTGCCTAGTCCAAACCAGTTCTGGTCAGTCCTGGAGCACTTTGTGGACAAGTCTCCTTCTTTCCTTTCACAGTGCAGGCCAGGGACATCAGACGCACCACAGGAGGTGGAGCCAGCATTGTGGAGGGAAGGCCCAGCCCTATTCAGGTCCCAGGTGCATCCCCTCCCACCCATCTACATGTAGATCTTGCTATTCAGCCCTGTGCTGACTCACCCTGTCTCCTGGCATCCCCCAGCCCCTGTCACTCACACTCCAGACAAGGAATACACAACCTAGCAGAGGCAGGCTTGGATGGTTAGACAAGAAAATACCCACTTTCTAAAAGTGGTATTTTCAAACACAGAATGTTAAAACCAACTTCACTAAAAGATGCATTTTATCATTCTGAGTCCAGGCATACTAAACTCGAATTTCTACCATGTTCCCTGGGTCAGTTGGGATTATAAGCTGTAATAATCAGAACTGCCCATTCTGGCCTATGGGGAACAGGTAGCCTTGCAATAGTGAAAAACGAAATAGGCTGTAATTCACTATCAGGACATGCCACACACACCAGGGCATGTCCTACCTTTCACATACAATGCACCCTGCCCACAGGGGTACCTTGGGCCTACCTTAGGGGTGACTAACATGTAGAAAAGGGAAGGTTTAGGGACTTGCAAGTGTGTGCACTTGCCAAGTCGACATGGCAGCCCCAGGCTACACACAGGCTCTGCAATGGCAGGCCAGAGTTACACTTTACGGGCTGTTTGCGAGGGTGGCCCAATTCAGTGCTGCAGCCCACCAACAGCATTTGATCTATAGGCCCTGGCACTCTCAGTGCACTTTACAAGGGACTGACACATAAATCAAATAGGCCAATCATGGAAACACCAATCCATAACACATTTTATACAGGAGCACTTGCAGTTTCCCACTGGACTGCAGTGAGGAAAGTGCGCAGAATCATTACACCAGCAAAAACAGAGTCAAAACCAGGAGGTCAGAAAGCAAAAAGTCAGGGGAAACACGCAAAAAGATGCCAAGTCTAACACAGTCCATAGAAATAATCTTCCACGAGCACCCGTAGACAATAGTATTTTTTTCAAATCTTGTATTTTCAGTGATATGACCACCGAAGGCCCTGATTTTATATTAAAAACAGAGCTTTGGACTATACCATTTCCTGCTGAAAGGCAATATTTCTCTGCATGTGTTCCCATACCTGGCATGTCACGCAGTTTGGTGCTTACTTTCCCTCCATGTTAAAGAACATAAGATGTTTCAGCACCCAGGCTAATGTGCTGCATAATTAAATACATATAAGGTCCCAAAGGCGAGACCGATTGCATTGCAAATGCTTGTTTTTCTTTTCAGGGAAAATATTTTTCCTTGTAGAGAAAGTTCCTCCTCTACATGCCCAGCAAATCTGTGGATGATCCATTCTCCTGTTCAGAATGGAAGGGGATTTACGCCAGCCCTGTGCTGGAGTAAAGTTCCAACCCGTTCCATGGTGGAAAAGGGATGCATTAGAGTTTGGGAATGCCTACAAATGTACAGGTTTATGGGCGTTCCCAAGCTTCCAAGGCAAATCATGTCTTGAAACACCTATTTCCTGCCCTTTGAGTGAGATTTATGGCTGAGGATTCTCTGCACTCATGGTGGTTCACTCAGAACACCTGCTTTGAATGAGTTTGAATTCCTGGTGGGCGTCAAAAAGTTACATTTAGTTGTAAACATGCATTTATGACCAAATTTACTTTTGTAAATAGACCAAATGAAGTGCACAAAATAACTCTGAAATTACAATTTCTGCATTGCCTTTTCCTGATGGGTTGATGCACAGTGATGTATTTTATGTGTTCTGTCTTACTTGGTGACAGACGCAATCATATTTTGCAATTTCTTTACTGTTTCCATTAGCACCCCAGTGTTAGGAAAATGTTTACCTTGTTTCACTCCGATTGTTGTACTTCTGTCCAAGGCATTATTTGCGAACATAGAAAGCCATGAGTTTTATTTTCTACGATTAAAAATATAGGACCAGATTCCTAAATACATTTGGTTGACAAGTTCAGCACATTTACAGGAATTTTCATTTGTAAATGTACTCATACCTAATATTACACCTTTATGGTCTAAAATTACAAGGAGGTAAATTTGCCCTCAGAAGTGAGTAGTGGACCTTTCAACACAGGTATGCATTGAAAAATAGGTGAACACCTAAAAACTTGCAAGTTTGGTGTATCCATGAACATTTGCCTGGCACATTCCCACTCGGGGTACAACTGGTGATATATAACTGTTATGGGCAGGAGTAAATCTGTATCCTGGGTGGGAATGGGCAGAGAAGACACCTACAATTTGTGTGTTATTCGATGAAGAGCTTTCTTCATCAGGTAAAGTATTGTTATGTTTCATATAGGTAGCCTAATATAGGCTCAGGTAGTCACCTAACCCTTCACCTATAATCTTACCTACCATTGCACTACATAACGGTTTTTAGTACTGACCTTTTACCTAGTTACGGTAATGTCCAAAGATGACATGGGGTTTTCTCCGAAAAGCTTGAGCCTCATTCATTATGCATGAGGATTCTTGGAATCACAGCAGGACAGCAGGCCTACCATCTCCTACATAATAACTATGTATAAGGGTCATTCCTTCCATCATCCTAGTCCGACATGACACAGCAAGGTATATCCCCAGGGGGTACCACGTTGGGTATATATACACCATATCTTGCTGAGAGAGTCAGAGGAGAAAAGGACTTCCATGCCGACACACTGACGCGAGACGCTGAGGCTCCTACACGCAGACACTGCAGCTCGCAGTGGTCTGACATCCCTTGCGGGGTGTCCATCTCGAGACCAAGACGGGGTCCCACAGTCTTTCTTTTCAGGAAATGGGGTTGACTTTATCCTAGAGGGATTCTTGGCTTTATACCCACATATATGCTAGGTACACTTAGGTACATCTAGTTAGGGACGCATCGTAGGAGTACGCATTTTACTACTGTCATGTATTTTATATACTTGCCTGTATTCATTGGTTTAGCATGATGGTAGAAATCTACCATCCTTTTACTCTGTTAGTGCTTATAATCGTTTATATCTGTTACAGTCTAATGGTTGTTTCAGCACACCTATTTTACACTAGAATGATGCTGGTTCAATATTGAGAAACGTCCCCACCGTTTATTCAGTGTATCTCTCTGAGACAAATTGAGCACAAGTGACTGAGCGAAAAGTAGTACACTGTTTCCACGATCCTGTGGGATCAGGGTTGTCATGTTCGATAGTTGCCAAGAACTATTCTCTCCTTGGGAAGAGGGCACTGTGAGCTAGCCGGTGTACAGGGTGACATATCCGGTAAGGGTGTCCAGAATCAGTCTGACTCCAATCCTACAGTATATGTTGTCTAAACGCGCAGATCCTATATAGGTTTATAGGAACTACACAACAGTATTTTCCCCATGTAAAAAAAGTAACATAGGCAAATATTCTTTGCTAACCATTTACACATCTATAAACATGCAAATATTTGATCATGTGAATGGTTGGTCGTGTGTATACGTTTAATCATGTAAATACTTCTGAAAGTTGTGACTGTTGCAGTTTTAATGAAGCACTCCTGTAATATTTTGAGAATTCCCAAAAATACGCAGAGTTCTCTGTGTAAACCTTTAAGAGTAGATTAATACATTTAAAGAATCAGACAACAGTGTGTAACACCGGTCATAACAACAATGGTGACTTTGAACCGGTAGCCTTTGAAAACATAGAATACAAGGACATCTTTTACAAAAACATAGGCTAACAAAATCTCAACCTTACATAAATATCTATTTACACAAACTCCAACCTACTCAAAACTCCAGGATCAAGAACTTACAGCCAAATATGCCAGGACTGGAGGCAAAATAGTAAATGAACCCAGTCCTAAAATATGTAGTTTTGCGTTATTTAGGAATTAAATGTAGGTCGACATTTTTGTGGAGAGATATCTATTCGCGATCGAGATTTTGGCACTCATTATTTTAGAGCCTATGTTTTTTGGGGAATTTTCTTTTGCAGTTTTATATTTTCAAACGCGTCCAGAGTTCCTCTCCAAAACCCTTGGAGCGCATCGTGACCTCTGACGTGGTATGACTCCATAACTCAGCTTGTATTTACCCGAAGACTATTTGACCACTTCCAACCTTGTAACTCGTTTAACTTTAATCTATTCTGCCATTGAAAACCTTAATGCCAAAAAGGTGCTTCCCCCAAAGTCATATATTTGGGCGAGTTGATAATTTTACTGAGGTACAGGATGACTGAGTGAACAGGATCCCTTAGTTAAGGACACAAACGGAGAGGTGTTAGCTGCTGGAGAGAGTAACAGCAAAGATTAAGGGATTTAAAGGTGAACGCTGCGGCATAGATTAGCTTCAGTAAACACGCTTAGTCTGAAGATAACAAGATTAAAGATTTATAATGCTGCTGTTTGGCATCCTGGCAAGACTCTGCAACCAAGGTCACCCCTGGCCATGTTTGTAGTACAAGGAAGGCTCAGATTACAGCTGCAAAACCGACCATCTCCATGTATTTATTTAGGGCGATGCCATACCCCAGGAACATTTTGCAAACATGGGCACAGACAGACACATGTCATAGCACACGTGTTCAAATTTGTTGGTTAAAATGTCGTGTCATTTGTCGGAACAGCTCATGTCTGTTCCAATACTTCAAGATCCAACGCACACTGTTCTTACGCAAGTAGACAAACATGTTTTTTGGGGTTTTACACATGGCCATCATTACCTTGTATGGCCGTTTGAGTAGAGCCGAAGCATAAAACTAAAAAACACTGTGCCTGGTGAAATAAAATTAGATTTAACACTATGAGAGGAAATAGAACGACCGGAAATTCCAGGAAGGATGTACATCTCAAAAATGCAAATAGAGCATACAATAAAGTAATCAGACACACACGCAAGTTTATATACCACAAATGGCACATACCGCTTTTTTACACCATCCAAAAGATAAACACTTTGAGAAGGAATGTAATAAAAAATGTATGAAACAAATGTAACGCAAATACATGATTGAAAGATGTATATAAAGATACAAAATACCAATAAAAAGCATTTACCCCAAAAAATGAGAGGAAATAGAGCACCAGTCACTACCGTACAAGTGAAATTCCGCCAGAATTGCTGTGTCGCAAAAAATGATTGTCGCCATCATTTGCCAAAGCGATGCCAAAATACACAGGAGTGTTGCTTCTATGTCCAGATGCCGTCTGCTCAGTATGCCATTGTCCTGCCTGTAATGCCAAGGGTGATGTCGGATATATCATAACTGTTCGATATGCTATGGTACTGGAGGTCACGTCAGAGGTCTATTCTACTTGCTAGTATTGCTTCTCAAATACTCAAATAATGTGCTTGGGCCCAGTACAGCTGATTAAATATACCAAGAATGCTGTTTAAACATATCCAGGTTTACTTCTCAAGGTGCCATTGCATTGGTTGAACTATGCCAGAGGTATTGCTTAAATAGGCAGGAGTTGCCCCTTTCAGTGTTGTGGGTACTACGCAAAGTGCTGGTTGTAATGGTCAAGCATGCCACATGTACTGCTCAGAGAACCCCCAAAAACGCATAAATATGTCAGATGTGTTGCTCAGAGTGACAGGGATGTGGCTTAAATCTTATGTGAACTTCTGAAAGGCCAGGCGTGATACTCAAAGCTGTCTTCAAAAAGTGAGAACTGCTCCTCAGAATACCAGGGTGTCTCTCAAATAAATATGTGGCATTGATCAAATATGCCAGTGGTACTGCTCAGTTTTTCTACTGATACTTTTCATGTTTTGCCTGCTACTTGTAAGTATGGCAATAACCTCCTAAAATATGCTTGGTGCACTACATAAAGTCCCTTGGAATTTTCCAAAAGGGTCAGGGTGCCTAGCAGTTTTGCCCGGTACTGCTAAAATACGTCTGGTTGCTGTTCAAATATGCCAGATGTACTGAACAAACATACCCTGGTTTCTGGTCAAGGGATTACCGATTCATCTTAAATATGCTACATGGACACTCAATAGACTAGAAGTATGGCTCAAATAGTCTGGGTCTACTGTGCCCTGCCGTGAGGGCCCCTTAAAAGGTGTAGGAGTCTCTACATAGTGCCTGATGTGCTGCTCGAATATTCTGTGCACTGCTAATTACCCCACATCACTCATGACATCTTCTATGACATAATTGATAATATCACTGCAACATTTGTAATGAACAGAAAAAAACACACAGAGAGTGCCTCAAGAGTCCAACAATTGTATTGTAGAGCTTGTTCTCTTTTGTTCTCTCCTCCTTTCATGAAGAACACACCATTCAATGGTGTCAATCCCAGTATACTCTTCATCCAATACCACAATAACAAAATAGTATGGAAGCTGAAGTGTGAAGTCTCAAAACAATTCACTTTATTATTCTCCAATACATCAATGAAACAGCCCGACCAACACGCTTCATCCGCTGAGAGGACTTCATCAGGGTTTAAGTACTTCTTTGCAGAAATGTCACACCGAAGTCTAAGTGTAAGGTGAATCAGCTCTCCCACAAATTCTTGGAACACTCGTATTGCTCCTATATTATCGTAGGGAAATGACACACGGCCATATATAAATAACGTAGCTTAATATCCACACCCCATGGGGTTCTGTAAGCCCAGACCGGATAATACGACACAGTGTCTGAATGGCTGGATGAGTGAGTGACTGGTTGTGTAAGTGTGCTGTATGGGTGAGTGCGTCGCTCATTGAGTGGGAGTTTGGTTTGTGTGTGAGTGGCTGTATTATAGAATATGTGTATGTGTAAATGGCTGTATGGGTGAGTGAGCGGACGTGTGAGTACTTGTATGAATGTGTGAATGGGTATGTAAGTGGTTTTGTGGGTGTGTGTGAGTGTGTGATTGGTTGTATGGGCAATCGAGTGGCTGTGTTGAGAGGCTGTACGGGTGAATGAGTGGATGTGTGAGAGGCTGTATAGGTGAATAAGTGGCTGTGTAGTAGCTGTATGAGTGAGTGTGTGGCTGTGTGAGTGGCTGTATGGGTGAGTGACTAGTTGTATGAGAAGCTGTATGAGTGAGTGAGTGGGTGTGTGAGTGGCTCTATGGATGAGTGAGTGGATGTATGAGTACTTGTATGGGTCTGTGAATGGGATGTGACTGGTTATGTGGGTGGGTGAGTGGGTGTTTGAGAGGTTGTAGGGGGGTGTGAGTGGTTCTGTGGATAGTGTTATCAGTGATGTCACTGACAATGTCATGAGTGATGTAATATATGAGGTCATAAGCAGTGCATTGCGGGGGCGTAAGTTATGGGCTCAGGTAACTATAACTGCTGAATTTCTATGGTTTTATACGAGTGAAATCTGAGCGTAGCTATAACGTCTCTGTAACCTTTGATTTAGTGAATTTCTAAGGTTTTTAATTCTATTTCATAACTATAACGTCCCTGTAACCTTTGTTTTTTTAAGTGAATTTTTAAGGTTTTTTAAACTCTATTTCCTAACTATAACGTCCTTGTAACTTTTGGTTTTTTAAGTGAATGTCTATGGTTTTTTAATTACTAGGCACGTTTGCAGACTGGTTGAGAAAGGGGGTGGGGCCTATGACCAGCTCTCTATAATCCTGCTGTGTGGGACTTACTGGAGGTAACAGGAGGGGTTCCTGGCCCCCAAGGACCCTCAGCATCCAAGGGACTTCATACCCCAACTAGTAGTGCGATTGGAGGTCCGTTTGCAGAGTGGTGGGGAAAAGGGACGGGGCCTCCCACAAGCTCACAGCAATCCTGCTGTGTGGGACTTACTGGAGGTAACAGGAGGGGTTGTTTGCCCCCAAGGTCCCCCAGCATCCAAGGGTGCTTCATCCTTCAACCAGTAGTGCGCCAGGAGGCGTGTTTGCAGAGTGGTGGAGAAAAGGGTCGGGCCTCCGACCAGCTTTCAGCAATACTGCAGTGTCTGACTTACTGGTGGTAACAGGAGGTGTTTTTGGCCCCCCAAGGACCCTCACCATCCAAGGGGACTTCATCCCCCAACCAGTAGTGCACCAGGAGGCACATTTGCATAGTGGTGGAGAAAGGGGGCATGGCCTTTTACAACCTCTCAGCAATCCCGCTGTGTGGGACTTACTGGCGGTAACAAGATGGGTTGTTTGCCCCCAAGGACTCTCAGCAGCCACCCAACCAGTAGTGCGCCAGGATGCACGTTTGCAGAGTGTTGGAGAAAGGGGGTGTGGCCTTCAATGACCCTTTCAGCAATCCCACTGTGTGGCCCATACTGGAGGTAACAGGAGGGGTTGTTGGCCTCCAAGGGCCCTCAGCATCCAAGGGGACTTTATCCCCCAACCAGTAGTGCACCAGGAGGCGTGTTTGCACAGTGGTGGAGAAAGAGGGCGTGGCCTCCAGCAACTTCCCAGGCTGGCCGATTTTCCCAATTTTTTAATCTTTTATTATGGAAGGGGGGCGCGTGGCCCCCCTTCCCCGGGCCGAATTTGGCCCCGGGGACCGCATCCCCTGGGGCCAGGCCTTCTTGGAATGGGGAAGGGGGGGCACGATTTCAGTCCTGGGGACCTCATCCCCTGGGGCCCAGCCTTTTCAATATATATATATTATTGACAAAAATGCGATCTCCTAGTAAATTCCATCAACATAAATTTGTTTTAATTGTTATTGATTTGCAATACCAATATGTAATGTGCAACATTTAAATCTCAGCTATAATTGTATGAAAGAATACGTTTTGGTTCGATTACGTGTACAGCTGAAAACCGTGGAAAACTTCTATGTTTATGAACTTTTGAGTCTATTTCTAAAGGAGATTGATGTACAGGAAATCACTTGACAAAGGCTAACGCAGAAACGCGTCGTCCTTAACTTGGTGCACAATAAATTATTGTGCTGTCTTCTGGTGTGCAGCATCTTGTTTCGTTGTCAATTGGGGCAATTCACAGGAACTTCTACATAATTTAAGCGGCTGCTGCTGCCGCTGGCTGGCACCGACGCCGGAGGCAGGGAACTACGAAGCGCAGCGTTGGTGAAATCATATATATATATATATATATATATATCTTTTTCTTTTGGTAATAGGGGACCCCATCCCCTGGCCTGTTATTTGTAATATATAATATTTTGAGAGGGGACGCGGCCACCCTCCCTGTGCCGATGTCGGCCACGGAAACCCCATCCCCCGGGGCCTGGCCTTTTTGAAATGATTCAAGGGGGACGTGGGGCCTTTTTAATGCTCTCGCTTGCTGGAAGCAGGCTGTTTGCTGTGGCTTGGCGGGAGCGGTAAAGCTCCCGCCAAGCCTCAAAAAACAGCTATGTCCCAGAGGTGGACACCCCAGGACATAGCAGGAGCCAGTCCTGGAGGTGGTGGTCCCCAGGGCCACTATGACTCCAAGAAGGGGACCATATGGCCCCCCTCCTTTCTTGATGTAGGGCCTGCCCTAGGGAGGTAGCGGTCCCCGGCTCCGAGAACAGCCTGGGAGGGGGCCGTGGGACCCTCCTCCCATTTTTACAAAAAAAAGTTGGCCCTCAGGAGATGGTGGTCCCCGTGGCCCAGGGGTCCCCGAGGCTCCCCCACTACAAATTGATTATGGCTCTGGGGAGGTGGTGTTCCCCGGGGCACAGGGGGTACAAGAAGCCCCCGATTTATTATTGGAATGCGGCTCCAGGGAGGTGGTGGTCCCCGGGGCCTGGGAGGGTCTAAGAGGCCTCCCCATTTAAAAATAAATAAGCCCTGGGAGGATGGTGGTACCCGGGACATTAATAAGCCCCAGGAGGAGGGGCCCAAGCACCACCCTCCTTTATTTTGAACATGCCCCCGGAACCTAGCCCACCCTAGGGCCGATTACTAAAGAAGCACGGGAGCCCATGCTTCTTTTTTAAAAAAAAGTTTTGGCGGGAGCTGCGGACCCAATGTGGCTCCAGCCGAAAATGAAACAACAAAAAAACTCCCCCAAGAGACCTAGGGGGTCAGGGTATTTCTACCCTGGCCCCTTTTTTTAAAAATATTTCTTCTGGGGCTCGGCTCAAGCTGAGTCCCAAGATGGCTGCCAACACTTCCTGGTTTGAAATGTTGACAGCCAATCAGCTCTCAGCACGAGATCGGGAGGGTTCGCGGATCCTCTGCGTCCCTATATATACAATTGGAAATTTCTTTCAATAACTTCACAACTACTGAACGGATTTACACCAAATCACAAAAAGTCACTTCCCTGGACCAAAATCTAGCCTTCTACCAAATTTGGCGTAATTCCATTCAGCAATTCGGGCAGTAGCCGTGTCTAAAGGTCCTATGGGAATTAACATGGGAAACATATGTTTTTTGACCCCTGCCCCCCCTTTTTCTCGGCCCCGGCTTGATGGATCACCCCAAAACTTTCCATGCACAACAAGAATCACCAGGGAACTTTTTGGGGAAAATGTTGTGAAGATTCATCAGACGACGTCAAAGATATAGGCAATTCAAAAAGCGCTTTTCCTCTATGGAAACTAGGTTGTAACTATAACTACCTACTGGTGACTGCCAGTAGGTTATATATATATATATATATATATATATATATATATATATATATATATATCCACAACAAAAGGTTTCCCATTTGAGGAGGCCACCGCAGAGGATACCTTTCTTTCAACGGGGGTTCCGCTGGATACTGCCCATCACTGTTCATCAAAATACACGGCTCAACGCGTTTCGGGTTTCCCCTTGCTCACGAGCCCAAGCGTGCACAAACAAAGTCACCAGTGATTTGGAACACCTGCTTTATTAAATGATTCCCGCCCCAATGGGCGTGTCTTGACGCCTCACTTGGCGTATGCATGTGAAATGCATTGTGGTATTCGCAGTCCAAACCTTCGTTCAACCTCAGTGGGTGGTGGCAATGTTCCAAATAACGCGAATAAAATTCCCCAGTGGGTTGTTGTTGAGTGAGAAGCTGCACCTGTAGGAATCCGTAACCCCTCCGTTTACGAAAACCTCTGCTCCACTCTGGCACATGGAAATCCAGTGCCTGGATCCGCAGCCATGCAGCGGGCACTCCTTGCGACCGGGAAGGCCGCCTATAAATCCACAACAAAAGGTTTCCCATTTGAGGAGGCCACCGCAGAGGATACCTTTCTTTCAACGGGGGTTCCGCTGGATACTGCCCATCACTGTTCATCAAAATACACGGCTCAACGCGTTTCGGGTTTCCCCTTGCTCTCGAGCCCAAGCGTGCACAAACAAAGTCACCAGTGATTTGGAACACCTGCTTTATTAAATGATTCCCGCCCCAATGGGCGTGTCTTGACGCCTCACTCGGCGTATGCATGTGAAATGCATTGTGGTATTCGCAGTCCAAACCTTCGAGCGACCCTTGACCTTGCCAGGTAGGTCGCTCCCCCACCACACAGCTCCGCCTGTGCTGTCCGCCCGCTGCTGGTAAGCTCGCCCCTCCGCTTGTGGCCTCGGTGCCCGTGTTTTCTTCTGTTTTCCCTCGCTGCCCCCACCTCCCTTGTGTCCGTTTTGCCTTCTGTGCCCTCGCTGCCCCACTGTACTGTGCCCGTGTTTTTCTTCTGTTTTCCCTCGCTGCCCCCACCTCCCTTGTGTCCGTTTTGCCTTCTGTGCCCTCGCTGCTCCACTGTACTGTGCCCGTGTTTTTCTTCTGTTTTCCCTCGCTGCCCCCACCCCCCTTGTGTCCATTTTGCCTTCTGTGCCCTCGCTGCCCCACTGTACTGTGCCCGTGTTTTTCTTCTGTTTTCCCTCGCTGCCCCCACCCCCCTTGTGTCCATTTTGCTTTCTGTGCCCTCGCTGCCCCACTGTACTGTGCCCGTGTTTTACTTCTGTTTTCCCTCGCTGCCCCCACCCCCCTTGTGTCCATTTTGCCTTCTGTGCCCTCGCTGCCCCACTGTACTGTGCCCGTGTTTTACTTCTGTTTTCCCTCGCTGCCCCCACCCCCCTTGTGTCCATTTTGCCTTCTGTGCCCTCGCTGCCCCACTGTACTGTGCCCGTGTTTTACTTCTGTTTTCCCTCGCTGCCCCCACCCCCTTGTGTCCATTTTGCCTTCAGTGCCCTCGCTGCCCCACTGTACTGTGCCCGTGTTTTACTTCTGTTTTCCCTCGCTGCCCCCACCCCCTTGTGTCCATTTTGCCTTCTGTGCCCCTCGCTGCCTCTCTCCATTCCCGCCGCTGCGTCCCCTGCGGCCCCGCCCCCCTGACTGCCCATTCGCTGCCCCTGCCTCCCAGCTGCTCCTCCCTCCCACCTCCCCATATATGGCGGCCGCTGCGCGGTGAGGAGAGCGACCCTTGACCTTGCCAGGTAGGTCGCTCCCCCACCACACAGCTCCGCCTGTGCTGTCCGCCCGCTGCTGGTAAGCTCGCCCCTCCGCTTGTGGCCTCGGTGCCCGTGTTTTCTTCTGTTTTCCCTCGCTGCCCCCACCTCCCTTGTGTCCGTTTTGCCTTCTGTGCCCTCGCTGCTCCACTGTACTGTGCCCGTGTTTTTCTTCTGTTTTCCCTCGCTGCCCCCACCCCCCTTGTGTCCATTTTGCCTTCTGTGCCCTCGCTGCCCCACTGTACTGTGCCCGTGTTTTTCTTCTGTTTTCCCTCGCTGCCCCCACCCCCTTGCGTCCATTTTGCCTTCTGTGCCCTCGCTGCCCCACTGTACTGTGCCCGTGTTTTTCTTCTGTTTTCCCTCGCTGCCCCCACCCCCCTTGTGTCAATTTTGCCTTCTGTGCCCTCGCTGCCCCACTGTACTGTGCCCGTGTTTTACTTCTGTTTTCCCTCGCTGCCCCCACCCCCCTTGTGTCCATTTTGCCTTCTGTGCCCTCGCTGCCCCACTGTACTGTGCCCGTGTTTTACTTCTGTTTTCCCTCGCTGCCCCCACCCCCCTTGTGTCCATTTTGCCTTCTGTGCCCCTCGCTGCCTCTCTCCATTCCCGCCGCTGCGTCCCTGCGGCCCCGCCCCCTGACTGCCCATTCGCTGCCCCTGCCTCCCAGCTGCTCCTCCCTCCCACCTCCCCATATATGGTGGCCGCTGCGCGGCCGCGCAGCGGACGTGCGCAGCGGGAGCGCCACTGGCGCGCCAGAGGCGCGCCTAAGGCAAGCCCGTCTGCGCCCGTCCGCGACTGGACCGCGCCCAGCGCCAGAACCCCTGGGCCGCGCGCCCCCCGCTCCAGCCTCGAGGACCGACGCCGATACGATGCCACCACACTCCACGCTCTCAACCCCGGACGGACACACAACTGCTTCAAGGCCACCCCGAAATGCACCCATGGTCCCTTCACCTGCCGGAACTGCAGCTACACCAGCCTCAGAGCCACCGAGGCGCCCGCCAAGAAGGACCTCAACCACCTCCGGTGCATCCTACTGAACACCCGCTCCGCACGCAAACACGCCGTCGAGCTCTGGGACCTGCTCGACACATCATCACCAGCCGTCGCCTTCCTGACTGAGACCTGGATGAATGACTCCTCCGCCCCCGACATCGCCATAGCCATCCCAGACGGCTATAAGATCACCCGCAGAGACCGCATCAACGCAGTAGGAGGAGGAATCGCCATCGTCCACAAGAACACCATCAGGGTCTCGACCAGCACCGACGACACTCTCAGCACCGCCGAACACATGCACTTCCAGATCCACACGGACCCCAACACCACCCTTAGAGGCACCCTTGTCTACAGACCCCCTGGGGCCCGACCCCAGTTCAGCGACTCCATCGCCGACTTCATCAGCACGCACGCCCTGACCTCTACCGACTACATCCTCCTCGGAGACCTGAACTTTCACCTGGAGAACAACAACAACAGCAACTCCACCACCCTGATCGACAGCCTCGCCAACCTCGGTCTGAGCCAGCTCGTCACAACACCGACCCACTCCGCCGGCCACACGCTTGACCCCATCTTCTCCTCAAGCTCCCACGTCTCCTTCAGCCACACCACGGAACTCCTCTGGACCGACCACCGCTGCATCCATTTCACCTTCCAGAAACCCACCACACACCACCGCACCCAACAGATCCCACGCCGCTGCTGGAGCAAAGTCACCGAAGACCAACTTCGGGCAACCCTCGCTCTCAGCCCTCCCTCCGACCCATCCAACACCGACGACGCTGCCTGCAACCTCAGACGATGGATGGACGACTGTGCCAACACCCTCGCCCCGCTGAAAAAGCTCACCTACAGTGACACCACCAAAAGAGCCAGCTGGTTCACCTCGGAACTCCTAGCTTCCAAGCGTACCTGCCGGAAACTAGAGAAGAAATGGCACAGTGATAAGACACCAGACAGCCACACAGCCCACAAAGACGCCATCCGTAACCACCACCACCTCATCAGGTCCGCCAAGAGAATCTCCTTCAAAGACCACCTCGACAACAACGCACACAACAGCAAGGAGCTTTTCAACATAGTGAAGGAACTCTCCAATCCCAGCTCCAACACCAACGACATCCCGCCGTCGCAACCCCTGTGCGATTCCCTCGCCACCTTCTTTCACCGCAAGATCGCCGACATCCACGACAGCTTCAACACCCAGACAGCCCCAACTAAGATCGATGCACCAGACCCGCCGCACACCATCGACCACGACCCCCTGCCAGCCTGGGCCAGCGTGAACATCGAGGACACCATCAAGACCATGAGCACAATACACTCCGGCTCCCCGTCAGACCCTTTCCCGCACCACATCTTCAACAAAGCCAGCAGCTCCATCGCACCCCACCTGTGCAACGTCATCAATCTCTCCTTCGAGACCGCGACCTTCCCAGAGAGCTGGAAACACGCAGAGATCAACGCCCTACTCAAAAAACCCAAGGCGGACCCGAGAGACCTCAAGAACTTCCGGCCCATCTCCCTGCTTCCGTTCCCAGCCAAGGTCATCGAGAAGATCGTCAACAAACAGCTAACCCGATACCTCGAAGAAAACAGCATCCTGGACCCATCCCAATCAGGGTTCCGCAGCAACCACAGCACTGAGACTGCCCTCATCGCCGCCACCGACGACATCAGGATCCTGCTGGACAATGGTGAGACCGCAGCCCTCATCCTGCTGAACCTCTCCGCCGCCTTCGACACTGTCTGCCACCGCACTCTACGAGCACACCGCCACGACGCAGGGATCCGAGACAAGGCCCTGGAATGGACCACCTCCTTCCTCGACGGCAGAACCCAGAGAGTCCGCCTCCCACCTTTCCGATCCGAAGCCTCCGAGATCATCTGCGGCGTACCCCAGGGATCTTCCCTCAGCCCAACACTGTTCAACATCTACATGGCCCCGCTCGCACGCATCGCCAGACAGCACGACCTCAACATTATCTCCTACGCCGACGACACTCAACTGATCCTCTCCCTCACCAAGGACCCCCTCGCCGCCAAAGCCAATCTCCATGAAGGAATGAAGGCCGTCGCCGATTGGATGAAGATCAGCCGACTAAAGCTGAACACGGACAAGACGGAGGTCCTCATCCTCGGCTCCAACCCCTCAGCCTGGGACGACTCCTGGTGGCCAACGACGCTGGGAGCAGCCCCGACACCCACCGACCACGCACGCAACCTGGGAGTCATCCTCGACTCAACGCTCTCCATGGCCAAGCAAGTCAACGCAGTCTCCTCCTCCTGCTTCAACACCCTCCGCATGCTTCGCAAGATCTACAGGTGGATCCCGACAGACACAAGAAGAACAGTCACCCAGGCCCTCGTCAGTAGCAGACTTGACTATGGGAACGCCCTCTATGCGGGAGCCCCGGCCAAGCTCATCAAGCGACTGCAACGCATACAAAACGCCTCCGCACGCCTGATCCTCGACGTACCACGCCACAGCCACATCACCCCCACTTGAGGAACCTGCACTGGCTCCCCGTCGACAGGAGGATCACCTTCAAACTCCTCATCCACGCACACAAGGCACTCCACAAAACTGGCCCAGCCTACCTCAACAGACGACTCTTCTTCTACGTCCCCAACCGCCAGCTCCGCTCCGCCGACCTCTCCTCGCCACCGTCCCTCGCATTCGAAGAACAACCACCGGCGGCAGATCCTTCTCACACCTCGCCGCCAAGACCTGGAACACCCTTCCACTAAGCCTACGACAGACCCAAGACCTGCTGACCTTCAGGAGGCTACTCAAGACCTGGCTGTTCGACCAGTAGCAGCACCCCCCCCCTTCCCTCTCCCCAGCGCCGTGAGACCCGCGCGGGTAAGTAGTGCGCTCTACAAATTCTGTGATTGATTGATTGATTGATTCGTTCAACCTCAGTGGGTGGTGGCAATGTTCCAAATAACGCAAATAAAATTCCCCAGTGGGTTGATGTTGAGTGAGAAGCTGCATCTGTAGGAATCCGTAACCCCTCCGTTTACGAAAACCTCTGCTCCACTCTGGCACATGGAAATCCAGTGCCTGGATCCGCGGCCATGCAGCGGGCACTCCTCGCGACCGGGAAGGCCGCCTATAAATCCACAACAAAAGGTTTCCCATTTGAGGAGGCCACCGCAGAGGATACCTTTCTTTCAACGGGGGTTCCGCTGGATACTGCCCATCACTGTTCATCAAAATACACGGCTCAACGCGTTTCGGGTTTCCCCTTGCTCACGAGCCCAAGCGTGCACAAACAAAGTTACCAGTGATATGGAACACCTGCTTTAATAAATCAAGACACGCCCATTGGGGCGGGAATCATCTAATATTCAGTAGTTCCTGAGAAATTCAAAAATAAAAAATATCGATATCTGGTGACCGAGGAGGATTCGCGAACCCTCCCGATCACTAGCTTCATTTTGATTGGCTGTCAACACTCCAAACCAAGAAGTGTTGGCAGCCATCTTGTGACTCGGTTCTGGAAAAATGTCAAAAAAGAAGATAAGGGGGCAGGGTATAAACACCCTGACCACCTAGGCCTGCTCAGGGCCCAAAAAAGTATTTTTTTTTTTTAATTTTCGGCGGGATTCGCGCTGGGTTCGCGAATCCCGCCGAAAATGTTAAAAAAAAAGCGCTTTGTTTTCTAGAAGCCCCCGGGTGGGCCAGGTCCCGGGGGCAATGGTATTAATATTTGAGGGGGCTGCGCGGGCCCCCGCACCCCTGGGGACCGCCACCTCCCCGGGACATGATTAATAATGCGCGGGGAGCACGTGCCCCCCCCGCAGCCCCGGGGACTTCGAGGCGCTACCCTGAGCTACAAACTCTCCTGTGCACCTGCACTGCATCTCACAAGCTTTCGACCCTGCTCCTGAGCACTTGCACAACCTCCCCTAGGATTCAAGCCGCTAGCCTGAGCCACGACCCCTCCCGTGCACCTGCACAGTCTCTCCTGAGCCTTCGAGGCCCTTAACTGAGCCACGACCCCTCCCATGTACCTGCCCACCCTCTCCCTAGCGTTCAAGCCGCTAGCCTGAGCCACGACCCCTCTCGTGCACCTGTCCAGCCTAGCACAAGCCCCTTTGTGATTCGTATCCGCGAAGTGCATGTTAAAACACGGATCACCGCAGCAGGTGCACTAGCCAACAGCATGTTCACCGACAAAGAGCCTCTTGTTGGGAAAGCAGCTAAATGTGAGGTGGTGGCGCTAGCCGTGGGCGCTAGCCTAATAAAAGGCACCTTCCTGGGCTCTGGTTTCCAGGAGGGGACTGCCAGGTATTAACCGTGGAACACAATACCTTTGTTTTCCAGGAGAGGGCACCTCCTGTCGGGCCGGTTCCTGCTGTGCACTGGAGCTGAGGGGAGTGTGTGTGTGTTGGTGCTGGGTAGGGGGGTCGATAGAGGGGTCCGAGGCAACGGTAACCACTGGCATGGCACCCAGGGAGGCGCTGACCCTCGTTGTTGCTTCCTTCGCCCTTTCTGATTTTTTCTCGATCGCTTTTCACTTTCTTTCTATATTGTGTCTTTATCTTTCTGGCGTCTTGACTCGCTTTTTGCTAATACTGCTCTCATCTCTGCCCAGTAGTACTTCTCTCTGCCATCCCCCCACTTCTTTTTTTCCTCAATCTCTCCTTACCTACCTCCTTTCTTCATTCTCCCATGTTTCATCTTCTGTCCCGCTTCTTCCAGTTCATTCCTCCATCCCTGTACCTTCCGTTCCTTCGTTTTTGCTCTTCCTTACCTCTCCCCTTCTTTTTCTCCCTTCCTTCTACTTTATTATATTTCTCTTCCTTCCTCCCTCTCTCTGAATACTCCTGTTCTTTCTGTTGTCTTCACCAGATGTCCCTCCATTCAGTCTCCTTCTTTTGCTCCATTCTTCCTTCTTCCCCTCATTCCCCACCTCCAGTCCCTCTTTCCTCCCTCATTCGCTCTTCCGCCATTCCTACGTCCATCTGAATCCCACCCCCACCGCCCTTCATTCCTGTCTTCCGCCCCTCACAAACCCCCTCCAATCCTTCACGGTACCCTGTACATGAGTGAGGTGAGGACCCCTTTAGAGGTGTGTGAGCACAGGCCCGACTGACCCACCGAGGGGTGGGGGGGGGGTGCCACAAGATGAGTATTCCATTCACTCCTCCAGGGGCGCGGCCTATGCAGATTTTCCCATGTGAGCCTGTCCTGGTACTACCTGATTTGATGGGTGCTGGTTACAGGTGTATCCTGGCATGCCCCGAGGATCCAGGGAGGGCCCCCCTCTCTTATTACGCCCCCACCTGCAGCAGTCCAGCAGTTGGAGCTGCCCTGCCGTCACTACTCCTGAGAGACATCGGTTCTGAGGAGTGTCTACCACACCTGGCAGGTGCCCCCCACGCAGAAGCCCCGCTACGTTAGGTAGATGCCCCCACACTGAGGACGTTCTACCACACCTGGCAGGTGCCCCCTCTGAGGAGCTCTTAGCTGGTGCCCGCACCCCTCGGTGGTACTCTGAGCAGTTCGTCCCACAGCGCCCAGTGCTCCACTTCTAGGTACTCCACGAGTGCCCCTCACTTTGAAGAGCTCCCACCCCTGACAGGCCCCCAGCCCCCCCCGCGCCTGAGATGAGTCTGTACGGCAGCCGCTATGGGGACAGGCGCGGCTTCAGCAGCAGCTCCCAGAGGTCCCTTTCCAGCCGCAACTGGTCCAGCGTCGGGGTGGTGGGCTACCAGCCCGGGCTACAGAGGTCCACCAGCACCTTGACCCTGGCCAGGATCGGGCAGGGGCTCACCCGGGCCACCCCCGGCTTCATGCTCTCCTCCATGCCCACCCTGGAGATCGACCCCCAACTGCACCAGATCTGCTCCATTGGGAAGGAGCAGATTAAAGGCCTCAACAACCAGTTTGTCTCCTTCATCAACAAGGCAAGCCCTGGCTGCGGGCCTGTTGGGCTGGGGGGGTCAGTCATATGTAAATCTAGCGCCTCGAAAAGGCCAGTAGGACTGGGGTCGATCAGGCCACATTTAAATCTGGGGACGCAGAAAGGCCGATAAGGCTGGGGTTGGGTCAGTCATGTGTGGACTTGCTGCATCACGAAGGACAGTAGGGCTGAGTAGTCAGTCACATGTTCGTCTGGCGTCTCTACAAGACAAGCAGGGTTGCGTATAACTAGTCACTTATAACCAGGGCCACTGGAATTATGTGGCAGGGGAGATCCAAATTATGCAGCAGGGTTGAGTAAATTATGCAGCAAGAAAATCTAAATTATGCGGCTGAGTGCAACACATTTTGTGAAAGTATTACTTCATTATTTTGTCATTTTTAAACTGTCTTGGTATTGGTTGCACCTCATTAGTACCAGTTTGACACCCCAATGCAGCAATAAGCAACAGAAAGGTGACCAGTCAACCTTTGGATTGGGCCTTCCACTCTGGTGCAACACATGTAGCTAGCTGCATGTTTAGTAACTTTTGTACCGTTTGAGCTAGAAACATTTTTTTGTTAAAATCTACAGTTTATGCAGCAGATGATGGATTATGTGGCGAATGCAGCAAATCTACAATTATGCGAAAAATGCCACTGCCGCACAGTTGTATAATGCCAGTGGCCGTGCTTATAACTAACCTGGACACCTCCGAGAGTCAGGCACAGCTGAGATACAAGCAGTCCCCTGTCTTGCCTGATTCAGCCATTCATCCTTCTGAGGCCAATAGAATTAGCACACTGGGCTGGCTGATAGAGTGGTACATTGCCTCCTCATCCATCATTCCTTGTCCCAGTACCTACGAAGTGCAGTGTGGGGAATCGGACAATGAAGCATTTCCAGGCAGACGTCTGGTTCTGGAAGAATGGCGAGGCTTGCGCCATGCCTGGGGTGGCCGACTCAGCCGTTCATCCTGCTGAAAACTATAAAACGAGCCCTACTGACTTGGGTGATAACACAGATGTGACAGTTCTGCAGGCCAGTGCACCTGAATGACCTGCAGTGCTGAGGGAGAGATACAGCATGGCAGGCTAGTACTTTGGGAAGGTGTCTGGGCTGCAGAAGTGTCGATGCCATTTCAGGCCGGTGCCTCTGAAAGGGTTTCGGTGCTGGGGTACAGTCATTCTCGTATCAGGCTGGTGAAGGGCTGGTAAAGCTCGTAGAGCCCTTCCCTCCGAAAGGTCAGGAGAGCTGGGTTAGAGTCAGTCTCATGTTAGGCCGGAGCCTCCCAGAGCGACGCACAGTGCTCAGCCAATCCCATGCCAGGCAGGTGGCTCCGAATGAATATGTAGCGCTGAGAAGTCAGCGCCACCTCGGGCTGCTGCTCTGAAAGGTCTGTGGCAGCCAGTGGCACGCCAGGCTGGGACTCCTGAAAGGCCCGTAGAGCCGGGGCAGCCAGCGCCACGTCAGGCTGGGGCCCCTGAAAGGCTCGTAGAGCTGTGGCAGCCAGTCTCTGTCAGGATGGCCAATGAAAGACCAGTCACATCAGGCCGGTGCTGCTCAAAGGCCTGTAGCGCTCTTGGTGAAACATCTCCACGTCAGGCTGATGCCTCTGAAAGGACTTTTCTTGCTGCAAAATTTGCCTTTTCTTGCCTCATAATTTGGCCCTCTCTTGCTGCATATCTCCCGTATAAATAATATTAAAAAAACGAGGCCAGGCCCAGGGGGATGGGGTCCCCGGGGCCAAAAGTGGCCCAGGGAAGGGGGGCCACGCAGCCCCCCTTCCGTATAAATTTAACAAAATAAAAAAAATACACGAGGCCATGCCCCAGGGGATGGGGTTTCCGGGGCCGAAATCGGCCTCGGGAGGGGGGCCGCGCTCCCATTTTTTTTTTTTTAAATGGGTCAGGCCCTGGGAGATGGGGTCCCAAGGGCCCAAAAAATAGTAAGAGAAGGGGGCCACACAGCCCCTCTTCTAAAAATATCAAAAGAAACGAAAAGACGGCATCTCGCCAGAGGCCCCGCCCCCCTCCCTGCACCACTCTGCAAACGTGCCTCCTGGGGCGTTCTGGGTTGGGGGATTAAGTCCCCTTGAATGCTAAGGATCCTTAGGGGCCAACTAGCCCATTAGGTACCTCCAGTAAGCCCCACACAGCTGGATTGCTGAGAGGTGGTCAGAGGCCACGGCCCTTTTTACAACGCTCTGCAAACGCGCCTCTTGGCGCATTGCTGGTGGGGCGAAGAGGTCCTCTTGTGTCCTGAGGACCTCAGGACTAATGTGGACTTCATCCCCCGAGCAGCAGTGCGCCAGGAGGCGCGTTTGCAGAGTGGTGTAAAAAGGGGGCATGGCCTCGGACCACTCTCAGCAATCCAGCTATGTGGGGCTTACTGGAGGTACCTGGTGGGCTAGTTGGCCCCCAGGGACCCTCAGGATTTAAGGGGACTTAATCCCCCAACCAAGAACACGGCAGGAGGCGCGTTTGCAGAGTGGTGGAGAAAGGGGAGGTGGCCTGTTCACCTTGGGGGCCAACTACCCCTCCTGTTACCTCCAGTAAGTCCCACACAGTGGGATTGCTAAGAGGTCTTCGGAGGCCACGCTCACCTTTCTCCACCACTCTGCAAACATGCCTCCTGGCACAGTACTGGTTGGGGGATGAAGTTGACTTTACTCCTGAGGGACTTTGGTAGCCAAGTAGCCCTCCTGGTACCTCCTGTAAGTCCTAAGCTGTGGAATTCCTGAGCGCTGGTCAGAGGCCCAGGCCCCTTTCTCCACCACTCTGCAAACATGCCTCCTGGCACAGTACTGGTTGGGGGATGAAGTTGACTTTACTCCTGAGGGACTTTGGTGGCCAAGTAGCCCTCCTGGTACCTCCTGTAAGTCCTAAGCTGTGGAATTCCTGAGCGCTGGTCAGAGGCCCAGGCCCCTTTCTGCACCACTCTGCAAACGCGACTACTACCTTATAGTTAGAAATTAGCATTTTAAAAACCTTAGAAATTCACTAAAAAAAACATAGGTTTCAGGGACGTTATAGTTAGCAGATACCATTTAAAAAACCTTTGAAATTCACTGAAAAAACCATAGGTTTCAGGGACATCATAGTTAGAAATTAGCATTTAAAAAACCTTAGAAATTCACTGAAAAAACCACAGGTTTCAGGGACGTTATAGTTAGTTGGACATTTCACTCGTTCAAAACCAGAGAAATTTGGCCGTTATACTTAGTTGAGCTAACTATAACTCGCGCCCCCGCAATGCACTGCTGATGACGTCACATATTACATCACTCATGACATGGTCAGCTCAACTAACTATAACGGCCGAATTTCTCTGGTTTTGTATGAGTGAAATGTCCAACTAACTATAACGTCCCTGAAACCTGTGGTTTTTTCAGTGAATTTCTAAGGTTTTTTTAAATGCTCATTTCTAACTATAACGTCCCTGAAACCTATGTTTTTTTCAGTGAATATATATATATATATATATATATCCACAACAAAAGGTTTCCCATTTGAGGAGGCCACCGCTGAGGATACCTTTCTTTCAACGGGGGTTCCGCTGGATACTGCCCATCACTGTTCATCAAAATACACGGCTCAACGCGTTTCGGGTTTCCCCTTGCTCACGAGCCCAAGCGTGCACAAACAAAGTCACCAGTGATTTGGAACACCTGCTTTATTAGATGATTCCCGCCCCAATGGGCGTGTCTTGACGCCTCACTCGGCGTATGCATGTGAAATGCATTGTGGTATTCGCAGTCCAAACCTTCGTTCAACCTCAGTGGGTGGTGGCAATGTTCCAAATAACGCAAATAAAATTCCCCAGTGGGTTGATGTTGAGTGAGAAGCTGCATCTGTAGGAATCCGTAACCCCTCCGTTACGAAAACCTCTGCTCCACTCTGGCACATGGAAATCCAGTGCCTGGATCCGCAGCCATGCAGCGGGCACTCCTCGCGACCGGGAAGGCCGCCTATAAATCCACAACAAAAGGTTTCCCATTTGAGGAGGCCACCGCAGAGGATACCTTTCTTTCAACGGGGGTTCCGCTGGATACTGCCCATCACTGTTCATCAAAATACACGGCTCAACGCGTTTCGATTTACACCATTTAAAGCAAAGAGTGCACTCTGGACCAAGAGCCTGTGCAGGTGCACGGGAGGGGTCGTGGCTCAGGCTAGCGGCTTGAATCCTAGGGGAGGTTGTGCAAGTGCTCAGGAGCAGGGTCGAAAGCTTGTGAGATGCAGTGCAGGTGCACAGGAGAGTTTGTAGCTCAGGGTAGCGCCTCAAAGTCCCCGGGGCTGCGGGGGGGCGCGTGCTCTCCGCGCATTATTAATCATGCCCCAGGGAGGTGGCGGTCCCCAGGGGTGCGGGGGCCCGCGCAGCCCCCGCAAATATTACCATTGCCCCCGGGACCTGGCCCACCCGGGGGCTTCTAGAAAACGAAGCGCTTTTTTTTAAACATTTTCGGCGGGATTCGCAAACCCAGCGCGAATCCAGCCGAAAATTAAAAAAAAATAATACTTTTTTTGGCCCTGAGCAGGCCTAGGTGGTCAGGGTGTTTATACCCTGCCCCCTTATCTTCTTTTTTGACATTTTTCCTTGTGACTCGGTTCTACCGAGTCACAAGATGGCTGCCAACACTTCTTGGTTTGGAGTGTTGACAGCCAATCAAAATGAAGCTAGTGATCGGGAGGGTTCGAGAATCCTCCTCGGTCACCAGATATCGATATTTTTTATTTTTGAATTTCTCAGGAACTACTGAATGGATTTACACCATTTAAAGCAAAGAGTGCACTCTGGACCAAGAGCTACCTCTCTGCCAAATTTGGTGTAATTCCGTTCAGCAGTTCGGGCTTTAGCCGCGACAAAAGTTCCCCTTTTTTCTCGGCCCCCGCTTGACGAATCACCCCGAAACTTCCAAGACAGGAGCTGACCGTAGCGGGCCATTAGTTTTGAAAATTTCGCGAAGATTCGTCAAACGGCGCCAAAGATATTGGCAAATCAAAAAATGCTTTTCCTATGGAAACTAGGTCCTAACTATAACTACCTACTGGCGACCGCCAGTAGGTAATATATATATATATATAAACATATATATATATATGTGTATATATATATATATATATATCCGATCATGGCAGTTTCCCACAAGATCCGGTCACGTCCACCTGGCAGGGCTGGTGTGGCGTCACGGGTGCGGGCCCCGTGTTTGAAATGAACTGCGGCGCACCACACAAGTATCAAGGAGGCACAAAGCCACACGCAGTGTCCACAATCAATAAAGTTCGGCGCTGGGAGCTGAGACTCCCTTGGCGGGGACTGAGGATCCTGCACCATAAACCAGTTACAAACCTCACCCTAGGATTGCTTCCCATTCCTGGAGCTGGGCACCACGACGAAAGCACTGGCCGAGTGGTGGAGTCATGGGACTCAAACACTGGTTGGAGGATCTTACCTAACCAGGACATGTGGACATTAGCCAAGTTGTTTGCCGTCTTCCCTGTGAGTACCCAAACTGTAAGTGAAAGTATGAGACTCTGAGGAAAGTGTTTAATATTTAATATTTATTGGAATTACGAGGTTGAACATTCCCTCGAGGACAGTGTTACAATTATGTAATTCCAAAAGGAGTCTCGGGATCATTGTGAAAGGCGACACTTAGGCAGTGCAAATAGCCGTTTGAGTGCTTTCTTTACAAACTGATTTTAGTATTACGGCTTTTCATGTTCTCATTGTCATTTTCCTCCAGGCAGCAAAGGACTTGAACCACATTCCAGTCCGGGTTTTTTAATTGCCATTGTGATGGGAGATGGGCCTTTTCTGAATCAGTGTATTTAGAAACAGACGCTCGAGAGCACTGGTCGGGCGTAATTTATAATTACTCATTTAAGAGTTACATGTCAAATACTACTGAGAAAAGCATCAATCTATCAAGCTGATAGCGGGTAGTACATTTTCTATGTCTACTAAATTTTATTTTAAATGGAGCACCCATATGGCGTAAGTCAGATTGAAAAAGGCAGTTGCAACTGCCGAAACGCGTCTCTGATGTGTCCTCGTGCTTGGGGAGTTCTGAGCCATTAAACAGGCTATTTTCTTCCATTACTTCGAGTGCCGTTCTCTTTTCTCATAAAGGAATAGAGAGACATATCTATATATATATATATATATATATGCAATCAGTATATGTGGATATATTTATATGCGAAGTCGGTTTGAACTGCACGATTTTAAAGACAGAACATTGCATTTACATGTTTTTGTTTTTTACAATGATGGCTTTATTTTCCTGAGAGATTGGCGCTGTTAAAATCTGTAACTAGCTGGCGATTTATTCCTCCCATATGCGGGGTCAGACACGCATCATTACCAGTGCAGGCAGGGGTAGCATTATGTTTAGATTTGCTTGGGTGCACTTTGCAGTTTATTTACAACGTAATATGCATTAACGTAAGATTACTTGTACCAGCCGCACCATTCAGATATTCTGTCAGGGTAATGTTTGAATAACATAATTTGTCTGTCCCAGTGCATGACCTAAAACGTAAAAGTATTTTCTTTATGTTTATGTGTGTCTTTAGTGGGAAGGGCTATATATACTTACTTGTATTTGGCGCCAATTAGATTGACAAAGGCTTCTGCGAAGCCGAAACGCGTATCTCTGGTCGCAGGGTCGAGGGAGACCCAAGAAAATAAATAATGCCGTATCCCTACAGCCTTGTGTACGTGCCTTCTTCAGTTGGAGTAGGAGTGTATGTTCATATTTATATATATATATATATATATATATATATATATATATATTCACCGAAAAAAACTATATATATAATATATATATATATATATATATATATATATATATATATATATATATATATATATATATATATATATATATATTAGAATAAAACATAGGGGGCTCAAAAACACATCACATATGGCTTAATTTTGCTCTTAATATTATTTGGTGCTTTGTCATCTATTAGGAACTCTATCCTATGGATGGATAGTATCAAAGTCCCAACTGTTTTTATGGTGCCTATTTCTGCTGTCAGTATATTCAATTTATTAATCACATGTTCTATGAGAGACATTTCCTAGTGTTAGTTATTGCTTCACCTTCCAGGCTGTACTGTGATCTCAATTCTTGAAGCACTCTCATGCAAACAATGCTTGACTTTTGTGCTGGGTTCCCTCTCTTCATTAGTAATCCCCAGCATCTCCTTAGCTTAGACGTGCTACAAGTGTCCTCTGCATACGCAAATGTCAGACCCTGATTCATTGAATCAGAATCTTCAAACTTTTATACCCACAGATTAAACTTACTACTGTGGAAAACCTGCGAGCGTGGTGGATTTTCTGCCATCATACCTTAAAAGTTAGGGGGTATACAGGTGTTACAAGAGGAGGGGTTGAGCAGTGGCTTATGTAAAGATGGTAATAATCCACATAGCCAAAGCTCTTTGGGTAGTCACTTACATTCCCAGTGGTTTTCACACTAACTTTGCATTCTTTAGTGTCAACATTTGCAGAGTAAGTGTGTACACTGGAATAAAAACAAACCAAAACCCATATTGTTACAAAAGAATGCTTAGCATTATATTCAAATTAATTTCAACAACCAATTATGGTGACCACCCATACGTAATTTACATAGACTCTCCATAAATTAGCCCTATTGTCTGTTGTCCGTGATTGATGTTTCAACAGCCAGCATTTGTCAATAATTTTAGCATTTCTTCTGACTGTTGAGATGCCTCAGTGTAAGAGGGAAGGTGTATCCTGTGCTGTGAGGCAGAAGCTGTGGCAGACAGCTACACAATATACAAGCTGTCTTCCAGGGTGCCTGCTGCCTAAAATAAATGTAAATAAGTGCAATTAGTAAATAAAAAATATAAAGTTTGGAAGTTGGTGTAGATGTTAAATGAGGAAGTCATGGTAAGCTCCTGATGACAAAGATTTATTCTTTTTGAGAGGTGTTGTAAGGGAGTTGAAGTGACTCTTTTAATGGACAGATATAAAAATGTTTGCACCAGGTACAGTGTGCGTATTACTAAAATCTATACTTTAGAAGTACTTTTTTATCTTAAACCTATTTTTAGTGCATTTTGTGACAGTCTATTTTAGACTTTGTGCAATACAAGTTTAAAATAATAACTTACACATTCACAGTGCTTTAGTGGGATTTCGTAGCACTAAAAGTACACTATTCACCATGGCACCAACCAGGACTCCATTCTGTGGCTCTCTGGTTGCACACACAGACACCTAGAGTGATCGCATTAACCAACAGAGGTTTCATAACATAAAGTAGTGCATTTACCACTGATTAATTTACCTTGCATTTATTTTTCATTGAAGATGTGTGTTATTTTATATGCAGTCACCTGTTGGTGTAAGGTCAATAAAATAGTTACAGAATTTTTTGTTATTTTTAGCCATTCCTTTGACTCTGCCTCCGTGCTCACGGACCCCATCTCATTTGCACTCAGGATCACAGTACCCATACTTTTTTAATGCACTTCTACTGTGTTGAATTGCTATGTAAAATCTGAGAAAGCCTGTGATATTAGCATATAGTGTCCTACCTTCCCTTCACTATGTACCTTTTTTATATATTGAGTCAGCATAACCTGTCACATGTATTTATTTAACAAAAAGTACTATTCACCTAACAAAATTGTACAAAAACACTATCCTCTGGTGTTAAACAGGACTGAGAAAAAGAAATTAACCTAGTCAGCAGCTTAATTGCACTGCATGTAACTAGGAAACCAGGCTTCTCCCTGTGACAAAATTGTTTGCTCCAAGTCAAGTCAATTTACTTCATATGTCTAATTTACTTGATAGTGACATTTGAGAGCACTTTCAAGTAATGCAGCTCAAGATGGTACCTGTACAAAAACCTCACTTGTATACAGTAGTGGCTCCTGGTGGGAGTGCTACCGGGCGGTGACGTGGGGCTGGGGAGGGGCAGGGTGGGGGGTAGTAAACACCGGAATACGGATGAATGCAGGAAAGTAGACAATTAAATCAATAAAACGAATTTCGTTGCGCGCGCTGCACCGCCAAATGCGATGCAGCGCGCGCAACATAATTCGTTTTATTGATTTAATTGTCTACTTACCTGCATTCATCCGTATTCCAGTGTTTACTACCCCCCACCCTGCCCCTCCCCCGCCCCACGTCACCGCCCGGTAGCACTCCCACCAGGAGCCGCTACTGCTTGTATATGCTTCAATAGCCTGTAATGTTCCACCATCCATAATAATAATTTTGGCCATGGCGTAAAGGACACCACACAACTGGTTCATTTTGTTCACTCATGATATTGTCAGGAGGGAGTGTTAATAAATGTTTCAAAGTTCATATTTAGAAACTTTCCCTTCAAACAAATGTCAATGTAATGTTGTGATCTAATGTACTAAACTGAAACACTTTCATATGTTAAGGAAGCACTTTCTACATTTTTATGTCTTTTCCATATTCTTAGATTTTGTTTGTTGCGTAATTTACATCCCCAGCATTTTTAAGATGCAGAATGTTCATTTAGGGATGAGCCAGGCAGACGGCAGAGCTATTTTACAGAATGGACAGAGTAGACAGTTGCCTGGCCCTTTACACTACATGCGTGATCCAGGGTGCTATCTCTTGCAGGTACTCCCTCTCTGTCTCCTCCTCCTCTGGTGTTCGCCCTGGTTCTGGGTTGTCCCGTGTAGAGTAATCAGGAGTAGCATATATCAGGCTCAGGTGCAGTGATTTGGTACTACAGTTCAAATGTGTTTAGTCTTGCGTGAACTCTTGTGATCAGTAACAGGCATAGACCTCTGCATGCAAGCTTTATTAGATTGATGCCAGGGTCAAAATAAAAAGGCAGGATACCAAATATACATGCATTTATGCACTCGAGACAGAGGAACACATGTGTACCATGCAAGGAACCTACCTTTCCCAACAAAATATATTGGTTGTCACAGTGCTTAATTTGAGCCGGTGCTTTCCGGTGCTCAGCACCGGCACTTAATTGGTTTCCGGTGCTCGGCACCAGCACCTAATTGTCAACACCATATTTAGAACAGTATACCACAAGGTGGCGCTGCTCATCTAATTTAGAGATGAGCAGAACAACGGTTGTTTAGGAATACAGTATTCATTAAAATTGCTCATACCTGCCTCCCCAGCCATTCCTTTAGCTTTGGGGACCTGGAATAATCTGAACTGTCGCATTCACATGCGAAAGAGATGGTTACTAGTTATTTTGGCAGCGATGACAAGGGCGATGTGTGGTGTAAGCTGCAGTGGCCTCCTAGTCAGAGCCCTGTCACTTAATATTTTACAAATTAAGCACTGGGTTGTCACCAAAATGTCAGAGTGGAAAATAATGCATTGCCATCACTCTTGTCTTGTATCTTGCAGACACACTACTAACTGCTTCAAGTCTTTATTAGAAAACTCAGCCCCACTGACTTTGCTGTTGTGGAGAGAATAAAAGGCTGAGTTGACTCTGCTGGTATCTGCTCCTTTTATGTGCAAGTTATAAATAGGTCTATGCATTGTTATATCCCGCATAGAGGCCCTAATGTAGACCCGTTCGTACATGCCCTAAAAGATCAGATCCTGATTGGACAGAATGGCTGGTTTGGCCCATTGACACAAACAAATGTCAACAGAGATTTATGAATACAACAAAAGGGTTTAGTATCCATAGGCCAGATCCACGCTATGTACAAAGACAACACCCAGGGGTAGTGACATCGTATAGTGTTAGGAAGTTGTGCCTTGATTGGCTAGAGACCTCAACACTGACAGAAGTAAAGCACCACTTGACCTTACTCACACCTGACATGGATCTTAGAGATTTTCTACTAGGTCACAGGAAACAACGTCAGAAACGTTTCATATATGCAGGCCTTTATGCCTACTATAATGAAAACTAGAAAATATCCCAACAAGAGGCCGCAGAAAGAATACGAGAGATAGACCGTATTAACTTAGAAAAAGCATTGGCAGTAGTGGATAATGGGTTAACTACTTTGACCTCCAGGATTTACTCCTTAGGCAACATTGTGTCCTCGGCGATCGACATATTAGAACAAGATCTGGCCTTGTTACAACACGGGCAACCTCAGCTACGTTCTATTATGTTATTAAGCTGGACGCTGCAATCTTTGCGTGCAGGCTATGTGCCATGGCGTTTTATAAACACCACGTCTCTGTTCTCAGAAAACAATCTAACTGATAAACAGACAGAAATGGCACAGAGGGGAGCCAAATATACAATGCTGCGTATTGAGAAACTGGAAAGGTTACCATTCACTGTAGCCGAATCACCATCAACAGAATGGCTAATTCATGGCCAAATCACTCTGCCGGTCACTACGTTTCAGTTTCAATATTGCCTTGAGCAAAGGCAGGCAGGCAGGCAAATATGTGAAAATAGGTAAGGGATACATCAAGGAAACTTGGGAGTTACCATATAGATACCGATGCCGGAATGGGGATCGAGAAGTGTATCTGAGTGGTACAAACTGCAAGAACGCTTTAAGCGGTTCTCTCATGTGTCAGGATATTTCTCTACACGGAGCCTGTAGCGGTTCAGTGGCGAACTTATCTTGTCACATGTCAGGGACCCCAGCGGCCATGATCACGCCGGTTTTCCAGCTGCTCTCGTATGGGAGTTACTTAATGCTAAATGATCAAGGTTGCTGTGGGATGCTTCCGGGCATCGCATATCTGGTCACTGTTAACTCCAGGGTTACTTGCTGTATGCAAGTATTGTTTCCGCCACTGAACACAGTCAGGGAGACGCCGCTATGGCCTTCGCTGAATGTTTCTTTTATGCAGTTTGATACTCTGAGCAGATTGAAAGCCATGATTTTACAGCACCCCGTGCCCTTAGCCTCCGCTCGAGAAACCTTTGAACTTCAAGTTGCAAGGACCTCGACCGAGATACAGGCACTCATACGTACAAACTGCCCCATTCATTTCGCAGAAATGGTGGGACGTATCTTCAATATGTCTGATACGAGCGGAATTGTACACCTATTTAAGACCATAGGGTCCGAACTGTTAAGCACCTTTCAGACAGTCCTCGGAGTAATCCCAAATTTTATACACTCCGTATTGGGAAGCGTCTTTGGAGGATTCCCGCTCATCCTGTTCCTAATCGCAGGAATCCTGATTGTAATATTGCTGCTACGCAATGGACGGCCCACTTCCCGAGGGAACACGCTCCTGGAGCGGAAATACCGTGAACGCATGGTACAACTTCTGGGCATTTCCTGCCTGCGAGAACTCAATGCCTCCTGGTTTCTATCATTTAGACCAGTCTGGGTAGACTGCATCTTACCTGTTCTTCGATGCCTGTTCTGCGGAGAGGAATGCACGTTGGATCTTTGTCTAACATTTCCATCAGATGCGCCTCCGGACACGGATACAATGCTGGACCCCATAAAGGCCCACGCTCTGCGTTATCCTCAGTGGCTTCCGATTCTGATGAATGCATTCCTGGAGAACCCACAGGTGCCGTTCGCTCCTGCTGGGTTAGGTAATTCTTCCACAGGCACCCAGGTTACAACTGCCGCACAAGCTGCCGCAGCACCGACTGTTGGCAGTACTACATTCCATCTATGTGCGATTGACGTTCTCTGTGAGGCGTTGGATTTGTCATCTACAGCAGCTGACACCGATAATATTGAGCTTCCCAGCCATGACGCATAATCTTGAATTGGCTCGTGTCCTGGGAAAGAATTTGGCTTCTTCACTCGTTTCAAAATAAACGATCTAAATTTGGAACATTTTCTTACATTGACACTTTTGCTTGAGAAAAGCATGGCCTTCTCCTGCTTATGGTGATACAACTTCTATAGAGAGACGATATTGACCTTTTAAGTGGCAACTAGAAAAAGCTGAATTTAAAATTTTTTTTTTTTTAGCACCAACATTTTTAACGATTTTTTAGAACCATGTTTTTACTTGCTTTTAAAATTGTTTTTAAATTGTCCACATTTTAAGTATGGTAATTTTTATCTAGTTCGGAAGAGGAGTGGGTGTTATATCCCGCATAGAGGCCCTAATGTAGACCCGTTCGTACATGCCCTAAAATGGACGTATTCATATTTACCCTAATATGGTCATATTCGTACTTGCCCTATTATGGTCATGGCCGCATATGCCCAATTATGGTCACAACTGTACATGTCCTATTATAGTATGATTCCTTATATAGGCATGATCTTTCACCTACATTGGTCCCAGCTAGTACACAACGAGCTCTGAGGGCTGAACGTTATCTATCCTGTGGTTTTGAATACAGCAGGGTTTTTCTAAACACAGGCCCACACTGTACTCATTAATTATGCATGGCTCTCTAAGAATACACCACTGGCATAATATGTATGTACAAAGTTCACCCCTGACGTCTTCCTCATGTCCAATACAAACCATACTGAGGACCAAGACTCTTTAGGGTATAAATATACCACATCTTGCCCCGGTAATACAGAGGGAACCGAGACTTCCATGCTGACACACTGACCAGAGACGCTGAGGCTCCTGCATGCAGTCACTCCAGCTGACAGCGGTCTGACACAGCCCTGACGGGGTGTCCAACTTGAGACCAGGACGGGGTCCCACACTCTCTCTATTCAGGTATGGGGGTTCGACTAAATCCTAGGAGGATTCTTGGCTCTTAGCTTTTAGACCTACACACATATGCTAGGTACACTCAGGTACATCTAGTTAGGCATCGTAGGAGTACGCGCACCTGCATAATGCTTTTATATTCATATGTACTCATGATTATCGCGATATGGTAGAACTGTTCTATCCCTTTGCTTTTATCGTACTGCTGATAATATATCTCTGCTATTGTCTGCTGGTTACCGCAGCACATATATTTTACACTAGAATAACAACTGTTCAATAAATACTTATTGAAACGCCCGACTGTTTATTCTGTGTAACTCTCTGAGACAAACCGAATAAGTGAGCACGAGTGACTGAGCGAAAGGGAGTACATTGTTTCCACGATTCTGAGGGAATCAGGGTTGTCATGATCTAAGGTTGCCAGAAACTAATCTCGCCCCGATAAGAGGAGACACTAGTGGCACTGCGAGCTAGCTAATGGAAACCAGGCTAACATATATGGTGGGGGTGCACGGAGTCAGTCTGCCACCAAGCCCGCAGTATATGTTATCCAAACTCGCAGGTCCTGCAGGGGTACTATAGGAGCTACACGACAGCATCTTGGGCAAAATCCACTGTGTTATCCTGCTTAAAATTGCCCAAAGGTCTGAATGCAATGTTCTATTCTAATGAGCACTATTTCCTTTTAGAAAAGACACTGGCTACCCCACTCCGTAATCCCCACTTCTGACCCCCATTTCACATAGCATCACCATACCTGCAGAACATCACAGACCATTCTGGGCCATCAAGGAGACACATTTCCAGAGTTTTGCTTGTTGCCTGATATTGCAACGAAGCACAGAAACTTGCACTCCGTTTAGCTCGACAACCTTTATAAAGCCATGTACAGGCCCACTGTTACCCTGCCTGTCACAACTCTGACGACCCTTCCAAACAGAAGGACTTTTAAATCTTATATTTCTTTACTTTTCTCCACTTTTCTGCATATGCTGAATTTTCATGCATGACAATGGGAGCTAGCTTACTGTCCCTTGTTTTGGATAAGACAGCTCAGGGTTGCCAGTTTTGCACTCTTATAACATTTTAACTATATTGCCATTTTCTGACAACCTCTTCTTGATCAGTCCTCTCCAGGATTCCGTTCCCCTCCCAGCTTGCTGTGTGTGTGGCACATGCAAATGAGGCTATATGTCTGAGGACATCCCTCTGCTGTAACACTAACTATGGCCTGCTCTAGCTATAATTGTCTCCACCAAAGCACTAACAATCACTACACAGTTGGTGGTGGTACACTGTTTTGAGGGTGGTGGTGGTGCACTGTGCTATTTGTGGTGCTGCACTATGCCATTAGTGGGGGCAAGCTACACAATGGGTAATTCTGCACTGCAGTGACGGCTCCTCTGCTAAGGCGGAGGAGCGTAGCCCCACTGAGCAGGTCGAAAAAGGAAAAAAATAACTCATTGTTATTATCATTTTATTTTTCCCCTTGTTCAGCTGGGTAGGGGCGGTGTTGCTCTGCTCACAGAGAAGGGCGGGGAGGAGTGGTTTGCCCACTCCAAGTGCGCAGGAAGCTTTGGCCGGCCGTCTCGGGCCAGTCAAACCTTCAATCAATCAATAAATCATGTTTGTTAAGCGCGACTACTCACCCATAAGGGTCTCAAGGTGCTGGGGAGGAGGGGAGGTGCAGGATCCAGTCCATCAAGAAGGAGGTCTATCGAATAGCCAGGTTTTGAGGTTTCTCGTGAAGATGGGGAGTGATGTCGTCTGTCTGAGGTGGAGCGGTAGGGCGTTCCAGGCTCTGGCTGCAAGGAAGGAGAAGGAGCAGCCTCCCGATCTGGTCTTTCTGGTGCGGGGGACCACGGTGTAGGAGAGCTGGGCTGATCGTAGGGTCATTTGGGGTGCGTGGAATTCGAGTCGGCTGTTCAAGTATGCTGGTCCGGTGTTGTGGAGGGTTTTGTGTGCGTGGGTGAGAATTTTGAAGGTGATTCTAGCCTCGATGGGGAGCCAGTGGAGTGTGCGCAGGTGCTGGGAGATATGGCAGTGTCTTGGCAGGTTGAGGACCAGTCTTGCGGCGGCGTTCTGGATGTTTTGTAGCCTGCGGGTGCGGTTTGTGTTCATTCTGGCGTAGAGTGCGTTGCCGTAGTCAAGTCTGCTAGTGACGAGGGCGTGAGTGACGTTCTTTCTGTGATCGAAGGGGATCCATCCAACCTTCATGCGCACTTTGCATGTTCTCCATGCAGGCTGCATTAATGCCTGCACGGAGAACATGCCCAGCCTCCCATTCTCTGGCTCCGGTTAAGTGAATAAGGACAATGTGCAACCTGACTGTAACATACCTAGAGGTAACCACACACAGAGAACAGTGATAAGATAGTGCAATATAAAAAAAAAGTAAATAAATGCACTGATAAAGAAGATTCTTCTCGGATGTGTCCATAAAATTGACCTTCTGTCCTGTTATTTGACTCTTTTTTTCTGAATTTTTACAGTCCTGGTCAGAATTTACCTCCATGCCAGGTGTTCAACCTACCAGCAATACTTCTAAAACAGCAAAACGTAAACCAGTGCTTAATTTGAGCCTGTGTTTCCAGTTCTCTGCACCTGCACTTAATCATCAACACCTGTGCTTTTCATGAGCACCAGTTAAGGACACATTAATTTATGGTAGACACAGGGAGATTAAGTAATTTGCCCAGAATCACAGGATGTTGAGCCGACACCGAGACTCCAACCTGGCTCCCCAGCTCCGAAGTTGGCTGCTCTGGCCATTACGCCACATCCTTCCCACTTTCATGGTTAGTAGTTGGTTCTGTTTTAGGCGGCACTAACAGGAGAAATGGGCTGGTGCAAGCTGCCTCCTGACAGAGAGCCCTGGCACTTATTCTTTTTTTTTTTCCGGGAAAAATATGTGGAAAAGGTGATATGTGTAAGTGATTTAAAATTGACTGGTTGAACTCAAAGATCCAGTTTAATAGTTGGCCAATCAGTCAAGGATAAAAAAGACGTGTAGGACACTTCGACTAAATAAATTGTTCAGCCAGGTCCATTAATAAATGGTCAACATGTTTCTGCCTATGTGTTGAAACTATCTCAGGCTTTCGTCGGGACCAAGAAGGAAAAAGGTGAACCCCGGCGGTATGGGCACGCTAAGGCCCACCCTAACCAGGGGTTGAAATGTTAAAATAGGTTATCCTCGTGTAGTGAGAGGAACCGAGTTTATTCTGAGATACAGAACAACCAAAATATGAGGTAAAAATCAAAAAAAGCAAAACATACAACACACGGACATACATACACAAAGGGAGTAGGGGAAAGGAGAAAAAGAACAAACAGAAAAAGTTAGCCTGTTGTTCTGGTGTAGGTTTTGCCAAAGACATAAATGCTCACGTGCTCATCAGAGTGCGCTTGAACAGTACCAACGAGGTGCTGTGGTGTTGTATCAAGGGCACTTATCTGCAATATCGTAACGTGTTGTAATAAAACACTAATTTATGCCCATACGGTAATAGCCTATAAACAATAAAGTGTATCTAGGCTATGGTACACAGTATGATACACCATTCGTGTGGTTGGGCTCGACAGAATTTGAGGATAAAGTTCTTACGTGGGGCGCAATCATTAATTACACCATAGGTCTCAGGAGGGGGTGGTGGCAAAATGGCACACCCTGAAAGATAGGAAGAAAAGTAATCAAGATAGTGAGTGCGACAAATCGCTACTTATCTCAAGGAAAGTGCACTGCTCATTCTCGATCGACTCACGCCTTCGCTGCCAGGCACCCACTAGGTACCTACGGGACTCCCTCTCAGTGGCCGGACCCCGCTGGTAAGTGCTGGCAGACCCGGAAGCAGTTTTAAAATAACCGGGAGATTTGGATCTGTGCACTTTGGCACGTAGGAAGGCCCGCGCTGCTTGCGGCAGCTATGAGAAAAAGACTAGAGCGTCGGGTACGGTAGAACTACGACGTGTCTGGCGCTGCATCCCTAATTGAAAGGAAAGACAGACTAAAAGAAGCTGCACGTATCTAATATTTCCGTACATACTTGTCCGTGCTCATTATTGTCAGAAAAAAACAAACAAAAACAAAAACAAAACCAAACATAAAACTCAATTAGCACATGACCGATTATGGAAATATTCACCGATATAAAGCATATTTACAAGACCATTGGTACTTAAGGGCTCAAAGATAGTTAAAAAAAAAACCACATGCGGGTCAAACCAATGAGCCTGAAACTCGAGTGTCGAATAAAGGTTTTAATACGGAACCCCACTAGTCCTCAAACGACTCAGAGGTAATTCGAAATGCTCCACAATGGTTCTAAACACTGGGTATAATACTAGAGAAACCCTAGTGTTGGACCTAGACAACACGCCCATGATGGCAACTAGTTAGTAAAGGGGAACTGGCCTGATCATAGTAGCAGTCAAAGTCAGCCCTAAAGGGGGTAGAGAGCATTCAGTAAGGACTAGAGGGAAATCAGAAGAAGGGACTAAAAGTAGTTGTGGTATTCTTATGCTCTGGTATATGCCAAAAGTCCTCTGAAAGGTGTGTTGAAAAGAGAATGACTATTTTATCTCAGGGAAGTGGCAGAGTGTTCAGGTAGTTTTAGCGGTGTAATACAGTGCCCCAGGGGATATTATCATTCAAGCCCTGTTTATGAGTGCCCAACCGGTACACCCATCTTTGCTCCTTCTCAAAGAGGGCTTGCTGTGTATTCCTTTGGGTATTGACCTGTTCAATTATGGTCCACCTCAGGTCGTTGGTGGTGTGATTGGCCTGCAAAAAATGCTCACTTAGTTTAGTGGTGATGCGTTTGCATCTAATGTTGCTCCTGTGTTCACACACACGCAGTTTGACCTTGCGTGTGGTCATACCCACATAGCGTAAACCACAGGGGCAGACAATCAAATAAACCACATTTGTGGAGTTGCAATTAGTATGGGCCCGCTGCGTCCATAACTTCCCTGGTTCTAGGTTTAATGTTTTTGTGCTTGAAGTAAGGTGGCAAATGCTACAGTTGGAGCAGGGGAAATGGCCTGTCACTTTAGGCAGGCCCCATGCTACTCTAACTGAGGGAGCGTCTTGTGAGCGGTTTTCCAGAGGGCGTGTGTGGACCAGGGAATCTCTTAGACTTTGACCTTTCTTAAATGAGAACAAAGGTTTTGTCCATTCCCTATTATTGCTCGTGAGGATTCTCCAGTGCTTATTAATGATTTTTTTCACCAGATTTGACGCATTACTATAGGTGGTAACACAGGTTAGGGGTATTTCACCAGGTTCCTTTGGACTGTCCTCTAACAGTGCCTCCCTTGGTTGGTTGCGTGCCCTTTTGTAACCTTTTTTCAGTATTTTCTCTGGGTACCCACGATTTTTTAGCTTCATTGTTAGGTCCGCTGATTGTGTGCGGAAGTCTTCCAAATGGCTGCAATTCCTCCTTAGTCTCAAAAATTGCCCATACGGCGAATTTTCACGTAGGGGTCTAGGGTGAAAGCTAGAGAAAGCAAGGAGGTTGTTTTTAGCCCTGACCTTGACTGGTAGGTCGCTCCCCCACCACACAGCTCCGTCTGTGTGCCCTGCTGCTGCCCCTGATTGTGCTCGTTTTTCCTTTCTGTGCCCCCTTGCTGCCCCTGATTGTGCTCGTTTTTCCTTTCTGTGCCCCCCTTGCTGCCCCTGATTGTGCTAGTTTTTTTCCTTTCTGTGCCCCCTTGCTGCCCCTGATTGTGCTCGTTTTTCCTTTCTGTGCCCCCCTTGCTGCCCCTGATTGTGCTCGTTTTTCCTTTCTGTGCCCCCTTGCTGCCCCTGATTGTGCTCGTTTTTTTTCCCTTTCTGTGCCCCCTTGCTGCCCCTGATTGTGCTCGTTTTTCCTCTCTGTGCCCCCCTTGCTGCCCCTGATTGTGCTCGTTTTTCCTTTCTGTGCCCCCTTGCTGCCCCTCATTGTGCTCGTTTTTTTCCTTTCTGTGCCCCCTTGCTGCCCCTGATTGTGCTCGTTTTTCCTCTCTGTGCCCCCCTTGCTGCCCCTGATTGTGCTCGTTTTTCCTTTCTGTGCCCCCTTGCTGCCCCTGATTGTGCTAGTTTTTTCCTTTCTGTGCCCCCTTGCTGCCCCTCATTGTGCTCGTTTTTTTCCTTTCTGTGCCCCCTTGATGCCCTGATTGTGCTCGTTTTCCCTTCTGTGCCTGTTTCCCGCCGCTGCGCCCCTGCGGCCCCGCCCCCTCACTGCCCATTCGCTGCCCCATTCCCTGCTCCTCCCTCCCACCTCCCCATTTATGGTGGCCGCTGTGCGGCCGCGCAGCGGACGTGCGCAGCGGACGCGCCTAAGGCAAGCCCGTCTGCGCCCGTCCGTGCCGTGACCGCGCCCAGCGCCAGACCCCTGGTCCGGGCATCCCCGCGCCCGCCACATCAACAGACGCCGATACGACGCCAGCACCCTCCACGCACTCAACCCCGGAAAAGATCACGCCTGCTACCAGGCCACCCCGAAGCGCACCCAAGGGCCCTTCACCTGCCGGAACTGCAGCTTCGCCAGCACCCGCCCCGCCAAACCACCGCCCAGGAAAGAACCCAACTACCTCAGATGCATCCTCCTCAACACCCGCTCCGCCCGCAAACACGCCATCGAACTCTGGGACCTTCTCGACTCAACCTCCCCAGACGTCGCATTCCTGACGGAGACCTGGCTGAATCCCGCTTCAGCCCCCGACATCGCCATTGCCATCCCGGACGGATACAAGATCACCCGCAGGGACCGCACCAACGGAGTCGGAGGAGGCATCGCCATCGTCCACAGGAACACCCTCAGAGTCTCAACCAACACCGACGACACCCTCAGCACCGCCGAACACATGCACTTCCAGATCCACACCGATCCCAACACCACCCTCAGAGGAACCCTCATCTACAGACCCCCGGACCCCGACCACAGTTCAGCGATTCCATCGCTGACTTCGTCAGCACACACGCCATCGCCTCCACGGACTACATCCTCCTCGGGGACCTGAACTTCCACCTCGAGAACAACAAGGACACCAACTCCACCACCCTGATCGACAACCTCGCCACCCTCGGACTCAGACAGCTCGTGACTACACCCACCCACGCCGCCGGCCACACGCTCGACTCCATCGTTTCCGCAAGCCCACACGTCTCCTTCAACCACACCTCCGAACCCCACTGGACTGACCACCACTGCATCCACTTCACCTACAGGAAGCCCACCACACACCACCGCACCGAACAAATGCCTCGCCGCTGCTGGAGCAGAGTCACGGAAGACCAGCTAACCACAACCCTCGCCCTGAGCCCACCCGCCGAACCCTCCGACCCCGACACCGCCGCCCGCAACCTCAGACAGTGGATCGACGACTGCGCCAACACCCTCGCCCCGCTCAAGAATCCGCCCAACAGCCACACCAGCAAGAAACCCACCTGGTTCACCGAAGACCTCCAGGCCTCCAAACGAACATGCCGAAAACTGGAGAAGATCTGGCTCCACGAACGGACAGCGGACAGCTACGCCGCCCACAAGAGCGCCACCCGCAGTCACCATCACCTCATCAGATCCGCCAAAAGGGCCTCACTCAAAGACCGCCTAGACAACAACGCACACAACAGCAAAGAGCTCTTCAACATCGTGAAGGAACTCTCCAACCCCAGCTCCAACACCAACGACATCCAGCCGTCGTGAGACCTGTGCGACTCACTGGTCACCTTCTTCCACCGCAAAATCGCCGACATCCACGACAGCTTCAACACCACGACCGCCCCGGCAACCACCGAGACCACTGCCCCCACAACCACCAACCGCCTGCTCTCCTGGACCAACATCAACGACGAGGACACCAGCGAGATCATGAACACCATCCACTCCGGTTCACCGCTAGACCCGTGCCCTCACCACATATTCAACAAAGCCAGTACAGCCATCGCGCCCCATCTCCGGAAAATAATCAACATCTCCTTCGAGACAGCAACCTTCCCGGAAAGCTGGAAGCACGCCGAGATCACCGCCTTACTCAAGAAACCCAAGGCAGACCCCAAGGACCTCAAGAACTTCCGACCCATCTCTCTGCTCCCGTTCCCCGCGAAGGTCACCGAGAAAATCGTCAACAAACAACTGACCCGCTACCTCGAGGAGAACAACATCCTGGACCCTTCCCAGTCCGGCTTCCGCAGCAACCACAGCACCGAAACCGCCCTCATCGCCGCCACCGATGACATCAGGACCCTGCTAGACAACGGAGAAACAGCAGCCCTCATCCTCCTGGACCTATCAGCCGCCTTCGACGCGGTCTGCCACCACACACTACGAACACGCCTTCACGACGCCGGGATCCAAGAGAAGGCCCTGGACTGGACCACATCCTTCCTTTCCGGCAAAACACAAAGCGTCCGCCTCGCCCCCTTCCGATCCAAGGCCACCAAGATCATCTGCGGCGTACCCCAAGGCTCCTCCCTCAGCCCAACGCTGTTCAACATCTACATGGCACCCCTCGCCCACGTCGCCCGACAGCACAACCTCAACATCATCTCCTACGCCGACGACACCCAGCTGATCCTCTCTCTCACCAAAGACCCTCACACCGCCAAAGCCCACCTCCACGAAGGAATGAAGGCCGTCGCCGAATGGATGAGGACCAGCCGCCTGAAGCTGAACTCGGACAAGACGGAGGTCCTCATCCTTGGTTCCAACCCTTCAGCCTGGGACGACTCCTGGTGGCCAACATCACTGGGAACAGCCCCGCCACCCACCGACCACGTACGCAACCTAGGGGTCATCCTCGACCCCACCCTCTCCATGACTAAGCAGGTCAACGCCGTTTCCTCATCCTGCTTCAACATCCTCCGAATGCTCCGCAGGATCTTCAAGTGGATCCCCACCGAAACAAGAAAAACAGTCACCCAGGCCCTCGTCACCAGCAGGCTGGACTACGGAAACGCCCTCTACGCAGGAACGACGGCTAAGCTCCTGAGACGGCTGCAACGCATCCAGAACGCCTCTGCACGTCTTATCCTCGACATCCCCCGACGCAGCCACATCACACCCCACCTGAGAGACCTGCACTGGCTCCCTGTCAACAAGAGGATAACCTTCAAGCTCCTCACCCACAAAGCACTCCACAACTCCGGACCAGCCTACCTCAACAGACGACTCAGCTTCTACACCCCCACCCGCCAGCTCCGCTCGACCAGCCTCGCCCTCGCCACAGTCCCCCGCATCTGGAAAACGACCGCTGGCGGCAGATCCTTCTCCCACCTCGCCGCCAAGACCTGGAACACCCTCCCCACCAACCTCCGACAGACCCAAGACCTACTGGCCTTCAGAAGACTCCTCAAGACCTGGCTCTTCGATCAGTAGCAGCACCACCCCCCTCTTCCCCCAGCGCCTTGAGACCCTCGCGGGTATGTAGTGCGCTTTATAAGTGACATGATTGATTGATTGATTGATTGATTAGCAGTTGGTTTATAATGTGTCTTCGTGATCAGACCCCCATCGCTTTTGGAGATCACAACATCCAAGAAAACCACTTCCTGAGTACTGCAGGTATTCGTGAATTTTAGGTTAGGATCAAGGGTATTGATCCATTCCAAAAAATGTTGTAAAAGATCATCAGGCCCTTGCCAAATTAAGAGAACATCATCTATATATCTCTTCCAGAAACTGATGGAGGAGAAGAAAGGGTTGTCAGTTGTTTGGATGAATTTATTCTCAAAATCGTGTACATACAGACCCGCCACACTAGGGGCAAAAGTGCTGCCCATCGAGGTCCCGGTTGATTGGAGGTATATGATACCTTTGTGCTCAAAGAAATTCTTTTTGAGCGCCAGGGTAGCGCATTCCAAAATTAAGGATTTCGGAGTCTTGTATTCCCACATAGTCCCGTTAAGAGCTTGTTCCAGGACTTTGATTGTATCGTCCTGGGGAATGCTCGTATACAGGCTTTCAATATCTAATGTTACAAGAATTGTAGATTCATTATCAATAGGTAAAGCCTGTAGTAGATTTAAAAGATTCTTGGTATCTTTCAAGTAAGTGGGAGTTTTCTGGATGAGAGGTTTAAGGAAATGGTCACAGATCTTTGAGTTCAACCAGTCAATTTTAAATCACTTACACATATCACCTTTTCCACATATTTTTCCCTGCTCCGCAGTAATTCTGGTGTCGAAGCACACCAGGGTGGCACTCGGCCTCTCCTGGTGGGCCCAATGATGAAGCATGTCACCAACCAGGTTGGTGAGTGAGGGCTTTCATAGAAAATCTAAGTGATTTCACATAGATGCTCAACTGATTTGAAGAGTCACACTCTTTCGTTGTTTAAACACATTCTTTTAATAATAACAAATAATGTCCAAAAGAGTGTTCGCCTGACCTGGGAGGTCTTGTTTGTGAGAACATTGCACTCAATAAGGAAGCCAAACTCCAGGAAATAGACAATGTAAGTGGGCGAGCAATATTTGCATATGAACGTTCCACGAGATACAGTTTTGCGTGCCACAGTGGGCGACGCCATTGCTCGCGAAATATGGGTGTGCTTGTTATTCCAGCACAGGACGTTTCCTGGTATTTTAGGTCGCACTGCTCCCTGTAAGACAAAGACAGGCTGAGTTGCTGTTTGTTCCAGCACTGGCGTAGGCAAGTTCATTATCAAAACACACTTTAATCACTGTTTTAATAGTGCTTGTGGTCCTCGCCCTCCATACCTTCTATCTCGTGTAGCTGCCCTATGTCAGGCAATGCTAATCCAATCACAGGCCGGAGCAGATTCAAACAGGAGCAACACGGAAGCAGAACAGTCCAGGTCCTGGTACCATAACTATGGAACACATAGGGGCCTATTTGCAAAGGCATTTTGCCAGCCGCAGCCTGTGCAGGTAAGAGCGGTGGGGCGGTAGAGCCAGGAGGGGGGGGGGGAGGTTTCGACGGACAATGACAAGGGAAAATTAATTATTTATTTAATTTTGCCTTGTCATCGTCCGTCGAAATCCATCCCACACCCGCCCCCACGCCCGCCGCTCTTACCTGCACGGGCCGCGGCTGCATTTTGCAGAATGTAAAGTAGTACACCTGTAGTACTCTTACAGGCCTTTGTGAATCGAATTAAAACATCTAAAAATATTCTGGTCATATTCCTATAAAGTTAGTACAATTACAGAGGACTGTGCCCTCTTTGCGCTTTTACTAATAGGTATTTGGACGTTTCTTGACTGATCACAAAGGCATATAAGAGTATGTAAAAGAGTATTCCTGCTTCCTGTACTCATAGATACTTTTGTGACTAGGCCTCCTTGAGTCCAGCTTTAGCTAGTCAACCTAGTCTTCCGACCTTTAAAACATGGACCAGTGGCGGCCGCCATTAACAAAGGACGGGGGGCGGGTGGGGGGAGCGCTGGAGTGGGGGTGGGAGAGCGAGCGTGCATTAATAATAATTTTAAAAACGTACCTGACGCCGCTGGCCGCCTGTCGCATCGCTCCTGCTGGCCTCTTCCTGGGTCCCAGCAGCCCCTGGGACAGACTCCCAGCCAATCCCTGTGCTGCAGAGCAGCGCAGCCATTGGTCTGAGAAGGCTAAAAAGACACCCTTCTCAGACCAGGGAGTCTGTGGGGGGTTCTCCAGCTCGGCTGCTGAATGCAGCCGGGCTGGAGAAACCTAAGTGTGCATGTGTGTTTTGGTCGGCCTGAGATAGCCGGCCAAACACACATGAGCACTTCGGGAGTGCACAAGCAGTCCTCCTTCACCCTCCCATGCCCCGCCCCTCCATGCACAAGCTGGCAAACGAAAAATAAAACAGTGCTAGAGCACCGTTTACGGCAGACCCAGGAACAAAACCCTTTTTAAACCTTCATATCCTGCAGCTGACAGGAATAAACTCAGCAGCAGTAAAAATGACACTCCAATTAAACAAAATGTTGCCACCATTCCTGTACTTGGGGCCCTGTTATGAGCTGCCTTGGCAGCCTGATGTGAAGGGGTGTCCTTAATCCGAAAATAGCATATTCAACATAATTGATTTATTGTTGCTATTTGGGAGTTCCGGTAAGAAAGGAGTCTAAATAGCTCCCCCTCTCTCACGCATTGTCAGATGAGAGGGAGGGAAAAGGAAGAGTTCATAAACGAGGCAGTACAGAGACTAGAAGAGAGGAAGAGGAGACACCACACAGACAGGTGAGAAATAACAGCAAAAGACAAAAAGAGACTACAGAGGCAGAGAGGAAAACACAAGTGAGAGATGTGACAGGTGGAAAAATGTGAAAGGCGCAGCTGAGAGGGAGAGAATTAGAGGAAGAGACGGATGTGACAAAGAGAAAGTCTAGAAACGGAGCAGAGAGGATGGACATGTGAAAAAGAGACATATGAGAGAAAGGGGTGATAGGTGAGAGAGAGGTGTGACAGAAAGTTCAAAAAGAGTGGAAGGTAAGGAGACAGTAGTAAGAGAAGTAATAAAGAGAGACTGGTGTGAGAGAAGTCAGACAGAGACATAGAGGGAGCGAGAGGGAAACATGCAAGAAAGAGAGTGTAATCAGTAATCTTCCTCCTGGTATCGGGCTCCACCTCCTTGTTTTCTGTCCATTTTTAGTATACTAATAATTAATAGCCTTTCATTTTCTGTTAGTGTAATAAAAAATGTAGTGCAAAGAGCTGGAACAAGATATTCACTGATATCTGAGGTAAGGTAAATGCCTTTAAATGTATGTTGTGTCCTTGTGTGCATGTGAGAGTGCATTTGTGATAGAGCATGAGTGTGTTAAAGTGAGAGACTGTGAGTGACTGGTAGTGAGTGAGATAGAGTCAGAGTCTTTAAGTGAGTTAGAGTGAGTGAGCATTAGTGAGTGAGAGAGGTACTGGATTTGAGGGTGAGTTAGTGAGAATGAATAAGAATGAGTGTGCACACTGTTAGAGAGTGTGAGGCAGTGTTAATGGCCATTAATATGTGGGTGAGTTACAGTGAGTAACTGTAAGTGAGAATTAATGCTTCATAGTGAGTGGGTATAAGTGTGAATAAATAAATGAGAGTGAGACTGCGTGCAAGTTAGTTAGAGGGAGTGAGAATGTATGAGTAAGACTAAATGTGTGTGAGAATGAGTGCAAAAGAATGAGAATAAGTGAGTCAGTGTGAGAATACGTAGGACTGAGTGAGAAGGAATGAGTGAGTCCAAGTGAGTGTGTGATAATTTATGAATGTATACAAGTGAGAGTGAATGAGTGAGTTAATGTAAGTGAGTATGAGAGAGAATGTGGTGTTATGCGTGCAAGTCTGCAGTTGGCCCTGGCATTCTGAAGGCAATTCTTGGTTTATAGAGCCCCCCTTGGCAAAATGCTTGTGCTAGCTTCCTAGAGACAATTCTTAGCATGATACTGAGACTAACATGCTAGAATTATACCTGGCTTATGGGGACAGCCATGGAAACATACTGTCGCTGTAGTACTGGAGGAAATTCTTGGCATAGGGGTACACATTGCAAAATGCTAGCACTGGCTAATGGTAATTCCTTAATAGAGGACTACCATGGCATACTGTGGGGAGGGCAACCATGGTCAAAGTTTAGTCCTAACATACAAGAGGTAATATTTGACAGCACTAATGGAAAAATGTTGACACTGGCCTATTGTGTTTGGTGTTTTTTGCCTAAGAGTGCACCCATGGCATATGGGGAGGGGGGCATCTTAATAAACCCTGTTTACTTTCTGCATCTTTCTCTGGGACCAGGGCATTACATTTAGGTTTGGTAAAATACATAATTTCAGCAGTGCAATGCATATTCTTCGAATTAAGTAAAAATTAACTACAAAGCAAACACATTTTTGTACAAGTTACTGCTTTGTTTCATTATTGTTAAAACATGAAACATTGTGTGTGTTTTTAAAAACCTTAACCTCTGTGAGTTGCACAATGATCAGCAATCAAATTATATTGGCAAACTGGAATAATATATTTATATTGAATATAAGGTGTATATCAATTTATACATGTGAACTTAAATACTTCCTATGATCTATTAATAGATATCCCATTGTGCTTTATACTGGGGGAACCATTAAGCTATGGCTCTTTGTGGTGTGAATAAGTTAGGCTACCAGTACTATCACTGTTCTGCAGCACTATATTCTCTTCAGACAAGCACATAATTTTTTTATATAATAAGAAGAGAAAGGAGTAGAGTTTCCAAGGATTACCAAATAAGTACCTTAAAGGTTGAAGCCTCACTTTCTGTAACAATATAAATAAAATAAATAAATAAAGGTCATGATGATGTCACTTCCTGTGATGATATTACGGTCAAGGGTGTGTGATGTCACTTCCGCTACCCCTGGCGTTTTGGTGAATCGGCGTCCATGCTTCAAAAGATGCCAGATGCTGAGTATTCTTAGGGAGGTCATTGCCTCACACCGACCTACATCCGGATCAGCCCTGCTCTAAAAAGGTACCAGGTCCATAGTATGTTCATGCCACTCCCGAACCGTCACCTGCAGGACTACATGTCCTGCATATCCCGCCAAGTGCGAGAGAAGGTCAGTGGGGAGTCTCTTCTCAAACGTGTCTGGAGTGCTCAAGCCAGAGCTGGAAAATGAATAAATAAAGAGATAACTCAATAAATAAACAAAGACGCTCACATCTGTAAGTATTCCGCACCTCTGTATTAGAGTTATTTTTGCGGAATATTTACATGCTGCATTTTTTATTTTAGTGGTATTCTGTGGCTCTACAATGTTACCCTGTTTGACATCAGAAATGGTTAGGAAGGTCTGTACTAACATGGATATAATAGGTTTAATCTGTGTAGAGTTCTAAAATGTTGAAATATTTTTGGAGTTTTTAAACAGTGCCTGCCGTCAGTCTTGGTGTGTGAAGAAAGCGCTACTGGCCATGGTTACAAACATGTTGTGCAGGTAAGATTCACGGGGCCACATAACGTGTAGTTTGATTAACGTATCAAGATGGCCAGATTTTTACATGCAAATATGCAATTTACTACTGTGGAGGGCATGTTAGGTAAGGCTTCCAAGAGTGCAGTGAAGACCCAGAGTGAGTGATATGAAATTTCACTATTCTCCGACTGCTGTGTCTGGAATTGTTGCACAAGGGAGAGATCAGAAGGTGTAGTTAGGATATATAGGCATAGGAAGTGCTTTAAATGTACAGACATTTATAATAGGAGAGACAAGGACATTTTCAACAATGGTAAAGAGGTGATGCAGTGTTTCATTTGTGCATGCTAGACTGAAGGCTAACTGGAGTGCTAACAGGCTAGTTGTTTTTGTTCAATGCCTGTGCGCTAGCAAATGGGATTCCCCAGTTTACTACTTTGAAACCACCACATTTGAGCTACATCCCTTTCTTTTCACCTATCCAACCCCTTATTCACAGGCGAAAGGGAAATGACCAATATGTTATGTTATGCATCTAATCCACATTTATCGTGCACCTTCATCCAATAGTGCTTTCTTGAAGTGGGACTGTCCATGAATTGGTTGTGTCTGGATGTTTGGTTGTGTTTAATTTGTAGATATGTGTTTGTTAAAAACCTAGTAAACTAATGGTTGAGGTGGGTTGATGTGACAGTAGGATCAGTTTTATTTCGGTACTAAGGGATTTTATGATTGCAAATTTAATGATTTAAAATCCATTATTTACTGTGCAAAATGTTGTTTTCGACCCATACAGAATCACAGTTAGGAATGGGCATGTAAGGGGATTTCCTTCCATATTACGAGCTAGAATGGTATGTATAAGTGGTTTGTGACCATAATTCCGGTTGCAAACCATTGATCAGGTTTTGACTCCCAAGTTGTGGTGGCAACTGGTTCCCAAAGAGGAAGGGGACACTTTTGGATCTCTTGCCCTTTGGGAATCAGGGTGGCAGCTTCAGGAGAGGGGAGGTGAATAGGAGTGCCTGCTCTTACTGAAGTTTTCCAAAATGGCCGTACCAGTTTCTTTAAGGAATGTGGGCTGCTTTAAAAAACGTTTTCTGTTTTGGAATGCACTCACATGCACGCCACCATCACTGTGATTGCAGCCTGTCACCAGGGGTCACAAATTGCAGCCTGTCTATTGAATATTGATTAAGTAGATCATTCTGCGACCCCGTGCAGTTCCCTATTTTGTGAACTGACATATCAGTGCATAGGTCAGTTTGCAAAATCAAATTAAATTCGTACAAAATCGATCCTCCTTTCGTGACCATTTTTTGGTAACCGAATCTTAGTGCACCTGGTTCAAAGTCCTTTGTAGTGTGTTTTATCTATGGATGGGTGGGTGTGCTAAAGAACTTTGATGTATTTCATTAGGCTGCCCATTGCCTTGCAGGTGTTGATTGGTGTCTGGAATAGGCATCACTAGCCAGGTATATAACCATAATGAGATGTGCGTGTGAGGGGTGGTATATTTAAGGGTCCCAATAGAGTGTGCTCCCACTTACACACATTTTTTCATGATTCAATGCTTTAGATTCATGTAGTTTCCTGCTTCTGGTTTCGGAAGTGTCCAAGAATCATATAGATATGCCAGGCATGGGATAGAATAAGTTGGCTCTGCAACCTTCTGTTACTTAAATCATACTCCGGTAGGAAGCTCACCAAAGGAGAATGAGGATTGCCGCAGAAGGTTCCCTGGGACACATGAGCCACAGCATAGATCTGAAGGAACTCCTCAGCTGCTCCACAAGGTCTTCAGAAAAAATCTTCATTTAGTATTCCAGAATGCAAGCAGCAGTTGAGCCTACTTTTTTCGCCAGCCTTAGACAATAACTTCAGTTGGGTGAAGGCACGGTCTCAGAAACTGATTGTTACTGTGGTGATAGTTGCTGAGGGCTTCATTTTCAAATCTCATGACATCAGGGTAACCTGACTCTAGCATACCTATTGGAAGTGGGCTGGGCCTAAGTAAATCTTTCTTCAGAGGAGCAGAAACATGGATCCTTTGTGTCCTCGGGTAGCTATTTAGCTGAGTACCATTATTTTAACATGGTACTTCGCAGATCAACCGTAAGACTTTCTTCTGGGTTGCACAGTGCTCTTTTGTCTTGATGCAAGGTCATTGATGCAGGCGTTTCAGACATATCAGTAGGACAGAAGAGCACTGCAGTTTGAATCAGAAGAAGACATGAAGGGGCTCACAGGGTGAACATGCACAGCACAGCAGCCACGTTTATTAAAATAAAGTAAGGGGGGAAGGGCCGAAGCAGAAAATGAGAAAAAAAGCCTCTAACCAACCCTCGCGGAAGACCACCAGACATGTGGAGAAGATAGGGGAGAAATGTCCTGTGGGAAGACGCTGAGGACCATAGACCTCCCACCTTCGAGCCCAGGGCATGAAGCAGAGCCCTCCTCACCGGAATGGGGCGAGTTTACTATTTAACACTTTGCCACCACCGAGAGCCCTCTGTTCCAGCGTCGATGGCAAAATCAAGTTGTATTAACGAAGAGGAGGAAGGACACCCTAAAAACTGCTGTTGTCACTTTTCCTTTAGAGAAATCCCAATTGTATAATTCCAAACTGTTAGACTTGGCATCTTTTGGCGTGTTTCCCCTGAGTTTTTGCTTTCTGACCTCCCGGTTTTGACTCTGTTTTTGCTGGCTTAGTGTCTCTGCACACTTTCTCACTGCTGTTCAGTGTTAAAGTGCAAGGGCTCCTGTTGTAAATTGTGTTACGGATTGGTGTTTCCATGATTGGCATATTTGATTTACTTGTCAGTCCCTAGAAAAGTGCACTGAGTGTGCCAGGGCCTGTAAATCAAATGCTGCTAGTGGGCTGCAGCACTGGATTGTGCCACCCACACAAGCAGCCTGTAAATGTAACTCTGGCCTGCCATTGCAGAGCCTGTGTGCAGTCTGGGACTGCCATGTCGACTTGGCAAGTGTACCCACTTGCGAGGCCCTAACCTTCCCTTTTCTTACATGTCAGTCACCCCTAAGGTAGGCCCAAGGTACCCCTGTGGGCAGGGTGCAGTGTATGTGAAAGGTAGGACATGCCCTGGTGTGTGTGGCATGTCCTGATAGTGAATTACTGCCAATTTCGTTTTTCACTATTGCAAGGCTACCTGTTCTCATAGGACAGAATGGGGAGTTTGTTTATAACATCTTATAAACATAACTGGCCCTGGGAACTAGGTAGAAAAATAAAGTTTAGTATGCCTGAACTCAGAATCTAAAGATGCATCTTTTAGAAAAGGTGATTTTTACATTCTGTGTTTGAAAATACCACTTTTAGAAAGTAGGTATTTTCCTTGCTCAGCCATCCAGTAGGCCTCTGCTGGGTTTGTGGATTGACTGTCTGGGTTTTGGATGACAGGGGCTGGAGAGGAGCCGTGGCTCCAGATAGTCTAGGTGGGTCAGGAAAGGGCTGAATAGACCTGGGCTGCATTTAGAGTAGGGGGAGGAGATTTCCTTTCACCTGAATGGGTTGGTCTGCCTCTGACAATGCCGTCTCCACCTCCTGCCAGGAAGCTACACCAGAGAGGGCAGAACTGGTTCTGACTGGGCACAGACACTCTCTGCCTGAGAGGACAAAGGATTTTGAGCTATAAAAAGTGGGGCCCAAACTCCTGAACTTTAGAACTCTTTTCGACCAAGAAGACTGCCAAGAAGAAGAGTTGGAGAAGCAGTCAGGAGGAACTACCACTTTGCTGAGTGCTTGGCTGTGTTGGCCTGCAGTGGCTGCTTCTGTCTTGGGCAGTGAAAGGACTGTACTGAACTTTCTGCAATCTATTTTTGTGAGTTTCTCTAAGGGCTTGAGGTAGAGCTTGCCCCCTGTTCAAGAAGTCTCAGGAACAGCAAAGACTTCAAGATCTTCTGCCCTCAGCACTGGGGACTGTGTGTTTTGTGCTGCAACAGAAGAAAAAGCAACCTGACGCCGTCTACGACGCCGCTGCTGACTCCGTGTCCTGAAGGCACCGCAGAGGGCACTGCCGTAACGCCACACCCCATAGCCGCACCGCAACCCTGGTCCCACCAACGACGCCTGCTGACGCCACCACCCAGCCGCTGCTTGCACCGCGACCTGTGGGCACCGCACTCCGCACCGCCTCGCTTCACGACGCCGCCTTAGTATCCCCGACGCCGCCGCTCTACACCGAAATCGACGCGGCTGCTTGCACCGTGGTTCGAGGGCACCGCTCGTAGAGTTACACGACGCACCGCCCTCATCCCGCACCGCAGCCTTGGCCTACCGACGCCAGCGCCATCGACTCCAGTTCATCAGCCGATGACAGCGCTTCAGCAACGACGAGCACCGCTGCTTGCACTGTGACCTGCCAGCACCGCGACGAGCACCGCATCACTTCGCACCGCGACCCTGGTCTCACCGACGACGCCATCTGTCGCCGCCACTGAGCCGCTGCTCGCACCGCGACCTGAGGGCATCGCACGCCGCACCGCTGCACTTCGCACCGCAGCACCCGACGCCTGCCGACGCCAGCGCTCCTGAATTCAACCGCGAGGAGTTCGATCTGCAACGCGTGTGACTTTGAGGGCCCGACGACTTCTGCATCGAGCTCCGGAACTGACGCCTGCGGACGCCGTGCTTTCGGAAGCTCAACGAGAGGTCGCCAACGCCCTGCATTTCTAAAGGTACTGTTTTGCCGGCCTTCCCGACACCGTAGCAGTCCTGCGACGCCGCGGTCAGCCAGAACTGTTTGGATTTGTTGTTCACGACGCCGTGATAGCCCCAGACGGAGCTATTGACTTCAAGGAACTGTTTTTCAAGTTTATTTTGATAACTGAAGATTTTTTAATACTGTATTGTGGATTTTTATCATTTTTGGTCTTGTCTTAAGTATATAAAAATATTGGATATTTTTCTAAGCTGGTGTGGTGTCCTTTTGTAGTGCTTACACTGTATTGCTGTTGGCTATGTGCAAATGCTTTACACACTGCCTCTAAGATAAGCCTGACTGCTCATGCCAAGCAACCAAGGGGGTGAGCAGGGGTTATTTTAGGAGTGTAACTCCCTTATCCTGACTAACCCTGGGCGTAGTTCGCGAAGTAGCGCTACGCGAAGTGCACTTCGCACTACGCGAGCTACGCGTAGCACTACGCGAACTGCGTAGTGCGCTGTTCGCGATGATTGCACAGTGCCGGATGCTTGTCCGCACTGTGCAATAATTGAAAACGGCATCTTGCACAGTGCGAGCTGTCTTTTACTGCCGCTCGAGTAGATTTTTACTCGAGCGGCAGCTTTCTCAACGCGGACTGGTAGTTTCTCATCGCGAGCGGTTGCGAGCATACGCGACCACTCGCAATGAGAAACCTGACCTCCCCGCGTTGAGAATCTCGCCGGGAGGTTTATTTTCCACGCTCGCGATCAGCAACTTGATGTTGCTGATCGCGAACGAGGAAAAAGTCTCGCCGGGATGTCATTTTGCTTGCTCGCGGTCGCCAACTTGACGTTGAGGACCGCGAGCTAGCAAAAAATGACCGCTGCACTACGCTACGCTACGCTACGCGTGTTCGCACTGTGCTACGTGCAATTCGCGTAGTGCGAAGTAGCGCAAACTTCGCAAACTACGCGAGCGTAGCGTAGTGCTTTGCCCAGGGTTAATCCGGACTAGGAAGAAGGGTCCCTATTTGGACAAAGGTACCTACCTCTGCCAACTACAGACCCCCATTTCTAACATTGGTTGTCAGCGGTGAGGATAGGACTTGTGTTTACACTTGACATACAGTGATTGGTGTGCACTACTACCATTTCGCAGACTATTACGTGCCACATACTGGTTCTTTTTCTTTTTGGCCTATTTTTTGCCAGTTTGAACTTGCTACCTCATCATGCCTGAATCAAGAGCAACATCTGTTGCATCCCTGGAAGTTGCCTTTGAGGAGGATAGGTTGGAATCCTACAATGTGACAGAATTGAAAGCGATTTGCAAAAACTTAAAAGTCCAAGTCAGAGGCCTCACTAGGAAGGAGGAGCTACAAAAGGCGCTGAGGGCCTGGGTAGCAGCCAGACATGCCAGTGGGCAATCTGGAGATCTCAGTGGAGAGGCGGCAGAGCCTACTCCTAGGGTGGATGTGCTTTTGGGAGAAGGGGAACCCTCCAGACCAGGCAGCAGTGGCCTGTCCTCAGAGGACAGGTGGGAAGCAAGGAAGTTCGAATTGGAGAAACTCAGGATGGAAAATGAGAGGGAAGAAAAGAATAGCCATGGAAGAAAGGAAGATGATCTTAGATCATGAGAGAAGTCTTAAGGAGCTGGAACTAAGGAGTAGGCCCAGCTCAGATGGTGGCAGCAATTCATCAGTGCAGGCAGACAGAATTGTGCACATCCCCAAGAATGTAGGCAAGGAATTCAAGAAGGGAGATGACATACAGAGGTTGTTCCAAGGTTATGAGTTGTCCATTCACATGAATGGGGTCCCTGAAAGGAATTGGGGGGCAGGGTTATGGCCTCTCTTTCCAGAGGAAGCAAGGGATACCCTGATAGCTTTGGGTAAGGGGCAGAACCTCACCTATGCTGACATGAAGGACGCTCTCCTCACTAGGTATGGTCTCACTCCTGAAAAGTACAGGGATCAGTTTAGGTCCAGTAAGAAGACTGATGCCAACACTTGGTTGGAATGTGTAGATTCGTTTTGCAGGTCACTGGATGGCTGGGTGAAGGGCAGTAATGTGACAGATTATCAGGGGCTTTACAATTTGATTGCATGGGAGCACTTGTCTAGTCTATGTTTTGCAGATCTGCGCCAGCACTTGGTTGATAGTAAGCTAACTGACCCCAGGAAGCTTGCTATGAAGGCGGACCGCTGGGTGAGTACCCGGGTCCACAAGAAAGCGTTTGGGGGAGACTCAGCCAAAGGTGGGCAGGGTCCCCAGCAGAAAAGTGGGGGGGACAAGGGTAAAACACAGGAGTTCTCTAAAGGGCCCCAAACTAACACCCAGGATAAAGGTTCCCATCCCCCAGGAGATAAGAAAGCAGTGGTCTCTTCAAGAAAGCCTGCTGAGACCGGCACCCCCAAGTGTTTTGCATGTGACCAGGTGGGTCACTTGAAGGGGGACCCCAAGTGTCCCAAGAGGGCACAGCCACCCACCGGTGGGCAGTCCAAGGTGTTGGCTACTGTAGCGCTTGGGGAGGAGGGGTGCCCACAGGAGGGTGGTGATCCCGCAGAAATGACCCTCGTCTCACTAGGGGACAGTGAGATGGTCCCAGGAAACCAGGTGCCCCCTTACACAAATAAATACAGCACCTGGGTGACCATCAATGGGAAAAGGGTGGAGGCTCTCAGAGATACTGGAGCCAGGGTGACCTCAGTCCGGTGTCACCTGGTTTCTGAAGAGCAAGTAGTCCCCGGGGCATTCCACCAAGTAGTTGCTGTAGACAACTCAGAGCGCCAGTGTATGGTGGCACAGGTTCCCTTTGAATGGGGAGGGGTCCCAGGTCCCTTGAGGGTGGTTGTGAGCCCTACCATGCCTGTAGATTGTCTGCTAAGTAACGACCTGGAGCAGTCCTTATGGAAAGATGTTGAGCTCAGGTCTCACTCGGAGATGCTTGGTTTGCCAGAGTGGGCATGCGTGTCTATTTGGTCAATGGCGGCCAGAAAGGGTGATCAGATGGACTTGGAGCCTGAAACAGTGGCCCAAGTCCCTGCCAAGAGAAAGGGCAGGGGGTGCGGGAAACCGGCCCCTGAAGTTCCCAAGGACCGGGAGGAGGCTGACCTTGAGGGGGACGCCCCGGTGCCTACAGGGGAGCAGGTAGCTGAACTGGGGGACATCTCTGAGCTGACCCATTGGAAGCAAGAAGGGGGTCCCACCAGGGAAGAATTCTGCAGGGAGCAGACAGAGTGCCCTTCTCTGGAGGGTCTGTGGCGGCAGGCTGCAGACCAGGCAGCTGGTGATCAGTCTGGATCACATTGGATCTACTGGGAGAATGGTCTCCTGTATAGTGAGCCTAAGGTAGCTGAGCCTGGGTCAGCCCGTGTGCTGGTGGTACCCCAGCGCTTCAGTACCTTCCTACTGGGTCTGGCTCATGAAGTGCCTTTGGCAGGACATTTGGGGCGGGACAAGACCTTTGACAGGCTTGTCACCCACTTCTTCTGGCCCCAGATGCGAAGGCAGTCGGATGGACATTGTAGGTCTTGCCAAACTTGCCAGGCAAGTGGTAAGAGTGGGAGGAAGTTCAAAGCTCCTCTCCAACCTTTTCCAGTTGTTGGAACATCCTTTGAAAGGGTAGGGATGGACATTGTGGGGCCACTGGATCCCAAGACAGGTATGGGCAACAGGTACATCCTGGTCTTGGTGGACCATGCCACCCGGTACTCGGAGGCAATCCATCTCAGGACAACGACGGCACCAGTGGTGGGCCGGGCGTTAATGGGGATCTTTTCCCACGGGGGGTTCCCCAGAGAGGTGGTTTCTGACAGGGGGACCAATTTCATATCCAAGTATATGACATCCCTGTGGAAGGGGTGTGGTGTAACCTACAAGTTCACCACTCCTTACCACCCCCAAGGTAACGGTCTGGTGGAGAGATTCAACCAGACCTTGAAGGGCATGATTAAGGGTCTAACAGAACCCATGAGGCGTAAGTGGAACGTCCTCTTGCCATGCCTTCTCTTTGCATACAGGGAGGTGCCACAGAAGTCTCTTGGGTTCAGTCTCTTTGAGCTTCTGTATGGTCACCCTGTGAGAGGAACTCTGAGTTTGGTGAAAGAAGGCTGGGAGGCGGCTCCCAGGAAAACTCCCCAGGATGTGTTTAGTTACATGCTGGCCTTCAGAAACTAAACTGCCTGCTTCAGGAAACTCGCTCAGGCGAACCTAGAAGCAAGCCAGGAAGAAATGAAGAAGTGGCATGACCAGAATGCCATTCTGGTCGAATTTCAACCTGGGCAAAAAGTGTGGGTCATGGCCCCAGTGGAACCTTGTGCCTTGCAGGACAAGTGGACTGGGCCGTTTGAGGTAGTGGAGCGCAAAAGTGATGTCACCTATCTGGTGGATTTGCGGACTCCAAGGAACCCTTTGAGGGTCCTGCACGTGAACCGCCTCAAGCCCCACTTTGAGAGGTCCGAAGTGAGCATGCTCTTGGCGACAGATGATGGGGTGGAAGAGGAAAGTGAACCTCTCCCTGACCTCCTGTCCACCAAAGAGCACGATGGGTCAGTAGAAGGTGTGATCCTCTCCCCTACACTGACCCCAGAGCAGCAGAGCGACTGTCACCAGTTGTTGGGACAGTTTGCCCCACTGTTCTCTCTGACCCCAGGTGTTACTCACTGGTGTACCCATGATGTGGACACTGGTGACAGCCCTCCTGTAAAACACAAGATTTACAGGTTGACTGACCAGGTCAGGGCCAGCATAAAAGAGGAGGTCTCTAAGATGTTGGCGTTAGGGGTGATCGAGCCCTCCAACAGTCCTTGGGCCAGCCCAGTGGTCTTGGTCCCAAAGGCTGCTGCACCCGGTGCCACTCCAGAACTGCGGTTTTATGTGGACTACCATGGGCTCAATGCCGTCACCAGGACTGACGCGCACCCCATCCCCAGAGCTGATGAGCTCATTGATCGGTTGAGAGCTGCCAAGTTCCTCAGCACATTTGATTTAACACCTGGGTACTGGCATATTGCCTTAACCGATGGGGCCAAGGAGAGGTCAGCATTCTCAACCCCAGAAGGACATTACCAGTTCCGGGTGATGCCCTTTGGGTTGAAGAATGCCCCTGCCACCTTTCAGAGGTTGGTCAACCAGGTGTTGGCTGGACTGGAGGATTTCAGTGCCGCCTACCTGGATGACATTGCAGTGTTCAGTTCCAGCTGGGAAGAACACGTGCAGCACCTCAGGGAAGTGTTGAGGGCTCTGCAGAGGGCAGGCCGCACGATCAAGGCCAGTAAGTGCCAGATCAGGCAGGGTTCTGTGGTGTACTTGGGACACCAGGTAGGAAGCAGCCAGGTGGTGCCCCTACAGCCCAATATTGACACCATTCTGGCTTTGGAGCCCCCAAGACTCAGACAGAGGTGAGAGCCTTTTTAGGTCTCACCGGGTACTACAGGAGGTTTGTTAAGGGCTATGGCACCATTGTTGCCCCCTTAACAGAGCTGACTTCCAGGAAGCAGCCCAAGAAGGTGATCTGGACTGAGTCCTGCCAGAAGGCTTTTGATGCCCTGAAGGCAGCCATGTGCACGGCGCCCGTGCTCAAGGCCCCCGACTTCTCCAAGGAATTTGTTGTGCAGACCGACGCTTCAGAGCATATTGTGGGAGCAGTGCTCTCACAACAGAACGAAGAGGGCCTAGACCAGCCTGTAGTCTTCCTTAGCAGCAGACTACTCCCCAGGGAACAGAGGTGGAGTGCCATAGAAAGGGAAGCTTTCGCTGTGGTCTGGGCACTGAAGAAGCTGAGGCCCTACCTGTTTGGGACTCACTTCCGGGTTCAGACAGACCACAGGCTCCTCAGATGGTAGATGCAAATGAGGGGTGAGAATCCAAAACTGCTGAGGTGGTCCATCTCCCTACAGGGAATGGACTTTACGGTGGAACACCGCCCTGGCACAGAACACGCCAACGCAGATGGTCTGTCCAGGTTCTTCCGCCTTAGTGAAGAGAACTCCCAGGAGGTTGGGTAGTTCTTCCTACTTCCAGCTGGAGGGGACATGTGTTAGACTTGGCATCTTTTGGCATGTTTCCCCTGAGTTTTTGCTTTCTGACCTCCCGGCTTTGACTCTGTTTTTGCTGGCTTAGTGTCTCTGCGCACTTTCTCACTGCTGTTCAGTGTTAAAGTGCAAGGGCTCCTGTTGTAAATTGTGTTACGGATTGGTGTTTCCATGATTGGCATATTTGATTTACTTGTCAGTCCCTAGTAAAGTGCACTGAGTGTGCCAGGGCCTGTAAATCAAATGCTGCTAGTGGGCTGCAGCACAGGATTGTGCCACCCACACAAGCAGCCTGTAAATGTAACTCTGGCCTGCCATTGCAGAGCCTGTGTGCAGTCTGGGACTGCCATGTCGACTTGGCAAGTGTACCACTTGCCAGGCCCTAACCTTCCCTTTTCTTACATGTCAGTCACCCCTAAGGTAGGCCCAAGGTACCCCTGTGGGCAGGGTGCAGTGTATGTGAAAGGTAGGACATGCCCTGGTGTGTGTGGCATGTCCTGATAGTGAATTACTGCCAATTTCGTTTTTCACTATTGCAAGGCTACCTGTTCTCATAGGACAGAATGGGGAGTTTGTTTATAACATCTTATAAACATAACTGGCCCTGGGAACTAGGTAGAAAAATAAAGTTTAGTATGCCTGAACTCAGAATCTAAAGATGCATCTTTTAGAAAAGGTGATTTTTACATTCTGTGTTTGAAAATACCACTTTTAGAAAGTAGGTATTTTCCTTGCTCAGCCATCCAGTAGGCCTCTGCTGGGTTTGTGGATTGACTGTCTGGGTTTTGGATGACAGGGGCTGGAGAGGAGACGTGGCTCCAGATAGTCTAGGTGGGTCAGGAAAGGGCTGAATAGACCTGGGCTGCATTTAGAGTAGGGGGAGGAGATTTCCTTTCACCTGAATGGGCCTGGTCTGCCTCTGACAATGCCGTCTCCACCTCCTGCCAGGAAGCCACACCAGAGAGGGCAGAACTGGTTCTGACTGGGCACAGACACTCTCTGCCTGAGAGGACTAAGGATTTTGGGCTATAAAACGTGGGGCCCAAACCAAGACCAAGAAGTCTGCCAAGAAGAAGAGCTGGAGAAACTGTCAGGAGGAACTACCACTTTGCTGAGTGCTTGGCTGTGTTGGCCTGCAGTGGCTGCTTCTGTCTTGGGCAGTAAAATGACTGGACTGAACTTTCTGCAATCTATTTTTGTGAGTCTCTCCAAGGGCTTGAGGTAGAGCTTGCCCCCTGTTCAAGAAGTCTCAGGAACAGCAAAGACTTCAAGTTCTTCTGCCCTCAACACTGGGGACTGTGTGTTTTGTGCTGCAACAGAAGAAAAAGCAACCCAATGCCTTCTACGACGCCGCTGCCGACTCCGTGTCCTGAAGGCACCGCAGAGGGCACCGCCGTAACGCCGTACCGCAACCCTGGTCCCACCGATGATGCCTGCTGATGCCGCCACCGAGCCGCAGCCTGCACCGCGACCTGTGGGCACCGCACTCCGCAGTGCCTCGCTTCACGACGCCGCCTTGGTATCCCCGACGACGCCGCTCCACGCCGAAATCAATGCCGCTGCTTGCACCGTGGTTCGAGGGCACCGCTCGTAAAGTTACATGACGCACCGCCCTCATCCTGCACCGCAGCCTGGGCCTACCAGCACTGGCACCATCGACTCCAGTTCGTCAGCTGACGACAGCGCTTCAGCAATGACGACGCCGCTGCTTGCACCGTGACCTGCCAGCACCGCGACGAGCACCGCATCACTTCGCACCGCAACCCTGGTCTCACCGACAACGCCATCTGACGCCGCCACCGAGCTGCTGCTCGCACTGTGACCTGAGGGCATCGCACGCCTCACCGCTGCACTTCGCACCGCAGCACCCGATGCCTACCGACGCCAGCGCTCCTGACTTCAACCGCGAGGAGTTCGATCTGCAACGTGTGACTTCGAGGGCCCGACGACTCCTGCACCGACCTCCGGAACTGACGCCTGCGGACGCCGTGCTTTCGGAAGCTCAACGAGAGGTCGCCGACGCCCTGCATTTCTAAAGGTACTGTTTTGCGGGTCTTCCCAACATCGTAGCTGGCCCGCGACGCCGCGGTCAGCCAGAACTGTTTGGATTTGTTGTTCACGACGCCGTGATAGCCCCAGACGGAGCTATCGACTTCAAGGAACTGTTTTTCAAGTTTATTTTGATAACTGAAGATTTTTTAATACTGTATTGTGGATTTTTATCATATTTGGTCTTGTCTTAAGTATATAAAAATAATGGATATGTTTCTAAACTGGTGTGGTGTCCTTTTGTAGTGCTTACACTGTATTACTGTTGGTTATGTGCAAATGCTTTACACACTGCCTCTAAGATAAACCTGACTGCTCGTGCCAAGCTACCAAGGGGGTGAGCAGGGGTTATTTTAGGAGTGTAACTCCCTTATCCTGACTAGGAAGAAGGGCCCCTATTTGGACAAAGGTACCTACCTCTGCCAACTAGAGACCCCCATTTATAACACAAACTGATAGTCAAGACAGAGTCTTCTCTTTATTTAGCAAATAGCAAACTTTATTAAAGAAATATCTCTTAAAAATTACTCAATCAGCCCAACCAACGTGTTTCATTTTCTCGTCAGAACTCCATCAGAGCTATTCTTATTAATCCCATGCTGTGGAACTTCTCAGAATAAATGTGTAGCCAAATTCTCAGTGATCCCTCCTGGTTTCCCAACCTCCTCTTGAATATTGGAAAATCCCAAAGTTCCAGTGAAGCCCTCACAAAGTAATCTTAATACAGTTATGCCAATAGATGCAAATCCTAGTATTATTTTCATACTCCTATTAGTAGTTTCAAAGCAGGGTAAGGATTTCACAATCAAGGCCAAATAATTAATTCACAATTGACCATCGCTTATTAGGATCCATCTTTAATTCCACATGGTGGAATTCAAGTCTCTGATTCGCTAAATAAAGAAAAGACTGTTCTATTGGCGTGGAATTATACAAGAGCAATTGCTCTATAGAACAAGCATTTGCAATGCAATATTATTTTTGTTTTTTAAAACATAAATAAAAGGCATTGTCATTTACAATGCCAATAGCTTAAACTCGCGTAAATGCGAGACCTATTGTATTGCAAACGGTAAAGTTTAAAACTGAGCGCGGCGCCGCTTCAAGGACACCGCGCTTGTTTTCTTGTTTTTTTTTTTTAATTTACTTTAACACTGAGCGCGGTTTTCAGTAAGTGTGTTTGTAGCTTTTAATTAAGCAACAACCAAAATAGAGTAATGCAAGTACCATCTACAAAGGCGAGGTGTGCCTTAGTACAGTTTTCTTATTTCATTTCCTCCTATACAGTTTTGAGCAGGGCACCAGAGGTCTTCGGTAAAGCCTCAAAAGAGAGCAGTCAACACAACACAGGGCCCAGCTAAAGCCGGCCTTTCCTGCGTCCTCTCTTCAAGTAAACATTCAAACGTGGCGGGAAGGAGAGAAGAAGAAGAAAAGGGGCTCTGGGGAAGGGTCCATCTATCAGGACTGCTGGTGAAAAGGCCAATGCGAGTGTCCAGCGAGACGAGCTTGACAGACGGGTGGCTTTCTATCCGAGCACCCACCTCCAAAACAAAGACAGGAGCAGCACAGTTTTGATTAAAGACCAGAGTAATGGCGATAGTAGCAGTTCAGAAATACCCAGCTTCTATTGCGCATGCATACTTCATAAACATATGGTCATAACATGCACTACACGGGGTACAAATAGAAGCCAGCAGATGTGGCCCTGTGGATGATTTATAGACCATGCAACTAAGGATCAAGAGTTCTAATCCCGGATTCCCCATTGTGTGATCCTGGTCAAACTACCTTATCACCTCCGTTTACTCATCTGGCAGACGCCGACTTTGACAGGTATGATTAAATAGTTTTTTCCTCCCTGGATAAAATGTTTCATATACATCTCAAAAGCAAGGTCTGTTTGTAGTGCCTGTCTATAAACATGCTACTATGCTCTTTCCAGAGTGCGCGTGACAGCAACAGTCTAAGGGCTAATGGCGCCCCAGCAGGGCTGCGCACCCGCACAACGTTCCACCAGCTTGGAAGATCACATCAGACGCTGGGGGGCACCAAGCCCTTGCGCTGCCCATCTCTTGGCATTAAGAGACATTAATGCCACTGATCTCTGCCACGGCCTCCTCCCCTTCGCCCACAGTGCGCGCAACACGTTTACCGCTGATATAGGCGTGAGAAATTTAAGGGGGTAAGAGCTGTACCCACTCGAATACGCTGGTAGGTGGAAATAAAGCCAAGGATCACCTCGGCCGTCTGCATGGGGTGCCAGCAGCACACCCACCCACCTGCTGTGGACGCCAACCTACCCTGCCTCCCACAGGCCCGGGTCAGCATCAGTGCACCGGCCTGAGGTGTGGGGCGAGAGGTTGGTAAGGTTTGCTTCGGGACTTCCTGTGGCCTCCCTGTAGCACAGCTGGGATGCAGGGGCCCTCAGCGAGGAGGCAGCCCCCAAGCGTAAACAAGCACGCGAGTGGTGCGCGCGTGCCACAACATCTGTTTTGAATTATCTCGCACGCGTCTGGGCACGATAATTCAAAACAGATGGTGCCTGTGCGGGTAACCGCACGGAAAAGGCCACACACGCAAGAGCGTGTGGTCAGCTTTTTAAAGCCCTACAATAAGTCTCGCAGAGCAGCGCATGCGCGCTGCTAGGCGAGACCTAAAAAGGTACTGTTCAAGTGGACTAATGCGAAACAACAGCAGTATTTAGGGTGTGCTTCCTCCTCTTTGTTTAATATTTGTTGGAGTATTTGGTTATGTGGACAACATGACCTATGGATGGTTAAGCATCCTCAATTCCTCAGTTGAATCCAATATTGTTGCATGTGCAATGCTAGAAGCACTGTTGCTTATTTGTGTGTTTCCAATTTGTGGCAAAAACAAGTTATCAATGACAGTAAATTTTTTATTTATTTATAGGGGGCATAATTGTTGTATGATAGGGTAGTGTTTTGCATCCAGGATGGTACAACGACCAACACCCTTAGTGTCATAACAGTATTTTTAAATTGCACCGTTAAATCATGAATGGGTAAACAAGGCATGCAATGGGACATGTTAAATGAGGGTACACAAAGCCTAAGAAACTGCTAGAAGCCAGATATACTGGTGAAACCTCTGGCAGCAATGATCTCGCATCAATGAGCATAGGCACCTCTTCTGCTGAAAACTGAGTACTCATTGGCTGCTGCAGGCTGGGGCTCACCGTTCACAAGAGTTGGTCAGGTCTCCAGAGAGAAGCTTGGCAGCTTGGTGCAGAAATGATTGACTAGCGGAATATTCGGTTATGTTATGAACAGTCTACTCAATCTCCTGACATGTGTCTGGTTGTCCCACCCGCAGGCGTATGATGATGCGAGTGAGTGATCCTCATCATGGATGAGGAGTGGGGAGCCTGCAATGCTGCCGACCATACTGCGTGTGTGTGTCTGTCTGTCTGTCTTTATGTGTGTATATGCTCGTTTGTATATGTAGCCTGGCAACTGCTCTCTGCTTTTGCTCTGCTTATTCAGAGTGTGAGTAAAGCTTTCATAGCTTCTGCTGGACTTGCAATCCCTGAGTACAAATATGCTATGGACTCCATCCTTTAAGCAATCCCCCACTGTAAAGAGATGTTTGAGCTTAGACTTCAGACCGCAAACCTCTCCCAGATCTCACTAGCATAGGCTTCGGATAGCAACGTTTTCCCATAGGTTATAAGTATTGTGCAGAGTTGAACATTTGACAGCAAAGCTACCTGCCAGATTATTGCTATTTTACAGTTTTATGCATATGCCAGAGTAGCTACAGGATCAGGTCTATGACAGAAGATCTATTCTACATATTGGAGAGATTGTAAAGGCTCCGATGTCTGACAGGAAAGCTACCTATTGCCATACACATGTTATAAAGGCTAATTACTCAAACAGCAGAGCTATCCCACAGGTTCAGATATCTTCTAGGCTAAGGCTTTAACTGCATGTCTCTCCATTAGGTTAGGCAGATTTTTCAGGCTCATGCATTGGACTAAAAATGTGATACAGACTAAAGTTTCTTATAGATGGAAATCTATCAAGTTACACAGTTCTCACAGACTGACTGGGTCTTCCAACAGAAAAGCTATCCCTCTTCTCACATAGCTCTTCTAGCCTCTGGCCTCTGGCAGCAGAGCTATACCTTACGTTGCAGGATTCTTAAATATTCAGACTTCAGATAACACAACCTTTTCTTAGGTTAAAAGATATTCTTGGCTCAGGCTTTACACTGCACAGCAATGCCCCAGTCACACAGAAGTTGCAGTCTAAAGTGTCCAACAAAAGAATCTCATCCGGGTCACATACATCATACAAGCTCAGCAGTGGCCTAACAAGATGGCCGAGTAGACATGTCTACCGGCGCTCCCACCAACAAATCCAGAATCTGTCATCATCCTGAAGTGCTTTACTGGGGAACCCCCCAACATGAGGATTCATGCATGGCTGGTCTCCCCTTGAGGCTGCGGGGAGTAAGAAGAGGCCATCTGGATTGAGGAAACTGGTCCCAGCGGAGTCACGGCCTCGAGGACCGCATCACCATTTCCTTCCCGGTAGAGCCAGGTAGAAGTGCCCCTTGTGAGTACCCTGGGGTGTGGACTCGGGCGCTGCGGGCCTGGTCGTCGCTGCTGGCGCTCCAATACGAAAATAGTATGACTGGCTGCCTGGGACCCCCCCAGGGCGGCTGCGAGTTGTGGTGAGGCGGAGTACACAGACCCGACCTTGTGGGAGCCGGAGCTGTGCGGCCAGCGAGCTGGTGTGCTGCAGCGGGCTCACTGCGAGGGAATGCAGCGTGGACCCTAAAGGGAGAAGGGGGACCCCGCTTGAGGCTGGCCCTGGAGTCTGAGGTGGCAGTGAGCGCGGCCCCCGGAGCCTCGTAAGGCTGGGGGGGGAAACGCCGAAGGCAGAGCTGTGGTGGCGGGCTGGTTGCTGCGAACCCATCTGTTTGCGGGGCCCATCTGCAGGGCCCGAGAAGCGAAGTGCCCGTGTCAGGGTGTGCCTGAAGGGGTGATTCGGAACGCCAGTGGGACCCTGCAGCGGGAGCTGCTGGTCTGAGCGGCACATTAGAAGGTTGGTGGGGCGGCCCGGCCTGTTGAGGGGCCTGGAGTGGCGGTGGGAGGTGAGGCCTGAGGTGGTGAAGAACTGCTGGACATCTGCTGGGTGCTGGGGAGCCTTGTAGGCAGCTGGACTCTGTGGGGTGTTTCTGGGCGGCCAGCCTCGGAGGTTGCTTCTGCACACTGCCCAAACAGACTATGCCAGGAGAAGAGTAGGGGCCGGGGGCCTCCAAAGTTGCTGGCCTGTAGGCGCAAGGAATGCAACGATTGCCCCCGGCTATGTTGAGGTGTGCCTGATCCCTGGGATTACCGATGTCCTGATTGGTGATACCGGGTGGACGCTTGATAAACCGAGATTGCAATAGAGGGCAGTGCCAGTGCCGTGAGAACCTTGAGTGGCTAGTGGTAAAGTGGAGTGGCATCCTTGCAGTCCTCACACAGGGGTGTTCCTGTCGGTCCTCTGGATTGCCTGAGGTGCACGCAGAGCTGATGATGAGGAAGGATAAGGGGCATCGGATGGCTCAGTCCAACAAAATATCTAATTACCTGCAGCCTGTGCCCCCGGGCCCTGGCCCAAGGGAGGTGGAGTTAGCTGAACGTGGCGGAGAGATGGCACGGACTGAGGAGGTGGGCCCTTCGTTGGTGGATTTGATAGCAGTGATCCAGTCTACCCGAGATGAAATGGTCAATAAAATAGACTCCGTTGCTGTTGAGATCAACCTATTGCGTTGCGATCTGCGAAAGGTGTCGTAGCGGGTGACCACTAATGAACACAACATAGATACCCTTCAGAAAGAGATCTGCATGCTCCGGGACATGGTTTTTTACTTTCAGAAGTGCATAGTGAGGCTTGATGACAGACAGGAGGACTCTGAGGGAAGATCACAGAGGAATAATCTGCGCTTTGTGGCCTTCCCGGAGCGGGCAGAGGAGCCGTCGGCTGAACTGTTCCTGGAGGATTGGATTGTCACCACTTTGGCCCCCAAAAGACTCTCCACATTTTTCAATATCGAGAGGGCCCATAGAGCTTTGGTACCCTTGCCCAAACCGGGTGCGCCTCTAAGGGCTATCATAGCCCGGCTTTTTAATTATCAAGATCGGGACGTCATCCTGCAAGCCACCCATACTAGAGGGATGCTGATGTACGAAGGCCACCCTATCTCAATCTACCCAGACTACACACAACGGGTACATGACCAGCGGAGGTCATTCCTTGAGGCGAAAAAACACCTCTGTGAACTCAACCTGAAATACAGCCTCCTCCTCCCGACGGAGTCGTCTGGATCATTGCTGTTGGGCAGGACCGTCCACGAACAAAAACGGACACACCTCGGGAAGGGTCGCAGCAAGGAAGGAAGTCCGGGGAGGATCCGGATCTGCCCGGATGGCACGCTGCAGGCATCAGGAATAGTGCCGGACTTGGCTGGGACATCCCAGGACCACATGCTTAATCGGAGCCCGTCCGAGAATGCCACTGGTCTGCTGTGAGACATGACCTGGGACATTCAACCAAACCTAGATGGTTCAGATAAGTGGGAGAATGGATGCTATTGAGGGCAGCGGGAGGGATAGACGAATATATTTGGTTGGGGGGAACGCATGGGGTACTTCTGAGGGGGATATCCCCCACTATGCCAAGGACCATGGTCGACCGGGAGCTCCCCCCACAGTGGTTGGTACCTGAGAGGGGGGCTAGAGGGCCACCTCGCACCCCTTGGTCTATCCAGCCGCTAGCGTAGCACTAACGTTTTCAGAGATTGTTTTACCACCTACCGGCAAGAGGAAGCTGGTGGTGCGGTTAGTGGTCTTTTCTAGTTAGGATTTGGGTGGGCAATGGGGCGGCACATGCAGCTCCCCAATCGCTCAGATGTTAGGGGGGAGGGGGCAACAGTACTGCCCATGGGGAGGGGGCGTTGGGGAATAAGCATGCGGTTCTTGTTCTAATGTGGTTTGGGATGTTTTTGATGCATAAGTGTTTGGGTGTCCTGACTGCATTACTGGAGAGATCCCATTGGGAACTACAACCACGTAAGGTAGAGGGGCTGAGCTGGAAGGGACTATCATTGCAATGTAACTCATGACTCCCCCAGTAGTTAAATTACTCACCTGGAATGTTCGCGGAACGGCGGCATTTGAAAAGCGTTACGGGGTGGCGATTGCCTGTTTGCAGGAGATGCATGTCTGGGGGGACTCGCTACCCTGCATATGGTGGAGATGGAGGGGGCAGCTTTACGCAACCTCATATTTGGGGTTCGCACGGGGGCTCTTACATGGATAGCTCCAGGGGTCCCCTTTCAATGCCTCCATCATGTGGCAGATCCCGAAGGGAGATATGTTGTACTGCATGCTCAGTTAGATGGGAGGGAAATTTGTATCATTAATGTTTATGCCCCAAACATTGACTGCCCTGCCTTCTTCCCTGAAGTGATTGTGAGGGCGGCCCCCTATTTGGGAGCCTCAATAGTACTGATGGGCAAAGTAAATTGTGTGTTGAATGGGTTGCTGGACAGGGAACCCCCGAGAGCATACTAAACCCCGCATGACAGAAACCTTGGGGGATCTCCTGCAGGGCCTGCAGCTGCGTGATGTGTGGAGAGACCGACACCCTACCCAGATACTGTTTTCATGTCATACCCTGGCGACCTTTAGCCGCTTGGATTATTGTTTCCTCTCATGTGAGCTCACCCTCGAGGTGAATGGGATTACTTATTTACCCAGATACCTCTCAGATCATTCGCCCATCCTGTTGAGTTTGGGGAGATCCCAGGAACGCCCTGCAATACCACTGTGGCGCATCCGCACGGAGGCGCTGTCCGACCAACGCTTCGCCGCCATGGTCTCAGATACCTTGCTGCGCTATTTTGAGAACAATTGGGGGTCTGCGTCGAGCCGCGCCCTTGAGTGGGATGCCATAAATGTGGTCCTCAGAGGGGTCTGTATAAGATGTCATATGGGGTGCGGCGCCAGCTGGAACAGGATATAAAAACCAAGGTGGAGATACTGGAAAAGCTAGAGGCGATACTTCCCACGGACCCTCGTGTCATGGGAGAATGCCGTGTCATCTGGGAGGGCCTTTTAGAAAACTGGTGCAGGCCAGAAAAATGTAATTACATGGCGTTCCGGCAGTGCCTACCTATGGAGGGGGACAGAACTGGGGCTTTACTGGCCCGACTGGTAAAACGGTAAATGCCCATGACAACCATAGTACAAATGCAAGACGGGAATGGAGGTATAGTGCATACACAAAGGGCAATACTCGAGGTCCTAGCTGCACATCTTGCAGGTTTGTATGAAAAACAATTGGTTCCACTGCGGGAGGTTATGCAGGACTTCTTGTCCTCAATAGCTCTACCTCGACTAGAGCCGGAAGCGGCTGCAGCGCTGGACGCTCCGATTACTAGAGAGGAAATACTGCCAGCCATTTGGTGTCTGAAACCAGCTAGAAGCCCGGTGAGTGATGGCCTACAGGTGAAATTTTATCAGCGGTATGCCCCCCAGTTAGTTGATTGACTCCTACAGGTCTACAAGGAGGCACTGCAGGATCACTCTTTGCCGGGGTCCATGCGGGAGGCCGTGGTGGCCATGGTGCCGAAACGGACAGAGACCCCCTGATGCCTGGCTCTTACAGGCCGATCTCACTCTTGAACTTAGATGTGAAAATTCTCAGTAGCCTCCTGGCGGCCCGCCTCCTCCCGTATTTACCCTGTCTCATTCACACAGACCAGTCCGAGTTTGTTCCGGGACGTAACACCATTCATAACGTGTGGCGCTTGGCGCATGTCGGGCATGCTCCATTCTTCATGGAGGAGGATTATGCCTTGGCCTTGCTCGACATAGAGCAAGCTTTCGACTCAGTGTCCTAGCCATATATTTGGATGACTCTGCCACATATCGGTGTGGGTTCCGAGTTCCTACGGTGGGTGAAATTGCTGTATACGTCCCCCGTGGCCAGAATAAGGATGAGAGGATTGATGTCTAACTCCTTTGCGCTGAACCAAGGCACTCATCAGGGTTGCTCCTTAACGCCACTCCTTTTTGCGTTAGCAATGGAGCCCTACGAGAAGGGATGGATGAATGGGGTATAACTATTGGGGAGACCAAACATGTGGTTTTTCTATATGCTGTGGTCTACCTTCGCCAACCGGCTCAGTCGGTGCAGGTCCTACTTTAGGTGCTGCAGAGGTTTGGGGAGGTGTCCGGGCTCCAGATAAACCCAGGGAAATCTAAACTGATCCCTTTATGGAGGTTGGCGGGGAAACCGGCAGACCAGTTAGCTAAACTGAGACTCCCTTGGGTGAGGGGCGGCACAAGATATCTGGGGATCGGACTGGTAATGTCGGCCCATACCTACTTGGACCTCAAGATTGGCAGAGTAGTGGAAGCGCTACGAGGTTCCCTACGATTCTGGAAGGAGCTGCCCTTATCGCTTATGGGTCACATAGCTCTCGCAAAAATGATTGTTTTACCCCGGTGTCTCTACCCTCTTCAACACTCTCTATATATGGTCCCCAGACGCTATTTCCGGACAAACTGTGGGTGGAGCTCCTATGGGGCACAAAGCGTAAACGGGTAAGTCTGCGAACCTTGCAGACAAAATGGGACCAAGGGGGTCCTGAGGTCCCATGTATAGAACTTTATTATATGGCTTCCCACCTGCAACACGCGGTGCATTGGCTAGACGACGACAACTGGGAAAAGAAACTTCTGGCAGGCACATATGGAACCTGCTCCCTGCCGGAACTCCTGATGCTTGGCTCCAGGGTTCCTGCCTCCGTTCTCTATATTATTCGACATGTAGCCGATGTCTGGGAATCCGCAGTACGACGGGTGGTGCGACATGCACCCTATGCCCCAGATATGCCATTATGGGTGGTAAAGCCATTCCATGTATTGCAGAATAAATGTCGGTATGGAGGTGGCGAGAGGGCGGGTGCCAGCTGATGGGTGACCTCTATGAGAGTGGACATTGCGTCAAGAGGGGGGAAGCTGAGGCCTCTTTTGCGTTAGGAGCGGGCCAATTCATACAGTATGAGAAGATCTTGAGGCTGGCTCGGGAGATCTGGCTGTCCTTTCCTGAGGAGCCCCCAAGTGATGCCAGACATGGCGCAGGGAAAGAAACTAGTGTCTCATCTATATAGGGCACTCAGGGGTGATGTCCCGGGTGGACTTCTTCCAGTGCACGAGAAATGGGAAGCAGTGCTTGAGGAACCATTAACGTACTGGGAATGGATTTGAGTTCATGAGGGAGTCCGGGAGGTGAGCTCTAATGCTCGATTTAAACGTATTCAGTACAATTTTATACATCAGTCATATCTTACCCCTCGGATGCTACATGTGCTCTATCCAGACCGCTTGGCAGCTTGTGCCCGATGTGGTACGATGGAGGCAGACTTCTTACACATGATATGGACGTGTCTTCCCTTTGCTCCATACTGGGAGACAATACTGACGCGCTTAAAAGATGCTGCGGGCTGGGTGATCCCCAGAGAGATTAGAACAGTAATTCTGGGACTTTTCCCTGCTCCCAAGAATAAGAAATTGAGTAGGAGGTTCATCCTGCTGGGCCTAGTTCTGGCAAAAAGATGGATCACGATTACGCCTCCACTTGCGAGGGTGTGGCTGAGAGATATATGCGAGTGGGAGACAGCTGAGATGGTTCGTATGAAACACGTCCGGCAGGATGAGAAACTCGATGATGACGTTCAGGCATGGGCAGCTATGCTATCAGAGTTGTGGAAATCACCTGACTCAAACGAACAAATTGGTGGGGATGGGATGCACCTGACTCTACGACTGCAGGAAATCAGGCAGTAAACAGCAGTGGAAACACAAGGAACTCCCAGGATGCTCATGAATAGATCCAACGGATGGATACACAAACCTGTTAAGCCCCAATTAAGGGGGATGGGGGGAGTTGGGAAGAGTTATAGTGTTCATTGTTGGCACAACCACTTCAAGGAAATGGATGTAGGGATGCACTATATGTATGGTGAAAAGGCGATCGAGATAAAAGGGAAGAAAATATATTCTGTTGCTAATGTATGACTATGCCTTGTAATTCCAATAAAATGATATATAAAAAAAATCATACAAGCTGAGCCAACTAATAGATGCTACAGGCTCAGATTGTGCAATTTCAAGTCTACCACAGGAGAGCTATCCATTAAGTGTTACATAAGAAAATACATTAGGTGCGTGGAAAAGGGTGTACTCTGTTATAAGTGTAGGTCTCAGGACTAGATTGTGAAATACCACCAGGGAAGTTTGGCTTGTAAAGTCTACAAAAGCCAGCAGCCATCCAACCAAGCCTCTGCCAAAGCACCCAGACCAACCGCAACAAACCTGCCTCAGTGGGCGATACATTTCATGTAGTTCTATGAAAGGGCATTCACATTTGAAATTAAGAACCTAGGGCATTAGAGGTATACTGGCCACTATCCTTGTTATAATGAAGGGACACTAAACCAAAAGTCAATAGTTATATTTTTAAATTGACAGAATACCTATTGGTTGAGGGCTCGAACAGAGAACAGGGAAACCACAGGGAGCATCTCTACCGGCTCCAGTCACACATAGAATAAATACCATCACACACAACACAGATGCAGCATTGCATGTTTCCCTCAGATGCAGAACAGCCACAGGGCAGGCATTAGAACAGCCACAGTGCAGGCACCAGCAGTGCATTCTGTGTGTAGCTGAGACAACAAAGGTGCATGTTTTCCTCAGATGCAAAACAACCCCAGTGCAGGCACTAGCAGTGCATTCTGTGTGTAGCCTAGACAGCAGATGTGCATGTTTCCTTCATTCACAGAACAGCCACAGTGCAGGCACCAGTAGTGCATTCTGTGCGTAGCCTAGACAGCAGAAGTGCGGAGCTGCCCGAGACAGCCGCCCCCCCCCCCCATCGCCTTGAGACCCTCAAGGGTGAGTAGTGCTCTCTACAAATCCCTGATTGATTGATTGATTGATTGATTGATGTTTCTCTCAGATGAAGCCTCCCATCACCTTTTTTGTGTGTTTCATGTACTGCCCTAAGTGGCATGGGTATGCCCAGATGTGGGCCCTGTGCTCACTGTGTCACTGGAAGCAAGCTGTACCCAACTGATGAGCCCACAACTAGGGCAAAACTGGTCCTGGGTTGCTTGTATTCTGGCTCAGGGAGGACCTGGCCTACCATTGTGGGCTGGACTGTTCTCATGAGGAGCAGGGCCAAGACTTATTTGCATATGGCTAAGCCCAAACTGAGGTGGCATGGTGAGCAAAAGAATGATGGATTGGAGCGCTACCCCGAGCTATTGCCAGTGGTTAGACTTATTGGAAGCAGACTCCCATCTCCTCTTGTGTTCCTCAGATGCAGAACAGCCACAGTGCAGGCACCAGCAGTGCATTCTGTCTATCGCCTAGACAGCAGAGGTGCAACTTTCCCTCATTCACAGAACAGTCACAGTGCAGGCACAAGCAGTGCATCCTGTGTGTAGCCTAGGCAGCATAGGTGCATGTTTCCCTCATATGCAGAACAGCCACAGTGCAGGTACCAGCAGTGCATTCGGTGTATAGGCGAGACATCATAGGTGCATGTTTCCTTCATCCATAGAACAGCCACAGTGCAGGCACCAGCTGCGCATTCTGTGTGTAGCCTAAACAGCAGAGGTGCTTTTTTCGCACATATGCAGAACAGCCACAGTGCAGGCACCAGCTATGCATTTTGGGTGAAGCCAAGTCAACATAGGTGCATGTTTCCCTCATACGCAGAACAGCCACAGTGAAGGTACCAGCAGTGCATTCTGTGTATAGCCTAGGCAGCATAGGTGCATGTTTCCCTCATACGCAGAACAGCCACAGTGCAGGTACCAACAGTGCATTCGGTGTATAGGCGAGACATCATTGGTGCATGTTTCCTTCATCCAAAGAACAGCCACAGTGCAGGCACCAGCAGTGCATTCTGTGTGTAGCCGAGACAGCAGAGGTGCATGTTTCCCTCAGATTCAGAACAGCCGCAGTGCATTCACCTGCAGTACATTTTGTGTGTAGCCTAGACAGCAGAGGTGCATGTTTCCCTTAGATTCAGAACAGCCGCAGTGCATTCACCTGCAGTGCATTTTGTGTGTAGCCTAGACAGCAGACGTGCATGTTTCTCTCAGATGCAGCCTCCCATCACCTTTTTGTGTGTTTCATGTACTGCCCTAAGTGGCATGGGTATGCCCAGATGTGGGCCCTATGCTCACTGTGTCACTGGAAGCAAGCTGCACCCAGCTGATGAGCCCACAACTAGGGCAAAACTGGTCCTGGGTTGCTTGTGTTCCGGTTAAGGGAGGACCTGGCTTAGCAGTTCGGGCTGGACTGTTCCCATGAGGAGCAGGGTCAAGACTGATTTGCATATGGTTAGGCCCAAACTGAGGTGCCATGGTGAGCAAAAGAACGATGGGTTGGAGTGCTACCCCGAGCTATTGCCAGTGGTTAGACTTATTGCAAGCAGCCTCCCATCACCCTTTGTGTTCCTCAGATGCAGAACAGCTACAGTGTAGGCACCAGCAGTGCATTCTGTGTAGCTGAGACAACATAGGTGCATTTCTCCCTCATCCACAGAACAGCCACAGTGCAGGCACCAGCAGTGCATTCTGTCTATCGCCTAGACAGCGGAGGTGCAACTTTCCCTCATTCACAGAACAGTCACAGTGCAGGCACAAACAGTGAATTCTGTGTGTAGCCAAGACAGCAGAGGTGCATGTTTCCCTCATTTACAGTGCAGGCCCCAGCAGTGCATTCCATGTGTAGCATAGTCAGCAGAGGTGCATGTTTCCTTCATACACAGAACAGACAATCATGTTTCCACTACACAATGAAAAGGCATACACAGGGACCCTCCATGTAAACACCCATTACAGAGAGACCATGCACAGCACAGCCGTCATCAGTGCAAGCTTCCTTCACAAAGAACATGTAGCAACAGTTCAGGTGTTTCTCTCACACAGATCAGCCAGTAGCAGTGTACAGCTTCCATCACACTCAAAACAGGCTGCAGGAGCACAAGCCTTGCTCACATTCAGAACACATCTAGGACAGATAATAGCCATGCAAGCTTCCACCAGACTCAGTGTAAGTCCAGCACAACTTGGTAGCACCATGAGACCGTTTGGTGTACGTGCGCTGTATAAATGCGTATAACAAAACTGCAGCCGCTAAGCAAGCCTTCCACAGTCGGACTGAAGATTCCTCGCCGGACTGGAGGTGTGTTTCTGTCTGTCCTTACAAGACGCAGATTATTAAATGCATGAACATGTAGAGTAAGACCAGTGCTCCTATCGGTGATTGCTGTTCAAGAAGCTTATATGATAGGAGAGGGCATCTTAAAGGAATATCCAATTTTACATCTCTTGTTACCCAGGCTCAGCCCGTGCAGGTAAGAGTGGTAGGGCCAGGTGTGGGGGGGATTTCAAAAGACAACAATGAGGAAAAATCAATTATTTATTTAATTTTCCCTCTTGGTCGTCTGTCGAATCCCCCCCCAATCTGGCCCCACCGCTCTTACCTGCACACGCCGCGGCTGGTGTTACCAATAAATTGTAGCACAAATGGCAATGACCATGATGTTGACATGGTAAGTATGCCTTCCCTACACTTGACTCCACATATATGCACTTTGACGCTATATATAGCATCAAGATACATAGAGGTGAAGGTAACCATAGTAAATTAGTGGCATATTTCATGTAGCTTTAATTTCCGGGTACATTGCTGGTGGAGGTGGGCAACGGTTTGAGTCACAGAGGGTGATGCTGAAGGAATATTTAAGCTTCTCCAGCCTCAGTGGACATAAGATGTGGTCACCCAGGAACACCTGAGTTGGGTGCGACCTTGCAGGGGCATACTGTTTCAAAGGCTTGGGCCAAAGTGGTGATGCGACCCTCGCAGTCAGGCTGACAGAGGAGAAAAAGCAAGGGAAGGCCTACGGTCACCACAACCTTGGAGGAAACAGATGAAAACAGGCCACATGGTAGGGAAGCACCTCAGGCATCCCACTAAACCTATAAGGTTTTCCACAGAGGTGCTTGAGATATGTGCCGCCCACCGCGCTGGGTCGCTCTTGAAAGAGGAAATGTTGAGAGGCAGAGAGCAAAGGTGGTCCTGATTCTGGGCTTGTGGGTTTGGCTAGGAAGCAGCAGTAGCATTCTGGACTTGGGGGCCTTTCAATACAGGAAGCAGATCTTTGTGCCAGGGCTCAAAGCAGCTGAGCCTTAATGGTTCATGCAAAGAGGGAGGGCAGTTCATCAGTACATAGGGCAGTCTACCTCCTTCCTTCCCATCTCTTTGCAATAGCAGGCTTTCTTCATTGGTCCTAGAGTCTGTCCCTGATTTTTATAGGATGGCAGCAAAATAGTTTTGGCACAACACAACCCTTTCCAGTCTTGAAAATATTGATTATACCATAAATATGATGATGACCCATCATCCTACAGTACATATTGTTATCCATGATACAGTTTATGGTTATCTTCTCCACCCATCTTTGAACTTTTATTGTTACAAACAACTGTACTTCCATTTGATAGAGTTTATCCGTTTTAATATAGTTTACACTTTCTTCCTTCTTCCTAGAGTCTGTCCCTGATTTTTATGGGATGGCAGCACAAGAGGTTTGCCCCATCACAACCGTTTGCCTTGGTCTGTGGCACATGGCTTCCCTGAAGTGAAATGGAGAATTAATATTGTGACTAAAATGGGGCATCTTGCATCCAAAGTCAGTGGCATTGGCACAAGACCAACCAGCCACTCAAGTTGTGTACAGCACTCGATAGTTTGCAGGAAAACAAATGCAATGCATTTTTGTTGTACAGTCCGTTGTCATGGTAACCAGGCATCCATGATATGCTTCGTCACATAGGGCCAGATGTATCAAAGGGTTTTACCCATTCTGTGTCTATGGGAATATGTGTTCATACATATGGCCCATAATCTTTAGATAGGGCCAACAACGCATGATATTTCCTGTGGATGTATAGTCAGACAGACAGGTCTCAGCCGATCAAAGGCTTGTTGAAGCTGCAGATCATTTTCCTGAGCTGAACACAGGATATGGTGGTTGGGGGCGTTGCTAAATAATGTGGAACCCTTCTTCGGGGCTCGTAATACAAGTCAGTGTGGGAGAGAAATACTAGGTATAACAAACCTGATGGAATAAGGAGGAGCCACATGTACTCTACGCCAGAGACATACAACCATATAGGCTTTGCTTGAAAATTTTGGCTCTGTAATATAAATATGAATTATGTAAAAGAACAGCAGTGCTGCCAACTACTGTCCTAATCACATGCTTCCCAATCACATCCTGTTGCTGTAACCTGGTTTCTGCCAGACAACACACACACAAAAAGTTCTCCACCCTATGCTTGACATACTATTACTATAATTAAATGTTCCTTGGAGATGACCTTGCACTTTATTAGATACATAAAATAAAATAAATTAATAGTTTGAGAGCATTATTTTCTTGAACATGCCTCCAAAAATCAATGCAGGGTGGTTGAGGAACCACTGACAGTCGGAGGACTTTGATATAATTTGTCCGATGAGGAGTAAATATATACGCATTAAAGATACATCTTGGTTTTAGCGTGGTTTATGGGTCAAATAGGCTTCTAGAATTCCAAGATATGGGTTAAATCTAATACTTCTCACAGCTTGAGATCTTATTTTTGTTGGCCTTTTTATGGTTTACATGACTGTGTTCAAGAGGTCAGTGTATGGTGTTAGAAGGCCCGGGAAGGCTACTTAAGTCAGCAGTCATCCTTGAAATAAAACAAGAAGTGATATATCCGGATTCCTTCCTCTCTCTCACCTTCCAACACTACACTGAAGCTGACGCTACAGTGGTAGAAGTGGAGAAAACCAACCGCACTTCTCAAACAGAAGTTGCCAAATTTTCAACAAAATGATCACAGGAAATGACAGCCATAGTAGATGGTGCTACATCAGACTGCACTCTGCTACCAAAGGAGTGTGTCGAGAGTGATAACTTCAGACCTCAATGTTTATAGTGGCCTTCAATCTAAATCAACATTTAGCTCAGCACTACCTAGGGATTACAACATTGATGTTTTTTACAAACTAGTGACAAATGACCTCTGTAGCTTGGAGGGTCACTGTAGTTAACATCCCCGACACTTTGAGAACTTAAATCCTAAGAAATGTATAGCCCTAGGGTCACTAATGAAGAGTGCAATATCATGAGCAAAGAGACTAATAAAGGAGGCAACGTAGTAATTATGAACAGGGCTGACTAAATCAAGGAGATCAACAGACAAATTGAGGACTCACTTGCATATACAGCCTTACAGAATAACCTTATTCCCAATATAGCAAAAACTACACATTGGAGTGACTAATCTATATGAAGTATAGATATCTTAACCAACCTTTCCCCACTTTTCCCTGCAAATACATTCGTCCTAAAAAACATAAATGAGGGAGGCGGCCTGACAGGTTGGTGGGGAGGTACCCCGGCACAACTAAGTACCATCTCTGCCAAGCTCTAAATCAGGGCCTATGGCTACTCGAACAATCATGCCTCCTACATCTTTTAATCTTTTTCGATATCATCACTTCCTTCTAGGTCTGATTATGGCATACGTTGTCTGAAGAATCATACCAGATTATGGCCGTATTGGTCGCTGTGACTTCTTAATGATCACACTAACAGTACAGTGTTCCTTCTCTAACTGCTCATTTAATTGATTGCTCATTATTTTACACCTTGTAAACCCTCAACTATATTCACAAACTACACCTGTCTGCCTAGTTTGTTTTATTTTTATGATTCTTTTTCATATTTTCATTTCCCACATCCCCATTCTTAGTACGTATATCACAATCCTCCATGATAATTATTTTTCCAACATGCGCTAGAGTTTTCTCCTTACACACGCGCATATCCTCTTTCTACTTTTTCTAACATAAATGGCGGACATGTTCACAGCCACACGTTGATGCCATTGCTACTTATACCGAGACTGTTCATCGGAATGGCCATACAAAACAGGTGAGTTCCCATACTTGTCTTGCACATATGAAATCTGATATATTTGTAATCATGTAATTTTCTTACCCTGTTCAACCTACCATTGTGAAACATAGGGTGCATTTCTTCAAGATCAAGGTTGACATGATGGGAAGATCTGAAGTGGACATTTGTGCCCAACAACTGAGTCCCTGGATTTGAATTAGAGAGAGCTCGGTCATATTTCACCTGGGACGTACCATCTCTTCAGTATATCACGCTTTGATATACATGGACTGTGACAAAGTATCACAAAAAGTACAGCCACATAGATCTTACAAAACCAAGCCATGGGACCAGGCTTTAGAGTTATCAGTTGCGTGAAGTATTGGCTTGCAGGACATTCACTGGCCAAAGACCTCACCAGACTTCAGCAGGTACTGGCACTGACATAGATCATTCAATGACTCACCCATCAGAACGGGCCATGAATATGGTGAGCATGGGAGGCTTTGAGTTAGATAGCGTCACCAATCAGCCCCTTGATTTGCCTGAGGTTGGTGAATAGGAGCAGATGCCTCTATTAGGTAATGTCCCACAAAATGGGCTGTGCATGAAAGAGGAGATTAAGCTTCGCCTAACCTGTGACTCAATTACAGAGTGCCCACCTTTGGAGCAATCTGGTTCCAAACATTTTATGGTGTTAGTTCCTCTGAGTGGGATGATTTCTGTCCACACAGTAAACTCCTGTTGGGCCTTCCTTAGTGCCTGATTTATTGCTCTGGCCTCAAGAGTGCAATGCATGTAACAGATTATGCCAATGGGTATCTTGTTGTTGTTTGCAGGACTTTATCTACCCGAGTAGCTTAATTTATCTACTTCATATTCACTGCTTTAGCTAATTCTATTTCCTCTATTAATCACACCTGGTCTTCAGTCTTCTTAAAATGTAGACACTGCATGTGGTGTGGTGGGCCTTTAATATCTGCCTGGTTGTCCACATAGGGTAGAACTGAATCAAATCTAAAATTGTACCCTTTCATCTAGAACGGTCATTTTGCAAAACTCACCAAAAAGCAAGTGACAGATGCGTAGATTGGTAAAATTAGCATTTTGTAATTTGTCACCGACTTAAAAGGCTCTCCAGACACATAAAGGGGGAAATACCAGGGTCCCACACAGATGGCTATCTCTTCTCTCATGATTTGTGGTTTCCATTGTTCAGTTGTCACCCCGGTATGAATGACGGCTTTCATGGGGTAACGATTCCCTTCACTTATCAGCTTGAGTCAGGAGTGCTCCAAGGCTGCAGGAACTTGCATCCACCACCAGCTCACTGCTTAGATTGGAATCATAGTTTAAATGGGAATTGTTTTCAGTAGTAGAGCATCAGTGCGATCTGAAATCCTATCTGCAACTTTGTAGTACTGCTCCATTCAATAGTGTTTAATAGTACTCACACATTGGTTCATTTATGGTTCTTTAGTTTGGGCAGAATCCCTGACAGCTGTTGACCAACTATATGATGTGCTTAACTTCTATGGCAATTTGGGCAGTGGTGGTGGCCTTGATTGCCTCTACTTTCAAATGCTGACCCTACTTTTTCTTAGAATATGTAATGGAAGAACTCTAGACTGGGCCTCAAAATGTATCGTTCAAATGTGTGATCACTGAAATGCAGCCTCTCCAGTGAGTGCAACAGTAGGGAAAGTATTGGATAGCGGAGGTGTAAAAATTACTATTCCCACTCCAGAGAGTGCAACAGTAGGGAAAGTGTTGGATAGCGTAGGGGTAAAAATTACTATTCCCGCTCCAGTGAGTGCAACAGTAGGAAAAGTGTTGGATAGCAGAGGGTTAAAATTCATATTTCCCAAAAATTAAAATTTAAATAAAAAAGAAACAAAATAGCAACTACAGTACAAAAATTGTTAATAACACAAAAATAAAAAACATATAAAAATATAAAAAATTACAAAAGATAGAAAAATAATTTAATGTTAAAAAATACTAAAAATTAACTGCAAACATTAATTTATAAAAGTTTAAAAACAACATTTTACAAACAAATAACTATCTTTAATATAAATTAATTATAATCAAAAATATATTTATTAATGATTTTTAAATAAATTACTTCACACCATATTCCCCTATAAACGCGCAAACAACTCCTACATATTTGACACAATTAACATATTTACCAATTAATTATTTATAAATAACAAACAATTAATAATTAAATAATAATAAATGAATTACCACAAACACCATAAAATCGAAATATAAAATAAATACTAATAAATAAAAATTATTAATTACTTTATTCTAATTAAATTACTTCACACCCTATTCCCCTATAAACCTACAACCCGCTTAAAAAAACAAAAAAATTAACATAATTATCAATTAAATAATTAATAAAAATTAATACCCAATTAATAATTAATTAATAAAAAATTATTTTTAAATACTAATAAATAAAAAATAATAATTACTTTATTATAATTAAATTACTTCCCACCCTATTCCCCTATAAACGCACAACCCGCTCCTAAAAAAAATAACACAATTAACATAATTATCAATTAATTAATTAATAAAAAGTAATAACCAATTAATAATTAATTAATAATAAATTAATTATACATACTAATAAATAAAAAATTATAATTACTTTATTATAATTAAATTACTTCCCACCCTATTCCCCTATAAACCCACAACCCGCTCCTAAAAAACAATAACACAATTAATATAAATATCAATTAAATAATTAAATTTGATAACCAATTAAAAATTAATTAATAATCAATTAATTATAAATACTAATAAATAAAAATTATTAATTACTCTATTATAATTAAATTACTTCCCACCCTATTCCCCTATAAACCCACAACCCGCTACAGAACTAAAATACGCACAAATTAATTAACATAAAATTAATTACTTATAAAAATTTCACACATACATTTAAAAAAAACTATACTTATACAAAAAAATTACATCACATACTTTTAACACATACTAAAATACAGAACAGTTATATAAATATCGATATTATTAACAACAATATTTTTACTAATGATATTACTGACTTCGGTATTAAAGAAAACAATATTTCTTACCTTCAAGTCGATATTCTGGTCAACGATATTCTTGCAGTCGATATTGTGCCACTTCGATATTAACAACTCGATATTGTGGCACTTCGATAGTCCAACATCGATATTCTGTCTGTGCACCATAATCTGTCTCTTACACAAAGAGGGTAAAGACCCTACCTCTTGTAAAATTTATCGGCCAATTTCCCTAGTTAATAATGGATTATAAAATCTTTGCAAACATTTTGGCCTTACGTTTAGATTCCTTTTTACCTAAACTTATTGAGAAGGAGCAACCCGGTTTCATTAAACATAGACTGACATCCAACAATGCTAAATTGTTTTTTAACATTTTAAGTAGAGCCTCCCATTTATCCTATCCATTAGAGGCAATCACAATCGACGCTGAAAAAGCCCTTGATAGATTGCTTTGTGATTTTATGCTTCAGTCTTTACATTGGCTTGGTTTTGAACCTAAAATAATTCCCTTAATTCCTTACTGTTGCAGTTGGGTTCCACTCCGAACACCTGGATTTTTTGCTTTTTGGATCACCGAGTTTTGAACTTTTTATTGTGGATGAGTTTCACTACATGTGCCTCACCCATGGTAATCACATGGCAAATGGACTGCGAGCGTTCACTGCCTATGCCCGCCTTATAAGATAAGCCCACTGAGAAGCTGCTAGTTTAAGGGGCACCTGGATGGCTACATGTGAACACGTATGTACATGCATGTGCACACGTGTGAGGGCTGAACGTGTGAAACTACTGTTGTGCGCAGCCCGGTAACTGCGCACAGGTAGCCTAGCACAGAGGGGACTCTGCAGGATTAAATATTGCCCTGGGGTAGGCCTTAGAATGTTAGTGTACACTCATAGGGAAAGTCAGTGTGATTCACTGTATTGTCTGTAGTGACACTTTATTATACACATAGGGTGGAAACGACCTTAGAGTGCAGTTTTGCTTCACTTTGACCTACGAAGTCCAGTGACATAGCAAAATGGGGTGGAGGAAAACAAATCTGAGAGTTCCAAGAGAATATCTGTACAACCTATGGGTCATCCAGAATTGTCTTATTTCTCTGGCGTAGCACAGCATCAGAGCCCAGGCCTTTTTTCACCCTGCTGTATTAAGTTAATTACATTTCTCTTCAGCAGCAGGAACAAAGGATGCCCCATACGAAAGGAGTAATTAACAGTGCTTCCCTCAGGAGGGAAGGGTGTGGATAGGAAATCTGCATTTGTTAACTACCTGTCACACTGCACCAGGGCTGGGGATAGCCCAGGCCCACAAAGCAAAGGAAAAAGCCCAAACAACTGGAGCCAACACAGGAGGGGGCGCCTCTGGACATTTGGTGGAAAAGGCCCTGGCAGTGATGCAAGCGATATGACCAGTGCAGATATGACCAGTGTATATAAGCCAGGAGCAGATATGACCAGTGATTCCTGGATGACACCATCTTGAACTATCCCAGCATGCTGTGCAGGAGGGTTGGGACAGGGGTGGACAGGTGACATGTCACCCTAGAAATGGCCAGGGGTGCCTGGCTTCTAGAACCTTCCACCCCCCCTTTCAAAACTCTTGCTCTAGGGAAAGACTCTCTCTTGGTTGGTGTTTTTGTGCTCTTCACTACTGGGTCCTGGGACTGCGACAGCCATGAACAATTGGAGGGTGGAACCTCCTGATCTCCAAAAATGACTAAGGACACTGCCTCAATTGACCCCAGGACCAGTGGGTCTCCCCAAGGGCCAGTGAGGTTGGCCCCCTTACACCCACTGAGGACCAGTTGGGGGAAACCCTGGACTTCTGAGCCCAGAGACAAAGACAAGGAGGAGGGCTGGTGCAGGGAGACAGGAGAACCAGCTTCCAGTAGATTACACCAGTTTTAAGGTGAGAAGGTCTGCTGAAACTGCTTCTGGTGGCTAGAGCTTGCCATCAGGAGTGAAGAGTAAAATGAGCCCAAGATCATCCAATCAGCCCAACGGGGCCGGAGCTATGATATTTTCAAGATCAGCGACCTTTGAACTTTCTTTCAACAATGGAGCACATGAGACTCTGCCGCCCCGTCACTAATGACCCCTGGGGTTAGCCAGGGCTTGGGAGATGGCATAAGATGGATTCCATAATTTTGTATTGGGAGGGACGTGTGTGGGGTCCCTTCCCAACTCTCCATTAGCCCAGGGACCCCATCCCCCAGGCCGTATATGCATAAAGGAGGCCGGGACCCAATCCCCGACCCTGAAAGACCAGGAGACAGGGGGAGTGCTGTCGCACCTGCCCCCACCAGTGAGGATGTGCTCGTCCCTGCCCCATGCTTGTGTCTGGGGGGGCGAGGCAGCCACCAAGCAGCACCACCCTGCCTGCATGGGGCTGGCAGGGGAGAACAGAGCTGCCAGCTCCTGTGGCAGCAAGAAGAGAGGCTGCTCCATGGGACCTGGCAGGGCAGCCAGGGGTGGGTTCCCTGGGCTGCCCCCTACATGGAACACTCAGTGGGTGCCTGGGAGAGACCAAGTACCCCAGGATTAAGAAAAAAAACATAAAGCAAGGAAAAGAGGAATGTTGCCCCGCAGTAGGGTAAACAAACTTTGGGGTATATTCAGAAGAACATGCGCTAAACATCTCCAAAAAATCTTAACGCAACTTCACACATGGCAGTCTCTCGCGGGAAAATAACCCCGTGTTAACATAGAATTCACAACACGGTGGTACCATGCGATAGCCTCCCGAAACCGCGGCCAATGTCCGCGATATAACCACCGCGACGGCGATAAAAACACAAACCCCAACGCGTAAAAAGACGCGAATGGCCCAAACGCGATAAGAAAACAGTGATAACCAGCGAGAGGCCAGCAATACCCACGCGTAATGCGGGAAAAAGCACAAGAACAGCATACGGAAAATGCCACTAAAAAGGAAATCAACAGCGGAGTACCACGGATGCACCCTGACCCACTGCAGAGGACAACATGAACCCCACAATCCCCACGGAGGAACACCCATGAATCCAGGGCCTGTGGAAGGGCAATGAGAAGAGGAAGAGGAAGACGGGGTACAGTCTGCAGGAATACACGATTATCGTCCCGGATGAGATAGGACACCACCACCAACTGTACGTCACCTCCAACGTGTCATTGGCAACAAAGAGGCAAAGATGGCACACCATCTCGGACCATGTGAATGCTGTTGCAGCGCCGAGGAGGACAATGGAAGAGGACAAGAGGCGCTGGATTGATGTGAATGGCAAAACCAATCAGAAACTCGCTGCCAACACGAAAGCAGCAACGCACTTCGGAGGAGGGGGGTCAGCAGAACACCAGGAGCTGAATGACATGGAGAAGATGGTGGCCACAGTCACCAGTCGGGAGACGGTGACAGGAGTTGGGGATCCGGACACTGCCCAACATGACCCGACACTACATCAACAGGGTGCGTACCGACCAGGGAGTGGAGGGACGGGGGAGATGGGCACAATGGCACACATGCACAATTAAGCAGAGCACACTGCACACCCACAATGACTCAGGATCATGTCCCTGATCCCACGGGTACACTGCAGCACACACACAAACACCAAGTAGTCCCACGTACACCATGTGCCCAAAGGGGCACCCACCCAACACATCAACAATCACACAACCAACACATGCACACGTGTGAAACACAGCAAACATGCATATATGTCAGCCACACTGACAATGCAAGAGACACCACATGACGAGTAGCATGGCTGCAGTCCAATCATCATGACTATGTACACGGCACGACACTGAGGTGGCTGAGTGCGGACCACAACCGGAAAGAAGCAGGTCACACTCGGACACAACCACCTGCACAAACAACCCCTGACGTCAACGACACATCTGCGGACAAACCATGCCCAAGAGTCACAACTCGACAAAGAGCACAAGTTACCCAAGTCTGCAACATCTCAGCACTGTGGAAGCACAGAACTGAAAGGCACACCGCATGAAAGGGATAAGTGGCAGCCAAATCAGAGCCGCAGGAACGACTCACCCACCGTGCAGCATACGCACATAAGAATAAGTGCACCTCGACATTGACAACATCCTGGTACAAACAGCAACACCTCCACACCAGAACACAGGACACAACTGGTGCCGCATATGTGCACAACATGGCCAATCACATCTGGCACAGCAGGAAACTGTGACATGACAATGTACAAGTACAACCTGTAACCTGCAAATATTTTTTATTCACACATGCTGTGCTTGTGGAAATTTTGAACCGTCCCATGATTGCCAGGGACGGCCACAATGTGACGTGCTCATGAGAAGAAATTGGCAATGAGGGTGTTCCTACGGGCCATTCCTGCCGCAGCTGCAGTGGGATGTGAGCCACCTGCCCCATCGTCCTCATCATCGTCCGGTACTTCTGGAACTTGGATCCATGGGGCATTGGTGCGTACACAGATGTTGTGCAACACACAACATGCAACGATCATCTTGCACACGATGTCTGGGCTGTACAGGAGCCTTCCACCTGTGACGTCCAGGCACCTGAAACGTGACTTCAACACGCCAAATGTGCGTTCCACGATGCCCCTGGTGCGTATGTGGGCCGCATTGTACTGCCTCTGGACGGGTGTGTTCGGGTCTCGGAGGGGTGTCATCATCCAAGGGCAGAGTGCATATCCTTGGTCACCTGTGACAGTGCAGAGAGGAAAGAGTCAAGACTTGGTTCGGCATGATGTGTTGGCAGGCCCACTAGGCCAGTGACGCCTGTGCTGGCTGTGTGTGTGGTGAGTGTAAGCCAGCCCTCAGGGAGTAGCTGGTGCTGGCAACAACTTCAACAGTCATCAGGCACTCAGGAATGCAATGTTCGAACAGCAAGGGAGCATGACTTGAGTTGCACAGGGTTAGTGGCCCCGGATGCACAGCGGCCGACACGGGCCTACCTCCACGGGACGCTGACTTGCGGGAGACTGGGGTAGGGTCATGAGGGCAGAGCAGGGTCTCGAATGTATCAAAGGTGGTCTTCGCAGAGTGTCTTGGGGGAGAGTGGGAGAGTGGGAGGTGTACCCCCAGGGCATGATGCAGAGGGCACATACCACCTGTGTCCGGCAACATGGCGGATATGAATGCCACAGACTCATGCCAAACACCAAGTCCGTACCTGCCCGTTGCTGATGACAACCCCCAGGCCACAGGCTCATACACCAACAATGTTCTGCCGGAGGCTGACGGTGACTCACGGCGCACAGGGTTAGTGGCACCAGGTCAGTCCTTGCTACTGGTTGACCTCCTCCGTAACGGTGATCCGTGTTTCCACCGGACTGAAACGCATCTTTCTCTCACTCCTCTCCCTGCGTTCACTGGCATGAACTCTGCCATTGATTATGAAGACTCAGTTCTAGATGTGGGACATACTGGACTGCAGTGTGGGCCGGCTGCAGCGGTGGAGTATGTCAACGAATGAGGACTCCTGGGGGCCTGTGTCACGGAGGACAGCGATGGTCTGAGGAGGCTGCCAAGGTCGCGGGCATGGGTCTTGGAGCTAGCACCGGCACATGGTGGGCCCTCTTTGACACACTACGGTGTCGGCAGGTGAGCAGTGCGGCCTTGGAGCGCTGGGGCTGGCAAGCCGGGTCTGGGTATCAGTGGCCTGGGGTGCAGCAGGCGCACAGGCTCGCAGGCCCCGCTGCTCACGGCGTCGGCCTCGTGGCGGGCTGAGAGGCGCCGCCCTGGCAGTGACGTTGGCCATTCCGGGAGAGCACCACGCTCAGCGCCACAGTGTTTTTATCCACACCCCTGCGCAGGCCTGGCGTAAGCCGGGCCAACCCACTACGCTCACGCACACAGGGGTGGACGCAGCGAGTTACATTTCCGTGATCTAACCCACAGCCTGGGGTGACATGGTTGCGTCCACTGTTCACTGCTCTCCAGACACCAGCAGTTAATGTCTGCATGGACATGTCTGTGGTTTGCATACCCAGGTCTGTCCAGCACATTCACGCCACACTTGTCGTTGTGTACATTCCCATTCATGGGTCACTTGCATCCTTCGCACATGCCTGCTTTCCGCCTCTCCACACGTTCAGCTGTTGTGTGGCTGTGGTGCCATGATATAGCTGGCTTGTGTACATGGGAAGCCCAGGATCCCAATGGAGTTGTGTTGTCGTGTCTAGTAGGTGGGCATGTTGATTGACATGTTGTATGTGGTTTGGTCACCTGTGCATTCCCACAGTTGTGCGTTGTGTGATAGTGGGTTTGATGTGTGTGGTGTGTTGATTTGGTACTTACCAACGAGCAGTCCAGTTCCATAGGTGCCATCCTGGAAGCGCTGGTTGATGATGGACTGTCGGAAGATGTAGGAATCGTGCACACTGCCTGGGAAGTTTGCGACGACATTGGTGAACATTCCCTGGTGGTCCACTATTGCCGGCACATTGATGGAATGCGTGTGCTTTCTGTTGCGGTAGATGTGTGCAGTGTCGGCAGGGGGCACAAGTGGGACATGTGTGCAGTCAATTGCCCCCAACACGTTTGGGAATCCAGCTATGGCGTAGAAGCCTTGCTTGGTCTCCAGCTGTTCCTGCGCAGTGTGGGGGAAGTGAAGGTACTGGGGTATGAAGCTGATGATGGCATCCAGGACAGGTGTGAGGAACTTGGATAGGGCTGGCTGTGAGACTCCTCCGACTCTGGCCATTGTTGGTTGGAAGGTACCAGAGGCCAACATGTGCAGCACAGCCAGCAGCTTTGTCTGCGGAGGGATGTTGTCCGCTGTGTTGGGACCGTCAGCCTGTGGCCGATGTGGGTCATGATGCGGAGGATGGTTGTCCTTTTGAGCCTGTAGTGGGCAATGACTTCCTCTGGCGTTAGGTCTGTGAGACTGGTGTGTTTTCGGTAGGTCCGCTGTCTTACTCTGCGCTGCCTCTGTGGTGGTCCGTGGGGGGGTGCCGGTCCGGGTCCTGGGGGTGGTGGCGGTGGGTGTTGTGGCCCTGTTGGGGCTCCAAGCTGCATGATGAGTAGCTCCATGGCATCGGTTGTTCTTCGGGTGTGGCTGTGTATGGGGCTCCGTTGCCTACTGCAGGTAGTCGTCCTGCTTAACACCAGCAAGAGGCAGGTGTTAAATACCTGCTGCTACCGCGGCTTATCGCGTGGTTTTGACTCGCATCGCGGATCTGGCAGTTTGTTGTGAAAGTGGTGTAGTGGTGTTTTCGTGTGTTTTTGCACGGGAACGCCCACTCTGCATCTCATTAGGGTTAGTTGGTGGTGTGACCCGTGGGGATAAAATTTGCGGCAGTTATCGCGGGAATACCGGCGATGTCTGCAGTTTGCACCCGCTTGTGAATGGGGCGTTAAATCTATCTCCACTTTTGATGCGTTAAGGTGGCGATAACTCGGCGATAAGTCCTTGTGAATATGCCCCCTTGTCTCTCCCCAGCTCAGCAGGAAAGCCTCTCATTCAATATTCACTGCCCCAAGGCTGGAGCGCCCCATAATGCCCTGCGGGGCTTGCTAATTTGAATATTCTTCTTACCTTGTGGTGGCCACAGGATGTCAGGGGCACCACCAACAAATGTAAAAATTGTGTGGAGCTGTAGAAGTGACAGAAGCCCCCTCTGAATCAAACTTTACACAACTGACCCGATGTTTGCAGTGTCAAACAAACCATGACCCTTTAAGATTGTCACTCAATTTTAGCACTCCCAAAGCTGGAGCTTCTGCTTTATAGCCAGGAGTGCAGTGCCCTCTAGGGCATTGTTTTATACCTACATTTAATATGGCCTGAAGGTGTATAAGAAGGAACATGGTGTACAGCGCCTTCTACGACCTGAATCTCTGGTTGCAAATTGTGATCGGAAAGTGATGCTCTCTAGAGGCTTTTTTTAATGATTGCATTCTATCTGACTTGAAAGCAGTGTTGCCAGATTGGGCTATTTCCCGCACAAATGGGCGACATTTTTCCCATTTGTGCGGGAAATAACTCTCCCGGCGGGGGGCAGAAACTTGGGCTTTAATTGGCCCTGTGTGCGCACAATCTTGGAGCGGGCGGCGCAGCCAATCAAACTCCTGCAGAGCTCCCGGATTCCGCAGAGCAGGGCCGTCAATCTTTCATAGCGCGAAAGCGCTACCTATAACGGCCCTGCTAAATGCTTCTGGCCTGCCCCAGAGTGACTGGACCAATGTGGTCTCTAGGGGCAGGCCTTGATTGTTAAGATTTCCGCTTGGTAATTGCGGGCGCGCGCCGAACTCTGAGTGCTGTGGAGCTGAGAGGAGGAGTCAGGAGTGGCAAGGACTGGTTGGCCGATCGTGCAGCCTGCTTCTGTTGCGGTGGTTCTTTAGGTGCCAGTTTTTTATGGTAGGATTCATTTAGTGGTCGAAATGTCCACTTTTCCTGCTCTGCCGCTGTCAGCAGCCCCCTCTCTTTCGGTAACCGTGCTTCAGTAAACGTCTCTCACCGTCTGTTTCTTCTACTTTCCTTCATTCGTTCCCTTGTGAAATGGATCCAAAAAAGAAAGAAACACTTTTGTTGGAAGTGTTTCTGACATTTTTCTGTTCTAAAGTGCAGCCTCCGGACGGAGAGAAAAAACAGGTTCAAAATACGAAAAATAAATAACTAAAGCATTACAGAGCATTCACAAAGTGGCCAGATTGGTTTTATTAACACCCTAACACAGTAGTGCCACTTTACAGAGTTTGCCAGCGAAGCGCTACTTTTGTTTTCTCCTCTTTCTTTGAACAGCATTGTATTCCCCGGGTGGGGAAGTGCACCATTCCTGGAGGTACTGCAATACCTGGTTGATGGGTGGAGTGGAAACCGATTAATGTGATCCTTATCCGCTTTTTTCCTTATTTTAGTTTATAAAATGCGTACCACGGCTCTGTGTTCAGCGATGTAGTCTTTTTAAACCATACTGCTCACGGTTCATAAGGATATAAGCAATGGACAGTGATACTGGTCCCTCCCGGGATCTGTAGTGGTGCTTAAAGTTTCAGGCAAAAACACTCTTGATTTCTGAATAATGAGTGTAAAAGTGTTAAGGTAACCATGTTGTTCTACTTACATTTTACATGCTTTACTTAATCTTGCATTCCATATGAGGGTTTGCTTTTTCCAGGAAGTTACTTTTTTTTTCAGGCAGCTTATTACTCTTGTGCATGAATTGAATTGAGTCAAATCCAGGTGTATATAGCAGGGCACAATTGGGTTGTAACTGAAGGCAGTGCGATTGTCTCTCAGTGGGACAGTATGGTGTTCATTGGGGGAAATGATGTGGCACTACGCCAGAGCTACCGAATTTGGTACTGGGGAACCAGGTTCAGCCTTCATGAACAGTCCACCAGATCACTCTCCTGAGGGAGCACATTCCCATGCTAGACCTAAGAAGGCCTTGCAAGACCTTAGAAGCCCAGGTGTCTTACCACCTTGAGGGCCTGTCCACCACAATCGATACTGAAGTTCACCTCCAGTCTTCTTGCAGGCAGGCCTACAAAGCAGCACACCCTAGAGCAACAGTGACTCAGTCACTGAGGTCACAGGACCCTTGAGGCCAGTCCGCCTCACCCATTGATACCTCCATTGGCCTTGTTTTAGGAGGAGTAGTGCAACTCACCAGGGATCGGCAATGCAGGATTTGCACGCACACCAAACTAAGGGGCATATTGACAAGGGAATGGCGAAGCGTGGCATTAAGCAAACATTGCTAATGCCACACTCCGCCATTCTGAAAATGCAGGGATGCGCCGTATTTACAATGGTACGGCACATCCCTGCGTTTTCCCTAGCACTGGCGCTAAACTCAGCTGCCTAGCGCCAATGCAGGCACCCTGGCACCATAGTACAAGGGTGCTAGCGTGGAGGGAATGATTGTTTATGTGCAGGAAGGTTTCCCTTCCTGCACATAAACAATCCAGAATGGCGAATTGTAACTTCTATGTGTCCTGCATTGTGCAGCACACATAGAAGTTGCAAATCATCTGTTTTTAAACGATTGTTTATGAAAGGGACACCTTCCTGCACATGAACAATCATTCATAGCAATTTGCTGTTTTTATGTGTGCTGCACAGTGCAGCACACATAGAAACAGCAAAAACAAGGAGAAATTAGGCATTTCTCCTTGTTTCGCCATGTAAAGTCCAGGTTTTCCCTGGTCTTAATTTTGGCACTGCCTCCTAATTACGTCAACCTTGTAAATAGGGGGCAGCGCCAAAATCAATGGGTGTTGGGGCGGAACAAAGGCCAGCCTCACAGACCCTCTTCTTGTTCAGGTCAGACAGGCAGGAGCTGGACATGCGCTAAATGCGCAGACTCCTGGCTGCCTGAGCTGAACTTTGCCAGGCTGAGAATTTTCACAGCCCTGTGTGCGTGACCTCAGTCTGGCAAAAGTGCCTCGAGGCCCTCCCCCTTGTGATGAAGGGGAGCGCCACTGATTGACTCGTACCTGTGCACTTCAGTTTTAAGCCCTGAAGTACCCAGGGCAGAGTGTCAATCAGTGGCACCTAGTCACAGAGTGGGGTGGGGTCAGAAGTCTCACTGACCCCATCCCACTCTGTGACAAGGTTGGGACTGCTGCCTTCCAATCAGCCAATGAGGGAAGACAACAGTCCCAACCATTGTGGGACCTCTGAGGCTTCCCTCTCGGAGAGCTGTAGCTAAGGTAAGTTTTGTGCGTTTTTTATGTTTCATGCGTGGATGTAATAATGTATGTGTATTTAGCTAGAGGTAATTCATGAATGCCAGGTTCAGGTTTGGTTCTGTGGTGACAGAACTACAAGATGAAAAGTCAAAGTGGCGACTGGTCTTGAAAATGAGTAGTTATTAACCCAGGTGCCCAGTTAATCTCCTCCCACTATCTGTATATTGAATAGAATTTAGATTTGTCCTTAAAATGTTTTCTGAAGACTTCTCTAGCAAAATTTGAGAGTTTCGACTTTGGGCTGGTTTTTGGGCTGACACTGGTCTGCGTTGGGCTGAATTTGGGCTTATACTTGAGGGTCTTTGGGCTTGGAACAGGTCTCAAAATCTGTCAACACTGCTTGAAAGTATAAAAAAAGTACAGACATCTGTTTTGTTCATTTTAAAATGCTTTTTTGACATAATAATGCTGACTGTGAATATTGATCAAGGTGAATATGCTTTATTAAAATTAGTAAGTGCACTTACATGTTATTATGGATTATTGCATTTACGCAGAACATGATGGAATTTTTGACATGTAATTTGTTGATCTTGAACCTTTGATCAAGCCAGTAGACTTACCTTATATGTTTGTATGATCCTTTAGGGGGTCAAAGGTGATGACGCAATGTCATTTATGGTATCTTACATCTGCCTAATGCATATATTTGAAAGTTTTCTCTAAATCTGAGTCCCTACTTTTCAGCTAGAATCCTCTCTTCTTATTCTGGTAGGGTCGCTTAGATTCAATTAAATTGATGATCTCACTCATTATCATTTATATCATTTCTATGATGCCAGTCAAAATTCCCCTTATTTTTTTTTTTTTTTTAAATGAATCTCTTCTCTCTTATTTTTGTGGGGGAAAAAAGATATCACAAATTTCTTTGAATAAACTCAAAAAGCCCAAATGGAAGGGAGGAGTTCAATTTCCAGATTTCCATCAATATCACAAGGCCCTTTGTCTACGTCTGGCTTCTCTTTGGCTGCAATGGACAGCTTCACATTTCTTCCCATTATGGCTGGATATTGAGTAAATGCTATGTACTTCTTTCTCTTTTCGAGAAGTTATTTCTTTGTCCTCATGCCCCTCTATTATTAATTATTACTCCTGCAGTGATAAACTATACATATTCATTGTTGTCATCACATCTCCCTTCGTCCTCCAACTCTTGCAAGGAATTTCTTCAGTTACCCTTATGACATACCAAATTTATTTAACTTAAAAACAGGCTGATTTACTGGAAGTCAGGGAGAGACCATGGCATTGGTTTGGTATCTGATCTGGATGTCCTACATTCTTTAGATATTCCCATGAATCATTTCCTATTATTCCCAGTCTGTCTTATATTTTACCTTCTCATTCTTAAGCCTCTCTTATTTATAAACTGCTTTGTCTTCACTTCTAATAAGGCCAAAATGTAAGAAAGAACAACTATGGGAGAGGGATATTGGTCTTATCTGAACAATTCCTCCATGGGATAAACTCTGGTTAAAAAGTCATAAAACATCTTGATCTGCTAATATTACTTAGACTTTCTTCTCTATTTATAATAGAATTCACATCACTCCCTCCATGTCTGCTAAATTTTCCCAAGCATTCACAATAATTGTAGGTCATGTAGTCAGCCGAACAGTGATTTATTATATAAGCTATTTTAGTACCAAATACTTCTGCCTTTTGGCACCAAGTGTGGAATCAAATCAGTTTTTTTCATACCTCATCTTGTTTTAGTATTACTAATGTATTTCTTGGAAGCCTCGCTGATCTCAATAATTCAGTTTTATTCCACAACAAGTTATTAGATCTTTTATTGGTTGTTGTTCCTCAGCAGATCACCATCAATTGTAAGTGGTCTTCAAATATTTCATTCAATGCATGGTGGTATGCGGTTTGATATCATCATAGATTGGACAGAGTGTTCATGGACCACTCAAGTTTCAACCAATAGAGAAGCATTTTGGCTCCCAATAACAACTTATTTCAACACTGTTTTTAAAAACCTTTTGCATGTATCTTCTGTCACATCGGTGGATTTTAAACCGTCTTGAACATATGATGACTACATATTCGTGCATTAAATGCTATTTCATTCACTACTATTGTACCTGGTCTTCACTATTCTTTTCCTTTCCATTTCCATTTCTTTTTTCTTTTGTATCTTTATTTCTCCTATGTTAGACCTGGCCCTTTTTGCAGGTTTATCCCCAAACCTTTTGCATCTGATTTTTCTGACCCTGGTTTTGTTGGCTATAGGATTCTGGGCACTTTAGCACTGCTGATCAGTGATAAAGTGCATATGCTCTCTGTGTAAATTATGATTTGATTGGTTATCCATGATTGGCATCTTTGATTTACTGGTAAGTCCCTAGTAAAGTCAATTGAGTGTGCCAGGGCCCGTAAATCAAATGCTACTAGTGGGCCTACAAGAAAAAGGGGAACCTGGCCGTCAGATTGTATGTCGCTATTTATTAAAGCGAAAGAAAGCAAAAGACCATCATTCATATGCTTTCTGTGTATAAATCACATATCTTCATATTTTTTTATACATTTTGTGAAATCATTTAGTGCATGTCAAAGGAAAATACATTCCATATACATAACAGTGAAAAAACATAAATCAATTTAAGTGTAAGTATTATAAACAACGAACAAATTAAATAAAGTGCAATATACAAATTTACAAAAAGTAAAAAATTACACCAGCACATATATTAATAAGCATTATTTGTTGTCTAGTAGTTCCTTAAAGCAATATCTTTAAGCTGATTAAACGGAACTACAACCACACGGGAAATTGCCAACGCGTTTCCAATCCCTAGGGTTAATCACGGGATTTTCATCAGGGCTCAGAGCACGGTGTAACCTATGGGTGAAGTTAAAAATAAATAGTTACCTAATAATCTGTCCTACCTTAACTCTATACTATGTTATTATACCACTTACCATCACTTCTAAAGTACCTGACATTTATTGCGTTTTTTGAGCCCTGATGAAAATCCCGTGATTAACCCTAGGGATTGGAAACGCGTCGGCAATTTCCACAATCTGCCACAGAGGGCATTCTGAAAAATTCGTACATCTGGAGAGGGCGCTTGATGTATAATGGGCCCCACAGAGTTGTATTCTTTCTTCTTCCCGTGTGGTTGTAGTTCCGTTTAATCAGCTTAAAGATATTGCTTTAAGGAACTACTAGACAACAAATAATGCTTATTAATATATGTGCTGGTGTAATTTTTTACTTTTTGTAAATTTGTATATTGCACTTTATTTAATTTGTTCGTTGTTTATAATACTTACACTTAAATTGATTTATGTTTTTTCACTGTTATGTATATGGAATGTATTTTACTTTGACATGCACTAAATGATTTCACAAAATGTATAAAAAAATATGAAGATATGTGATTTATACACAGAAAGCATATGAATGATGGTCTTTTGCTTTCTTTCGCTTTAATAAATAGCGACATACAATCTGACGGCCAGGTTCCCCTTTTTCTTGTAATTCTCAAAATACGTCCATACCTGGCGTCTCCTGGACGAAAACCCCCCATTGCTTCTCCACTAGTGGGCCTACAGCACTGGTTGTGCCACCCATATGTGTAGCCCTGTAAATGTGTTTCAGACCTACCACTGTAGTGTCTGTGCCAGTGCTTAATTTGTGCCGGTGCTTGCCGGTGCTTAGCACCAGCACTTAATTATCAGGGCCGGGTCTACACGCATTGCTGCATGACAATTGATTTAATAGTAATTTACCTCACTACGCCGCTAGTGGACTGGGCAGTGGCACAGAGTGTTACAGTTATGTGTTGAACCAAGTGTTTGACTCTTCAAGTTCGTTCTTCTCAATCCATTCCATTCTAAAATGCTGTTGATCATGCAGTGGCACTTGCGGCCCAGCGGCCGCGGCGCGGCCCTTAGTTAAGTGTTGCCGGCCCAGTGGGCGGGACACTGTGAGTTGGGCTGGATTTTGGTCTTCTGCGGGGGTTGGGGCTGTGCACGGCAGCAGGCAGCGTGCGCAGATTCATTGCACGCGCATTCGCTGCATTGCCACGCCCCAGCATACCTGCACGCGACGCGACCGCACCCCACTGCACCACACCGAGTCATCGTGGTTCAGGGCCGTTCTACTAAGGTCAGTGAGCGTGACCTGGACCTTGCCCTTGAGGAGTAGGCAGTAGCCAATACTGGCAACAGCACCAGGTAAGGCAGGGCCTGGCACTGCAGGCCTATTCAGATAATAAAGCTGCCCGGTAGCGGCCTAAGGCAGTGAGTCAGTCATACATTCAACTTACTGGTCCGGGACCCGGGTCCCACACTCCCAGCGAAGTGTGTGTTGCGGGCGCACCTGCTGTGTGAGCCAGGCCAGGCCAAGAGGTGAATGGACAGTCATGAATCATCGATGAATGAATTAATCTCAATATCTCTCACAGTCACATTCGACTGATATGTTGATGGCTTGGCGGTGGCGGCCGGGCCCTTAGGTTGATGTTGTCCGCCCGGGCTGGATTTTGGTTCTCTGTTACAATCAATTAAAATCTGCGGGGGTTGGGGTGCTGTGCGCGGCAGCAGGCAGCGTGCGCAGATTTTTTCAGATTCATTGCGCGCGCATTTGCTGCATTGCCACGCCCCAGCATACCCGCGCCCGCACCCCACCCAACACCGAGTCATCGTGGGTAGTTCAGCGGCCGTTCATCAGTGGCAAGAACCGTTCGGTTCACACTAAGTGAAACTGAAAGTCTGAGAGCCAGCAAGTGCGACCGGCCCGGCCGGACGACGTTGTTCCGATTGCATTGGCGTTGACTAGTATAGTAGGCGCTGCCAGTGAGTACTACTAGTGGCCAGTAACAGCACCAGGTGAGGCAGGGCCTGGCAGGCCCAATCATCAGTTAACTTAAAATAAAGCTGCTAAGGCAGTGGCAGTGCACTGCGGTCAGTGTGTGATGCTGATGCATTTGACTCACTGATATGTTGATGGCGTGTGTGTGTCAACCGCAGTATGGGCGACCGCGGCCCGCCCTTAATTTGATGTTGCCGGCCCGGGCTGTATTTTGGTTCTACATTCAAACCTGCGGGGTTGTGGCTGTGCGCGGCAGCAGGCAGCGTGCGCAGATTTTTTCATATTCATTGTGCGCACATTTGCTGCATTGCCACGCCCCAGCATACCCGCGCCCCTACCCCACCACACACCGAGTCATCGTGGGTGGTTCAGCGCGGCCGGCGTTCAGTGGTTCAAGAACCGAACCGTTCGGTTCTTCACACTAAGTGAAAGTCTCAGAAGCAGGCGGCAAGCAAGAGCGACCGGCCCGGCCGGACGACGTTGTTGCGGTTCCATTGTTTCATTTGTTTGGCGTTGAGGAGTAGGCGCGCCCCCGCCTCTGCCGGTGAGACGGACACTGAGTACTAGTTTATACTGTCTGGCCACCACCAGTAACAGCACCAGGTGAGGGCGAGGCAGGCCCTGGCTGGCAGGGCAGGCCCAATCAGTTAACTTAAAAGATGCGCTGCGCACGCAGCAGCCTAAGGCAGTGGCTGGCAGTGCACTGTGCACTGCAGTCAGTGTGTGTACCGGGCAGTGCCGGCCGACCGGCCCGAAGCGGTAAAGTTTCACTTGACAGTTACTGTAACTGTAAAAAACCGGTAACACAGTAGTTAAGCAGCAGTAGTACGGAAGAAGTTACGTTAATTAAAGTAACTACTAGTAGCGTAGCCGCTGCCATGCCACCATCCATCACCATGCATGGTTATGAATAATTATGCCACCCGTGGGTGGCGGTGCAGTGGCGTGGCCCACATGCCAAACCAACAGATGCAAATTTGTGTCTGGGTGCGTGCCTCCGGTCCCTCGGAATCCATCAGAGATCAGACTGTTCAGTCAAAACAGTAAACACAGACCCTGAACAAACTCCTGTAAGAAGAACACAGCGGATTTAATCTGATAGGGGGGGGGTTGTTTGGACAAGATGCCTGCCTGCAGTGCAGTTGCATTTCTCTGGGTTGCTTCATGTGACTGACTGCCTGGAATCAACGCGTCCTTAGTTATCTTGAATAATAAGGTCATATGAAAGAAATAACTTCTCTCTCGTAACTGAAGAGAACAGATTGTGTGTTGTTTATTTTAGAATTAAATGAAGCAAAGTCATAGCTGCCAAGGTTTCAGGTTGCTTATGTGTGACATTTTCATGATTTCAGTGTAATTATAAGTGACATTTTTCAACTATGAGTGACACTTTATCGCGAGCAAAATCAAGCATTGGGTGACAGCGCGCTTGCTTGCCAGCGAGTACATGGTGTGGAGGATACTTTTTTTTAAAACTATGTGTTTTTAAATTTTGCTTACTTCTTTGCGTATTTGCACTTAGCCAGTCCTCGGTCCACCGCAGCTTGTGCTGTTCGTGTGGAGGGACGTGGCTCCGCCCTCCTCTCTCTATTTCCGCTACCGGGGGCATATTTAAAGCGCCTGTCAGCCCGGCTGCGCAGTATTAGGTGACAGCGCGCTTGCTTGCCAGCGAGTACATGGTGTGGAGGATACTTTTTTTAAAACTATGTGTTTTTAAATTTTGCTTACTTCTTTGCGTATTTGCACTTAGCCAGTCCTCGGTCCACCGCAGATTGTGCTGTTCGTGTGAAGGGACGTGGCTCCGCCCTCCTCTCTCTATTTCCGCTACCAAGGGCATATTTAAAGCGCCTGTCAGCCCGGCCGCGCAGTATTGGGTGACAGTGCGCTTGCTTGCCAGCGAGTACATGGTGTGGAGGATACTTTTTTTAAAACTTTGTGTTTTTAAATTTTGCTTACTTTTTTGCGTATTTGCACTTAGCCAGTCCTCGGTCCACCGCAGCTTGTGCTGTTCGTGTGGAGGGACGTGGCTCCGCCCTCCTCTCTCTATTTCCGCTACCGGGGGCATATTTAAAGCGCCTGTCAGCCCGGCCGCACAGTATTGGGTGACAGCGCGCTTGCTTGCCAGCGAGTACATGGTGTGGAGGATACTTTTTTAAAAACTATGTGTTTTTAAATTTTGCTTACTTCTTTGCGTATTTGCACTTAGCCAGTCCTCGGTCCACCGCAGCTTGTGCTGTTCGTGTGGAGGGACGTGGCTCCGCCCTCCTCTCTCTATTTCCGCTACCGGGGGCATATTTAAAGCGCCTGTCAGCCCGGCCGCGCAGTATTGGGTGACAGCGCGCTTGCTTGCCAGCGAGTATATGGTGTGGAGGATACTTTTTTAAAACTATGTGTTTTTAAATTTTGCTTACTTCTTTGCGTATTTGCACTTAGCCAGTCCTCGGTCCACCGCAGCTTGTGCTGTTCGTGTGGAGGGACGTGGCTCCGCCCTCCTCTCTCTATTTCCGCTATCGGGGGCATATTTAAAGTGCCTGTCAGCCCGGCCGCGCAGTATTGGGTGACAGCGCGCTTGCTTGCCAGCGAGTACATGGTGTGGAGGATACTTTTTTAAAAACTATGTGTTTTTAAATTTTGCTTACTTCTTTGCGTATTTGCACTTAGCCAGTCCTCGGTCCACCGCAGCTTGTGCTGTTCATGTGGAGGGACGTGGCTCCGCCCTCCTCTCTCTATTTCCGCTACCGGGGGCATATTTAAAGCACATGTCAGCCCGGCCACGCAGCGGACGCGCGCAGCGGGCGCGCCGCCGGCGCGCCGCCGGCGCGCCAAAGGCAAGCCCGTCTGCGCCCGTCCGCGCCAGGCCGTCACCAGACGCCAGACATGCTGCCAATTCTACCCAATCACAACATACTTATGCTCAGAATGAGCTGTTGGCACTTAGGACGTTGTCTGTCGGGTGTCAGGTGCACGGTCTCAGTGGTTTAGAGGGTCCTTTTAGCTGTCGAGGCTGTGGCTTTACATCAATTATCCCTGTAGCCCCACATGCCAGTCCCCTTCCTTCAGGCAAAAGTACGACTATTTTGCTTCTTAACTGTCGCTCTCTGGCCAAACATTGGGTTGACGTTTATGACCTTTTGGAAACTGAATCGCCAGATACCCTGTTTTTGACTGAGACCTGGCTCTCTGAGGACTCAGTGGCAATCACGGGATTGGCACTCCCGGAGGGTTATGTTATTTACACTTTGAATAGAGAAACGAGAGGTGGGGGCATTGCGGTTATTGTTAAAACCGGCTATCCCTGTACCTTTATTAAACAGCCTATTGTGGACTGCGAATGTGCTTGTTTTAAAATTGCTTTTAATCCCAATTATACCTTGTCTGGTCTATTGGTATATTGTCCCCCGGGTCCATCTAAGGTTTTTAGGGAAGCCCTTGTTGAAACCGTTAGCACTTTGGCGGTTAACACCCCCAATTTTACAGTTTTAGGTGACTTGAACCTTCATTTCGATAACCTACGTGAAGTGGAGGTGGCTAATCTAGTGGCGGATTTGGCGGCTTGCCAGCTTGTCCAGCGTGTCGCCGGCCCCACACACTTGGCTGGTCATCTGCTTGACCCTGTTTTCACTAACATTTCGTCCCTCACGGTCCAACCGCCGGTTCCTGTGGGTTGGTCTGACCACTTTTTAATTTCTTTGTCTATTCAGGACACTGCACCTGCGCGCAATATAAATAACCCTCTGTCCCTTAAGCGCCCGTGGCACAAATTAAATTGGGATCAATTTCAGGCTTATCTCTCCGCTACAGTTCCGGTGTTTTCAATGGATCCTGATAAGGCTAATTCGGCCTTTTCAGAGTGGATCATCCAACCGCTGGATAAGTTGATTCCAGCTAAATGGTCCCTGAACCGCACTACCAAATCTAACCCATGGTATAATGATAAATTAGCTGCGCTGCGGAAAACTTGCAAAAAACATGAAAGATTTTGGAGAAGGGACTTTGACCCGTTATCTAAAGTTCTCTATCGGGATGCTGTAAAGATTTATCACAAGGCTATCCATACAGAGCGAGCTGCTTTTTATGCTAAAGAAATCAGTAACAGCACTAATCCCGCAAAGAGCATTTTTTCTATTGTCTCAGGTCTTAAAAACCCGAGGGGGCCCGCTGGCCCACTGATCTCCTCGGACAAACAATGCGAGGAGCTTGCCTTATTATTTCTCAAAAAGGTAGAAGATATTCATAAATATTTTCCTGCGACCCAAACCGACTGGCCTGCCCTACCGAACAAGGATACGATCTCCACTTTAGAGGCTTTTCCTCAGATTCAGTCGGATCGTTTACTTGCCCTCTGTGCTAAAATTAAATCGGGTTCACCGGCCGACCCACTGAAACCTGACCACTTTAGGAAAATGTTACCTGTTATATCTCCTCTCCTAGGTCAAGTGATTAATAAATCGCTTAGCCAAGCTGTTATGCCTACAGCATGGAAACAGGCTAGGGTGATACCGCTGCTCAAAAAATCTTCATTGGACCCTAAAAAGCCAGAAAATTTTAGGCCAATTTCATTACTCTCATGGCCTGCTAAGATCACAGAGGCATACATTAATTCTATCCTTTCAGACCATCTGATTACCAACGATATTCTTGATCCCTCGCAAAACTGCTTTCGCCCCGGACATAGCACTGAGTCGGCGCTCCTGGCGGTGACGGAACATCTCTGGACAGCTATGGACGCAGGACAGACATCGGCACTGATCCTTCTGGATCTTAGTGCCGCATTCGACACTGTGTCCCATGCTGTCCTGTTGCGCCGTCTGCAAGAGGCTGGCATTGGTGGCCTTGCATTGAAGTGGCTGGCATCATTTCTGTCCGATAGGACTTTTCAGGTGATTGCTCCCCCTTTTACCTCGCCCACCTTTCCCATCAAGCACGGGGTACCACAGGGCTCTTCATTGAGCCCTCTGCTCTTTAACTTGTATGTACAACCTTTGGCTGTTTTAGCCAAGAGCAGAGGATTGACTGTGGTCTCCTACGCCGACGACATGCAGCTGGTGGTAGCCCTCTCGAGCAACTCTAAGCACGACGCCTCGAAGTTCCGAGGCGATCTTGCTGCAGTTGCCGGGTGGATGACAGCTAACTGCCTCCAGCTGAATGCTAGTAAGTCAGAGGTGTTGCTGGTGGGTAGGGATCACGGGTTATGGAATGAGCACTGGTGGCCTATGAATTTAGGCACCCCCCCTCCTCCGAAACAGGCGGTGAAGAACTTGGGGGTTTGGATGGACGCCTCTCTCAATTTCCAGACCCAAACAAAGAAGGTGGCGGGTACCTGTTTTGGTTTGTTGCGCGGTCTCAAACCTATTTTGGGCTTCTTTGATGACCCGACCAGACAGATTATTATTCAAGCCTTGATCATATCAAGGCTTGATTACGCGAACTCTCTGTATCTGGGGGCCAACAAGGCTGAAGTACTCAGGTTACAGAGAGTTCAGAATGCTGCAGCAAGATCTCTTCTGGGTCTGCGTAAAGTCTGCTCGGTGGCTAATACAATCCGCCGCCTCCACTGGCTGCCTGTAGCTCAACGGATTGAGTTTAAGGCTCTCTGTTTAGCTTTTAAAATTTTGAAGGCCTCCTCCCCCAACATTTTGACGGATCTGTTATCCTTTTATGTCCCCTCCCGTCAGCTTCGCTCTATGGGCCAACATTTACTAGTGGTCCCTCGGGTCAGGAGGACCCGGGCTGGAGGTCGTTCCTTCCGGTACAGAGCAGCTATCTTTGGAACTCACTGCCTCTCTATATTCGTGGTCTCAGTAATTTCTTCGAATTTAGGAAGGCTATTAAAACTTTTCTATTTCCCACTGTGTAAGTCTCTTGGCTTCTCCTTTGCGCTGTTGTCTCCTATTTGCTGTTTAGCGCCGGGACGCCTCCTGGCCGGGGCAGCTGTCGCGCTCTATAAATCTCACAAATACAAAATACAAGAGGATGGCAACCCATAAATATCAGAAATTACACCCATTTGAGCAATGAGACTCTTTAAGAATTTCTTTAAACTGCTGCAAAGCACCGGAAATGGAAGGGTACTAACCTAGTGCCCAGTTTACAAGGCTTATAATCATGACGCACTAAAAGTAAATTAAATAAGACTGGAGAAGCTACTAGTGACACTTACTAGTCTATAGTGAGCAGCACGTGACTGGACAGACAAAAAACCAATAAAACACTCCAGCTAGTGTGTTTACTTCTTATATCACTATGACCACACTCTGACATAAGTCGACTGCTGCATTTCACTGGTGAGAATTTCAAACCATGAAAGCTTTCATTCAATAATGACGCATGCTGAAACTTGTAGTTTCACTTGGCTGGTATAAGCATATGCCTGCATTCCCAGCATGCTAACTCTCAAGCAATGAATCCTCGATAGCTTTGAGGTGGTCCCAAAGAAAGAGTGATAGAGATCCAGGGCTGGCCCCCACACCCACGATTGGGCAATGGATTCATCAGGTGTGCTCCCTTTCTCTGTTCAGAGGAAGAGAATTACGCCAGCTTCAAGTGTACCAACAATCCAGGGGTGCTCTGTCCCAGCCTCAGGTGTTCTTTCATGGGATCTTTTAGGAAGAGGGCTTTTTGTCAGACTGTAGTGCCCGCACCTCCGAGAAGGAGTGTGACAGCCTCAAGTGTTGCAGAGTCCCGTGCTCAACACATTACAGCCTGACCCCTTATTCAGCATGCATACGAGTACAGCTGAAGCAGCACAAACAGTCTTGCTTCCTGCTTAAAGGGCCAGCCCCACATTCCGGCAGCAACAACTTTCTGCACAGCGCGCCAACTGACACTGTTAGGCAGCCTGCAATTTAGTTGTCTTAAGATTTTGTTTCATGTGATGTGACCTAGAGTTGCAAAGTCGCGTTTATATTGGGTGTGCGGGAATGGAAGTAACCTTTTGCGAAGGCATAATGTGCAGTGTGGTGGTGGCGTGAGTGACGGTCGCAGCAGGTCACGTCACCCACCGTGTGGTAGTAGCATGAATGAGAAGCACTGCCCGGCGGCCGCCTAGTACTAGCCACCTCCAGCCATACACAGGCACACTGACTTCACTGTAGGCTCCTATCAAAACCTTACTATGAGTAAGGCTCCCGTGCTGATATTCAGATCAGGTATTAAATCTGACTTTTAGCAGTGCCAGTTGAAGATGTGGGTGGAGCTAATATAGTAAGTGGGTAGAGCCAGTGGAGGAAGTGGGTGGAGCCAGAGAAAAGTAGGTGTGGCCTCCGACAAACTTTTGAGCACCTGCACTTCATATTTTACAAATTAAGCACTGGTCTGTGCGCACAGTTTTAAACTGACATGTCACCCTGGCAAGTGCACCCACTTGCCAGGCCCTAACCTTCCCTTTTCTTACATGTAAGGCACCCCTAAGGTATGCCCAAGGTACCCCCATGTGCAGGGTACAGTGTATGTGAAAGGTAGGACATGTACTGGTGTGGTTGACATGTCCTGATAGTGAAATACTGTGGGCCATATTATCAAGAATGGGCGATACATTATCGCAGCTTTAGCGGCAGGAAACTGCCGCTAAAGCGGCGATAAGGGGCTTGATAATATGCCCTATAGAATTCAATAGAAGCCCAGGTTCTGGTGTGAAGGACATCAAACCTGGGCTTCTATTGGAATTCTATAGGGCATATTATCAAGCCCCTTATCGCCGCTTTAGCGGCAGTTTCCTGCCGCTAAAGTGGCGATAATGTTATCGCCCGTTCTTGATAATATGGCCCTGTGTATTTTGTTTTTCACTATTGAAAGGCTGACTGTCCCATAGGCTATCATTAGAGCTGCGCTGTACCCTTTTACGTATGTAACTTTCAATAGGGACATAATAGAAAATTGAGTTTAGGATCTCTGAACTCAGAATTTAATAACACACCTTTTTGAAAGGTGGTTTTTAAATTGCTTGTTTGAAAATGCCACTTTTAGAAAGTGGGCATTTTCTTGCTTTACCATTCTGTGTGCCTCTGACTGTTTGTGTATTCAGCGTCCGGTTTTAGAGTGACAGGAGCTGGGGATGTGCATTCACTCTAGACAGTCACAAGGGGGAGTTGAGGTGTGTCCTGCCTGGGTGACTCATCGCTGGGCTGAATAGACCTGGTCTGCATTTAGAGTGGTGGGAGAAGTTTCGCTAGCACCTGAATAGGATGTGTCTCCTTGCACAATGCTGTCTTCACCCCCTGTGGTCATGCTGGACCAGGGAGGACAGAACTGGTTTGGACTGAGCTCAGAGACCCTTGCCACAAAGATAACAATGACAAAATGGGGTATAAGTATTGGACCTAAAACCGCAGGTCTTTAGATTACTTCAAGAAACATGAGGACCCTGCCAAGAAGGAGAGCTGAAGGACTCTGTGAGGGGTGGGTTTGGGCTGCAGCTGCTGCTTCTGTCTGTGGTAGAGGAAAAGGACTGACTCTTTTTGCCCTGCTGTGGTATCCTGCTTGTGAAGAATCTCCAAGGGCTTGTGTGGGCTTGCCTCCTGTTGGAGGTCTCAGGGCGATAAGAGACTTAAAGGAAAGATCCATGCTATATCTAAGAAAAGTAAACCTGCCTGGGAGGAGAGCTGGAGAAGCTGTGTGAGGAACGCTGCCCCTGACTTGCGTGGGGTTGGATGGCCTGCAGTGGTTACTCCTGCCTGGAGTAGAGACAGGACTGGACTGTCCTTATACCTTTGGTTTCAAAGAAGTAAGCGCGTGTTGTGCGCTTTATTGCAAAACGGGAGGAGAGCTGTGTTCTGCTCCCACTCTTAAATTTCAAGTGAAAGAGCGTGAGGAGAGCTGTGATTGCCTACAACTCGTTCAGTGCTAGTGCTGCACTTTCCTTGTGGCCTGTGAGCAATAGGAGGGGAGAGTGGCGGTAAAGTAAGCGCTCTCCCTCTCCCTGGCAGCCTGCCGTTCCGGCAAATTTTCCATATCTGCAGCCCGGTCTCTGCTAAGTGGCACCGGGCTGCTAAGTATTGTGACGACCAGGCGCTGAGGAATCCTGGCTGGGGGTTCCTCTGCGTTGCTGGAGCAACGCCGATGCCAGAGGGAGGCGGGGCCCAACCGCTGGAGGAAGCCGGAGCCTCACGGGCTCCAAACAGCCACACCTGGAAGGAACAGGAGCCTTGCGGGCTCCAATCTGCTGCCTCCCGCCTGGGGAGGAATCGGAGCCCTGCGGGCTCCCACCAGCCGCCTTGGGCTACACCTGCTGAAAGGAGCGGAGCCTCACACCATGGAGGCCCGAGGAGAGCTCCAAGCACGGCCGCAGAGCTCAGTCGGGGGCATTGTACTTCGGCTGCATTTCTTTTTCTGAAAGGTACGGTGGTGCCTGCATGGCCCGCTCTGCCCTCGGTGCTCGTGGAGTGGGGCTGAGCTTCATGGTGTACATGGCAGCTGCACAGCGTGGTCGCGGGCAGCTGCTTGGTGTTTATTACATGTGCGGGGGACCGAGGGTGGTCCTCCTGCTGACGGCAGCAGGGTGTGTCTGCCCCCCTGCTTCTTTATATACTTGGGGGGGCGCTGAGGGGCCACTGCCTACCCAGTCTGACGGGCCATACTTAATACTTGCAGGAGTGCTGTCTTAGCACAGGGGATTACCATAATCCCCATTAAAGACTAGGAGTTCTTGTGCCCTACGTTTTCAATGAGAAGTGCCTTACAAAGTGTAATAGAAGTGCAGGGACACTGCACCCTATGTGTTCATGATGATATATGGTTATGTAGGTATGACCTAACTGCATCGTGTGCCCTGATGTAATAATGCATAGTGTTGTGATGGTTTGCATTTGCAGCATGACCAATAATTATGTTTTTTCGACATGTGCAACATAAAAGTATTTACTTTATTGCACTAACTGTGATGTTTACGACAATTGTCTAGTTGGCAAAGTGATTTGTGGTTCATGTAACTGTGGTCAACGTGTTTTATGTATAATATAAAGGAAATTTTTATAACCTAGTGTGGAGTCTCTTTTGTGATGTGCCTAGTGTGTCGCTGCTGTGTGAGGGTGCTGCGGAAACGATTTACACATTGCCTCTGGGATAATCCTGGCAGCTCTGCCAAACTACCAAGGGGGTGAACAGGGGTTATCTTGGGTGTATAAATAGGGTGACCAGGCGTCCCGGATTTGCCCGGACGGTCACGGTTTTTCACCAGCTGTCCCGGCAGATTTCAGGGAATGTAGCTCCTGTCCCGGTTTTTAGAGAGGGTCGACTGAAAACGGCAGGAGGTGCTTTTTAATGTTTACAAGGCGATACAAAAGGGGATGATGGACGGAACGTTTGAGCCAATCAAACACTCACCCCCAGTCAACTGATCTGGGTTTAATCCATCATCATTCTTTAGCTCACTCCACCACCCCAGTTCAGACATGGCCATATGCAAATCAGTCTGACCCTGTGCCTCATGGGAACAGTCCAGCCCGAACTGCCAAGCCATGTCTTCCCTGGACCGGAAACAAGCATCCTAGGACCGGTTTCTGGCATTTCAGCCATCATCAGCCAGGCTTGCTTGAATCCAGTGGCAAAGTGAGCAAAGGACCCACGTCTGGGCATACCCCTGCCAACTTAGGGTGACCAAAGCGATACAAAAGGGGATGATGGACGGAACGTTTGACCCAATCAAACACTCATCCCCAGTCAACTGATCTGTGTTTAATCCATCATCATTCTTTAGCTCTCTCCACCACCCCAGTTCAGACATGGCCATATGCAAATCAGTCTGACCCTGTGCCTCATGGGAACAGTCCAGCCCGAACTGCCAAGCCATGTCTTCCTTGGACTGGAAACAAGCATCCTAGGACCGGTTTCTGGCATTTCAGCCGTCATCAGCCAGGCTTGCTTGAATCCAGTGGCAAAGTGAGCAAGGGACCCACGTCTGGGCATACCCCGCCAACTTAGGGCGACCAAAGCGATACAAAAGGGGATGATGGACGGAACGTTTGAGCCAATCAAACACTCACCCCTAGTCAACTGATCTGGGTTTAATCCATCATCATTCTTTAGCTCACTCCACCACCCCAGTTCAGACATGGCCATATGCAAATCAGTCTGACCCTGTGCCTCATGGGAACAGTCCAGCCCGAACTGCCAAGCCATGTCTTCCCTGGACCGGAAACAAGCATCCTAGGACCGGTTTCTGGCATTTCAGCCGTCATCAGCCAGGCTTGCTTGAATCCAGTGGCAAAGTGAGCAAGGGACCCACGTCTGGGCATACCCCGCCAACTTAGGGCTGGACTGTTCCCATGAGGCACAGGGTCAGACTGATTTGCATATGGCCATGTCTGAACTGGGGTGGTGGAGTGAGCTAAAGAATGATGATGGATTAAACCCAGATCAGTTGACTGGGGGTGAGTGTTTGATTTGCTCTAACGCTCCGTCCATCATCCCCTTTGGTATCGCTTTGTTCGCCCTAAGATGGCAGGGTATGCCCAGACGTGGGTCCCTTGCTCACTTTGCCACTGGAATCAAGATAGCCTGGCTGATGAGGGTTTTGAACCCGAAACCGGTCCCAGGATGCTTGTTTCCGGTCCAGGGAAGACATGGCTTGGCAGTTCGGGCTGGACTGTTCCCATGAGGCACAGGGTCAGACTGATTTGCATATGGCCATGTCTGAACTGGGGTGGTGGAGTGAGCTAAAGAATGATGATGGATTAAACCCAGATCAGTTGACTGGGGGTGAGTGTTTGATTTGCTCTAACGCTCCGTCCATCATCCCCTTTGGTATCGCTTTGTTCGCCCTAAGTTGGCTGGGTATGCCCAGACGTGGGTCCCTTGCTCACTTTGCCACTGGAATCAAGATAGCCTGGCTGATGAGGGTTTTGAACCCGAAACCGGTCCCAGGATGCTTGTTTCCGGTCCAGGGAAGACATGGCTTGGCAGTTCGGGCTGGACTGTTCCCATGAGGCACAGGGTCAGACTGATTTGCATATGGCCATGTCTGAACTGGGGTGGTGGAGTGAGCTAAAGAATGATGATGGATTAAACCCAGATCAGTTGACTGGGGGTGAGTGTTTGATTTGCTCTAACGCTCCGTCCATCATCCCCTTTGGTATCGCTTTGTTCGCCCTAAGTTGGCAGGGTATGCCCAGACGTGGGTCCCTTGCTCACTTTGCCACTGGAATCAAGATAGCCTGGCTGATGAGGGTTTTGAACCCGAAACCGGTCCCAGGATGCTTGTTTCCGGTCCAGGGAAGACATGGCTTGGCAGTTCGGGCTGGACTGTTCCCATGAGGCACAGGGTCAGACTGATTTGCATATGGCCATGTCTGAACTGGGGTGGTGGAGTGAGCTAAAGAATGATGATGGATTAAACCCAGATCAGTTGACTGGGGGTGAGTGTTTGATTTGCTCTAACGCTCCGTCCATCATCCCCTTTGGTATCGCTTTGTTCGCCCTAAGTTGGCAGGGTATGCCCAGACGTGGGTCCCTTGCTCACTTTGCCACTGGAATCAAGATAGCCTGGCTGATGAGGGTTTTGAACCCGAAACCGGTCCCAGGATGCTTGTTTCCGGTCCAGGGAAGACATGGCTTGGCAGTTCGGGCTGGACTGTTCCCATGAGGCACAGGGTCAGAGTGATTTGCATATGGCCATGTCTGAACTGGGGTGGTGGAGTGAGCTAAAGAATGATGATGGATTAAACCCAGATCAGTTGACTGGGGGTGAGTGTTTGATTTGCTCTAACGCTCCGTCCATCATCCCCTTTGGTATCGCTTTGTTCGCCCTAAGTTGGCAGGGTATGCCCAGACGTGGGTCCCTTGCTCACTTTGCCACTGGAATCAAGATAGCCTGGCTGATGAGGGTTTTGAACCCGAAACCGGTCCCAGGATGCTTGTTTCCGGTCCAGGGAAGACATGGCTTGGCAGTTCGGGCTGGACTGTTCCCATGAGGCACAGGGTCAGACTGATTTGCATATGGCCATGTCTGAACTGGGGTGGTGGAGTGAGCTAAAGAATGATGATGGATTAAACCCAGATCAGTTGACTGGGGGTGAGTGTTTGATTTGCTCTAACGCTCCGTCCATCATCCCCTTTGGTATCGCTTTGTTCGCCCTAAGTTGGCAGGGTATGCCCAGACGTGGGTCCCTTGCTCACTTTGCCACTGGAATCAAGATAGCCTGGCTGATGAGGGTTTTGAACCCGAAACCGGTCCCAGGATGCTTGTTTCCGGTCCAGGGAAGACATGGCTTGGCAGTTCGGGCTGGACTGTTCCCATGAGGCACAGGGTCAGACTGATTTGCATATGGCCATGTCTGAACTGGGGTGGTGGAGTGAGCTAAAGAATGATGATGGATTAAACCCAGATCAGTTGACTGGGGGTGAGTGTTTGATTTGCTCTAACGCTCCGTCCATCATCCCCTTTGGTATCGCTTTGTTCGCCCTAAGTTGGCAGGGTATGCCCAGACGTGGGTCCCTTGCTCACTTTGCCACTGGAATCAAGATAGCCTGGCTGATGAGGGTTTTGAACCCGAAACCGGTCCCAGGATGCTTGTTTCCGGTCCAGGGAAGACATGGCTTGGCAGTTCGGGCTGGACTGTTCCCATGAGGCACAGGGTCAGACTGATTTGCATATGGCCATGTCTGAACTGGGGTGGTGGAGTGAGCTAAAGAATGATGATGGATTAAACCCAGATCAGTTGACTGGGGGTGAGTGTTTGATTTGCTCTAACGCTCCGTCCATCATCCCCTTTGGTATCGCTTTGTTCGCCCTAAGTTGGCAGGGTATGCCCAGACGTGGGTCCCTTGCTCACTTTGCCACTGGAATCAAGATAGCCTGGCTGATGAGGGTTTTGAACCCGAAACCGGTCCCAGGATGCTTGTTTCCGGTCCAGGGAAGACATGGCTTGGCAGTTCGGGCTGGACTGTTCCCATGAGGCTCAGGGTCAGACTGATTTGCATATGGCCATGTCTGAACTGGGGTGGTGGAGTGAGCTAAAGAATGATGATGGATTAAACCCAGATCAGTTGACTGGGGGTGAGTGTTTTATTTGCTCTAACGCTCCGTCCATCATCCCCTTTGGTATCGCTTTGTTCGCCCTAAGTTGGCAGGGTATGCCCAGACGTGGGTCCCTTGCTCACTTTGCCACTGGAATCAAGATAGCCTGGCTGATGAGGGTTTTGAACCCGAAACCGGTCCCAGGATGCTTGTTTCCAGTCCAGGGAAGACATGGCTTTGCAGTTCGGGCTGGACTGTTCCCATGAGGCACAGGGTCAGACTGATTTGCATATGGCCATGTCTGAACTGGGGTGGTGGAGTGAGCTAAAAAATGATGATGGATTAAACCCAGATCAGTTGACTGGGGGTGAGTGTTTGATTTGCTCTAACGCTCCGTCCATCATCCCCTTTGGTATCGCTTTGTTCGCCCTAAGTTGGCAGGGTATGCCCAGACGTGGGTCCCTTGCTCACTTTGCCACTGGAATCAAGATAGCCTGGCTGATGAGGGTTTTGAACCCGAAACCGATCCCAGGATGCTTGTTTCCGGTCCAGGGAAGACATGGCTTGGCAGTTCGGGCTGGACTATTCCCATGAGGCACAGGGTCAGACTGATTTGCATATGGCCATGTCTGAACTGGGGTGGTGGAGTGAGCTAAAGAATGATGATGGATTAAACCCAGATCAGTTGACTGGGGGTGAGTGTTTGATTTGCTCTAACGCTCCGTCCATCATCCCCTTTGGTATCGCTTTGTTCGCCCTAAGTTGGCAGGGTATGCCCAGACGTGGGTCCCTTGCTCACTTTGCCACTGGAATCAAGATAGCCTGGCTGATGAGGGTTTTGAACCCGAAACCGGTCCCAGGATGCTTGTTTCCGGTCCAGGGAAGACATGGCTTGGCAGTTCGGGCTGGACTGTTCCCATGAGGCACAGGGTCAGACTGATTTGCATATGGCCATGTCTGAACTGGGGTGGTGGAGTGAGCTAAAGAATGATGATGGATTAAACCCAGATCAGTTGACTGGGGGTGAGTGTTTGATTTGCTCTAACGCTCCGTCCATCATCCCCTTTGGTATCGCTTTGTTCGCCCTAAGTTGGCAGGGTATGCCCAGACGTGGGTCCCTTGCTCACTTTGCCACTGGAATCAAGATAGCCTGGCTGATGAGGGTTTTGAACCCGAAACCGGTCCCAGGATGCTTGTTTCCGGTCCAGGGAAGACATGGCTTGGCAGTTCGGGCTGGACTGTTCCCATGAGGCACAGGGTCAGACTGATTTCCATATGGCCATGTCTGAACTGGGGTGGTGGAGTGAGCTAAAGAATGATGATGGATTAAACCCAGATCAGTTGACTGGGGGTGAGTGTTTGATTTGCTCTAACGCTCCGTCCATCATCCCCTTTGGTATCGCTTTGTTCGCCCTAAGTTGGCAGGGTATGCCCAGACGTGGGTCCCTTGCTCACTTTGCCACTGGAATCAAGATAGCCTGGCTGATGAGGGTTTTGAACCCGAAACCGGTCCCAGGATGCTTGTTTCCGGTCCAGGGAAGACATGGCTTGGCAGTTCGGGCTGGACTGTTCCCATGAGGCACAGGGTCAGACTGATTTGCATATGGCCATGTCTGAACTGGGGTGGTGGAGTGAGCTAAAGAATGATGATGGATTAAACCCAGATCAGTTGACTGGGGGTGAGTGTTTGATTTGCTCTAACGCTCCGTCCATCATCCCCTTTGGTATCGCTTTGTTCGCCCTAAGTTGGCAGGGTATGCCCAGACGTGGGTCCCTTGCTCACTTTGCCACTGGAATCAAGATAGCCTGGCTGATGAGGGTTTTGAACCCGAAACCGGTCCCAGGATGCTTGTTTCCGGTCCAGGGAAGACATGGCTTTGCAGTTCGGGCTGGACTGTTCCCATGAGGCACAGGGTCAGACTGATTTGCATATGGCCATGTCTGAACTGGGGTGGTGGAGTGAGCTAAAGAATGATGATGGATTAAACCCAGATCAGTTGACTGGGGGTGAGTGTTTGATTTGCTCTAACGCTCCGTCCATCATCCCCTTTGGTATCGCTTTGTTCGCCCTAAGTTGGCAGGGTATGCCCAGACGTGGGTCCCTTGCTCACTTTGCCACTGGAATCAAGATAGCCTGGCTGATGAGGGTTTTGAACCCGAAACCGGTCCCAGGATGCTTGTTTCCGGTCCAGGGAAGACATGGCTTGGCAGTTCGGGCTGGACTGTTCCCATGAGGCACAGGGTCAGACTGATTTGCATATGGCCATGTCTGAACTGGGGTGGTGGAGTGAGCTAAAGAATGATGATGGATTAAACCCAGATCAGTTGACTGGGGGTGAGTGTTTGATTTGCTCTAACGCTCCGTCCATCATCCCCTTTGGTATCGCTTTGTTCGCCCTAAGTTGGCAGGGTATGCCCAGACGTGGGTCCCTTGCTCACTTTGCCACTGGAATCAAGATAGCCTGGCTGATGAGGGTTTTGAACCCGAAACCGGTCCCAGGATGCTTGTTTCCGGTCCAGGGAAGACATGGCTTGGCAGTTTGGGCTGGACTGTTCCCATGAGGCACAGGGTCAGACTGATTTGCATATGGCCATGTCTGAACTGGGGTGGTGGAGTGAGCTAAAGAATGATGATGGATTAAACCCAGATCAGTTGACTGGGGGTGAGTGTTTGATTTGCTCTAACGCTCCGTCCATCATCCCCTTTGGTATCGCTTTGTTCGCCCTAAGTTGGCAGGGTATGCCCAGACGTGGGTCCCTTGCTCACTTTGCCACTGGAATCAAGATAGCCTGGCTGATGAGGGTTTTGAACCCGAAACCGGTCCCAGGATGCTTGTTTCCGGTCCAGGGAAGACATGGCTTGGCAGTTCGGGCTGGACTGTTCCCATGAGGCACAGGGTCAGACTGATTTGCATATGGCCATGTCTGAACTGGGGTGGTGGAGTGAGCTAAAGAATGATGATGGATTAAACCCAGATCAGTTGACTGGGGGTGAGTGTTTGATTTGCTCTAACGCTCCGTCCATCATCCCCTTTGGTATCGCTTTGTTCGCCCTAAGTTGGCAGGGTATGCCCAGACGTGGGTCCCTTGCTCACTTTGCCACTGGAATCAAGATAGCCTGGCTGATGAGGGTTTTGAACCCGAAACCGGTCCCAGGATGCTTGTTTCCGGTCCAGGGAAGACATGGCTTGGCAGTTCGGGCTGGACTGTTCCCATGAGGCACAGGGTCAGACTGATTTGCATATGGCCATGTCTGAACTGGGGTGGTGGAGTGAGCTAAAGAATGATGATGGATTAAACCCAGATCAGTTGACTGGGGGTGAGTGTTTGATTTGCTCTAACGCTCCGTCCATCATCCCCTTTGGTATCGCTTTGTTCGCCCTAAGTTGGCAGGGTATGCCCAGACGTGGGTCCCTTGCTCACTTTGCCACTGGAATCAAGATAGCCTGGCTGATGAGGGTTTTGAACCCGAAACCGGTCCCAGGATGCTTGTTTCCGGTCCAGGGAAGACATGGCTTGGCAGTTCGGGCTGGACTGTTCCCATGAGGCACAGGGTCAGACTGATTTGCATATGGCCATGTCTGAACTGGGGTGGTGGAGTGAGCTAAAGAATGATGATGGATTAAACCCAGATCAGTTGACTGGGGGTGAGTGTTTGATTTGCTCTAACGCTCCGTCCATCATCCCCTTTGGTATCGCTTTGTTCGCCCTAAGTTGGCAGGGTATGCCCAGACGTGGGTCCCTTGCTCACTTTGCCACTGGAATCAAGATAGCCTGGCTGATGAGGGTTTTGAACCCGAAACCGGTCCCAGGATGCTTGTTTCCGGTCCAGGGAAGACATGGCTTGGCAGTTCGGGCTGGACTGTTCCCATGAGGCACAGGGTCAGACTGATTTGCATATGGCCATGTCTGAACTGGGGTGGTGGAGTGAGCTAAAGAATGATGATGGATTAAACCCAGATCAGTTGACTGGGGGTGAGTGTTTGATTTGCTCTAACGCTCCGTCCATCATCCCCTTTGGTATCGCTTTGTTCGCCCTAAGTTGGCAGGGTATGCCCAGACGTGGGTCCCTTGCTCACTTTGCCACTGGAATCAAGATAGCCTGGCTGATGAGGGTTATGAACCCGAAACCGGTCCCAGGATGCTTGTTTCCGGTCCAGGGAAGACATGGCTTGGCAGTTCGGGCTGGACTGTTCTCATGAGGCTCAGGGTCAGACTGATTTGCATATGGCCATGTCTGAACTGGGGTGGTGGAGTGAGCTAAAGAATGATGATGGATTAAACCCAGATCAGTTGACTGGGGGTGAGTGTTTGATTTGCTCTAACGCTCCGTCCATCATCCCCTTTGGTATCGCTTTGTTCGCCCTAAGTTGGCAGGGTATGCCCAGACGTGGGTCCCTTGCTCACTTTGCCACTGGAATCAAGATAGCCTGGCTGATGAGGGTTTTGAACCCGAAACCGGTCCCAGGATGCTTGTTTCCAGTCCAGGGAAGACATGGCTTGGCAGTTCGGGCTGGACTGTTCCCATGAGGCACAGGGTCAGACTGATTTGCATATGGCCATGTCTGAACTGGGGTGGTGGAGTGAGCTAAAGAATGATGATGGATTAAACCCAGATCAGTTGACTGGGGGTGAGTGTTTGATTTGCTCTAACGCTCCGTCCATCATCCCCTTTGGTATCGCTTTGTTCGCCCTAAGTTGGCAGGGTATGCCCAGACGTGGGTCCCTTGCTCACTTTGCCACTGGAATCAAGATAGCCTGGCTGATGAGGGTTTTGAACCCGAAACCGGTCCCAGGATGCTTGTTTCCGGTCCAGGGAAGACATGGCTTGGCAGTTCGGGCTGGACTGTTCCCATGAGGCACAGGGTCAGACTGATTTGCATATGGCCATGTCTGAACTGGGGTGGTGGAGTGAGCTAAAGAATGATGATGGATTAAACCCAGATCAGTTGACTGGGGGTGAGTGTTTGATTTGCTCTAACGCTCCGTCCATCATCCCCTTTGGTATCGCTTTGTTCGCCCTAAGTTGGCAGGGTATGCCCAGACGTGGGTCCCTTGCTCACTTTGCCACTGGAATCAAGATAGCCTGGCTGATGAGGGTTTTGAACCCGAAACCGGTCCCAGGATGCTTGTTTCCGGTCCAGGGAAGACATGGCTTGGCAGTTCGGGCTGGACTGTTCCCATGAGGCACAGGGTCAGACTGATTTGCATATGGCCATGTCTGAACTGGGGTGGTGGAGTGAGCTAAAGAATGATGATGGATTAAACCCAGATCAGTTGACTGGGGGTGAGTGTTTGATTTGCTCTAACGCTCCGTCCATCATCCCCTTTGGTATCGCTTTGTTCGCCCTAAGTTGGCAGGGTATGCCCAGACGTGGGTCCCTTGCTCACTTTGCCACTGGAATCAAGATAGCCTGGCTGATGAGGGTTTTGAACCCGAAACCGGTCCCAGGATGCTTGTTTCCGGTCCAGGGAAGACATGGCTTGGCAGTTCGGGCTGCACTGTTCCCATGAGGCACAGGGTCAGACTGATTTGCATATGGCCATGTCTGAACTGGGGTGGTGGAGTGAGCTAAAGAATGATGATGGATTAAACCCAGATCAGTTGACTGGGGGTGAGTGTTTGATTTGCTCTAACGCTCCGTCCATCATCCCCTTTGGTATCGCTTTGTTCGCCCTAAGTTGGCAGGGTATGCCCAGACGTGGGTCCCTTGCTCACTTTGCCACTGGAATCAAGATAGCCTGGCTGATGAGGGTTTTGAACCCGAAACCGGTCCCAGGATGCTTGTTTCCGGTCCAGGGAAGACATGGCTTGGCAGTTCGGGCTGGACTGTTCCCATGAGGCACAGGGTCAGACTGATTTGCATATGGCCATGTCTGAACTGGGGTGGTGGAGTGAGCTAAAGAATGATGATGGATTAAACCCAGATCAGTTGACTGGGGGTGAGTGTTTGATTTGCTCTAACGCTCCGTCCATCATCCCCTTTGGTATCGCTTTGTTCGCCCTAAGTTGGCAGGGTATGCCCAGACGTGGGTCCCTTGCTCACTTTGCCACTGGAATCAAGATAGCCTGGCTGATGAGGGTTTTGAACCCGAAACCGGTCCCAGGATGCTTGTTTCCGGTCCAGGGAAGACATGGCTTTGCAGTTCGGGCTGGACTGTTCCCATGAGGCACAGGGTCAGACTGATTTGCATATGGCCATGTCTGAACTGGGGTGGTGGAGTGAGCTAAAGAATGATGATGGATTAAACCCAGATCAGTTGACTGGGGGTGAGTGTTTGATTTGCTCTAACGCTCCGTCCATCATCCCCTTTGGTATCGCTTTGTTCGCCCTAAGTTGGCAGGGTATGCCCAGACGTGGGTCCCTTGCTCACTTTGCCACTGGAATCAAGATAGCCTGGCTGATGAGGGTTTTGAACCCGAAACCGGTCCCAGGATGCTTGTTTCCGGTCCAGGGAAGACATGGCTTGGCAGTTCGGGCTGGACTGTTCCCATGAGGCACAGGGTCAGACTGATTTGCATATGGCCATGTCTGAACTGGGGTGGTGGAGTGAGCTAAAGAATGATGATGGATTAAACCCAGATCAGTTGACTGGGGGTGAGTGTTTGATTTGCTCTAACGCTCCGTCCATCATCCCCTTTGGTATCGCTTTGTTCGCCCTAAGTTGGCAGGGTATGCCCAGACGTGGGTCCCTTGCTCACTTTGCCACTGGAATCAAGATAGCCTGGCTGATGAGGGTTTTGAACCCGAAACCGGTCCCAGGATGCTTGTTTCCGGTCCAGGGAAGACATGGCTTGGCAGTTTGGGCTGGACTGTTCCCATGAGGCACAGGGTCAGACTGATTTGCATATGGCCATGTCTGAACTGGGGTGGTGGAGTGAGCTAAAGAATGATGATGGATTAAACCCAGATCAGTTGACTGGGGGTGAGTGTTTGATTTGCTCTAACGCTCCGTCCATCATCCCCTTTGGTATCGCTTTGTTCGCCCTAAGTTGGCAGGGTATGCCCAGACGTGGGTCCCTTGCTCACTTTGCCACTGGAATCAAGATAGCCTGGCTGATGAGGGTTTTGAACCCGAAACCGGTCCCAGGATGCTTGTTTCCGGTCCAGGGAAGACATGGCTTGGCAGTTCGGGCTGGACTGTTCCCATGAGGCACAGGGTCAGACTGATTTGCATATGGCCATGTCTGAACTGGGGTGGTGGAGTGAGCTAAAGAATGATGATGGATTAAACCCAGATCAGTTGACTGGGGGTGAGTGTTTGATTTGCTCTAACGCTCCGTCCATCATCCCCTTTGGTATCGCTTTGTTCGCCCTAAGTTGGCAGGGTATGCCCAGACGTGGGTCCCTTGCTCACTTTGCCACTGGAATCAAGATAGCCTGGCTGATGAGGGTTTTGAACCCGAAACCGGTCCCAGGATGCTTGTTTCCGGTCCAGGGAAGACATGGCTTGGCAGTTCGGGCTGGACTGTTCCCATGAGGCACAGGGTCAGACTGATTTGCATATGGCCATGTCTGAACTGGGGTGGTGGAGTGAGCTAAAGAATGATGATGGATTAAACCCAGATCAGTTGACTGGGGGTGAGTGTTTGATTTGCTCTAACGCTCCGTCCATCATCCCCTTTGGTATCGCTTTGTTCGCCCTAAGTTGGCAGGGTATGCCCAGACGTGGGTCCCTTGCTCACTTTGCCACTGGAATCAAGATAGCCTGGCTGATGAGGGTTTTGAACCCGAAACCGGTCCCAGGATGCTTGTTTCCGGTCCAGGGAAGACATGGCTTGGCAGTTCGGGCTGGACTGTTCCCATGAGGCACAGGGTCAGACTGATTTGCATATGGCCATGTCTGAACTGGGGTGGTGGAGTGAGCTAAAGAATGATGATGGATTAAACCCAGATCAGTTGACTGGGGGTGAGTGTTTGATTTGCTCTAACGCTCCGTCCATCATCCCCTTTGGTATCGCTTTGTTCGCCCTAAGTTGGCAGGGTATGCCCAGACGTGGGTCCCTTGCTCACTTTGCCACTGGAATCAAGATAGCCTGGCTGATGAGGGTTTTGAACCCGAAACCGGTCCCAGGATGCTTGTTTCCGGTCCATGGAAGACATGGCTTGGCAGTTCGGGCTGGACTGTTCCCATGAGGCACAGGGTCAGACTGATTTGCATATGGCCATGTCTGAACTGGGGTGGTGGAGTGAGCTAAAGAATGATGATGGATTAAACCCAGATCAGTTGACTGGGGGTGAGTGTTTGATTTGCTCTAACGCTCCGTCCATCATCCCCTTTGGTATCGCTTTGTTCGCCCTAAGTTGGCAGGGTATGCCCAGACGTGGGTCCCTTGCTCACTTTGCCACTGGAATCAAGATAGCCTGGCTGATGAGGGTTTTGAACCCGAAACCGGTCCCAGGATGCTTGTTTCCGGTCCAGGGAAGACATGGCTTGGCAGTTCGGGCTGGACTGTTCCCATGAGGCACAGGGTCAGACTGATTTGCATATGGCCATGTCTGAACTGGGGTGGTGGAGTGAGCTAAAGAATGATGATGGATTAAACCCAGATCAGTTGACTGGGGGTGAGTGTTTGATTTGCTCTAACGCTCCGTCCATCATCCCCTTTGGTATCGCTTTGTTCGCCCTAAGTTGGCAGGGTATGCCCAGACGTGGGTCCCTTGCTCACTTTGCCACTGGAATCAAGATAGCCTGGCTGATGAGGGTTTTGAACCCGAAACCGGTCCCAGGATGCTTGTTTCCGGTCCAGGGAAGACATGGCTTGGCAGTTCGGGCTGGACTGTTCCCATGAGGCACAGGGTCAGACTGATTTGCATATGGCCATGTCTGAACTGGGGTGGTGGAGTGAGCTAAAGAATGATGATGGATTAAACCCAGATCAGTTGACTGGGGGTGAGTGTTTGATTTGCTCTAACGCTCCGTCCATCATCCCCTTTGGTATCGCTTTGTTCGCCCTAAGTTGGCAGGGTATGCCCAGACGTGGGTCCCTTGCTCACTTTGCCACTGGAATCAAGATAGCCTGGCTGATGAGGGTTTTGAACCCGAAACCGGTCCCAGGATGCTTGTTTCCGGTCCAGGGAAGACATGGCTTGGCAGTTCGGGCTGGACTGTTCCCATGAGGCACAGGGTCAGACTGATTTGCATATGGCCATGTCTGAACTGGGGTGGTGGAGTGAGCTAAAGAATGATGATGGATTAAACCCAGATCAGTTGACTGGGGGTGAGTGTTTGATTTGCTCTAACGCTCCGTCCATCATCCCCTTTGGTATCGCTTTGTTCGCCTCTAAGTTGGCAGGGTATGCCCAGACGTGGGTCCCTTGCTCACTTTGCCACTGGAATCAAGATAGCCTGGCTGATGAGGGTTTTGAACCCGAAACCGGTCCCAGGATGCTTGTTTCCGGTCCAGGGAAGACATGGCTTGGCAGTTCGGGCTGGACTGTTCCCATGAGGCACAGGGTCAGACTGATTTGCATATGGCCATGTCTGAACTGGGGTGGTGGAGTGAGCTAAAGAATGATGATGGATTAAACCCAGATCAGTTGACTGGGGGTGAGTGTTTGATTTGCTCTAACGCTCCGTCCATCATCCCCTTTGGTATCG